>CM021797.1:26816734-26857287 GCA_011076525.1 Nettapus auritus | reverse complement strand
TTTTTTTTTTTTTTTTTTTTTTTTTTTTTTTTTTTTTTTTTTGATGGCACAAATAATATTAAAAGCCCAGCTTGGCTCTTCTGAGGTTTAGTAATGCCTGTTCGATCCATTCCCTTTTAAATGGCAACCACACCTGGGTGCAACACAGCAATGAACTCCCTCCTCCATTAGCTCCTCTTGCCCTTAATGTCTTTCCTGCCTGTGAAACTAATCTAACTGTGCTAGTTGTAATACTACACAATTAGCTTAGAAACAGTCATCAAAATGTACCGTGTACATTAATGATGAGTGCTGTTGATCGGCATAGATTTCTAGGAGCATGGTTTGTTATTGATTACCCTAATTATAAAGATTCAGTGTCTGAGTGTAAAGGACACTCCATTTAAATGATGATGTTATCCATAATAGCATCCCAGTCATGATCTTTATGCTACTAAGTATACTGCTTAACAAAATTCAATTAAGAATTAACTTTAGAGATCATCTCCCACTGCTGAACTTGGACAGGGCCTCTCTTGCATGCCTTTTCAAAGTCCTGTGGTGGGCCTGACTTCATTGACCTCTACTTTTCACCCCATCTTTCAAAAATTCACTTTTGATTTTTTTTTAATTACCTTACATGCTGTGGTGAATGGAGCTAACCATATATATGAATGGTTTTTTTTTCTTTATTGTCTGCAATAGCTTACACTATTTAGGAGAGTTCCAGTACTCATTTTAGTAAGATTTAATTGATTTATTAATTGAATTTTCAATCCCTCCCACCACAAGCAAGTCAGCTCCAAAGAGCACTTATTGTGCATTTGGAACATTTATGTCATGCTTCTCTGTTCATCTGTCGCCAGAGGTTCTTGCTCAGTAATGATGTTTTGAGAGAAAGTCATTTTGTTGGTCTGGATTTATTAGAAAAGGGAAAAGTATAATACTTACACTTGAAAGAAACTGTAAGCTTTCATCTTTTCACTTAATAATTGAACAAAACACTAAAAGCATCTAAGGGTAAGCATTTCTTAGAATGCAATTATACTATTCACCTGGTTTAAAAATGTTTGCTATTTAAAATAAAAGAAAAAAAATAAAAAATAGTCTGTTTGTTGTGACTTTACAAAAAAAATCTAAAAATTAAATAACTAAATAAAACAATTGCATAAAAACATTGAAAGGAGAGAAAAAAAAAGAAAAAAAAAAAAAAAAAAAAAAAAAAGGGAGAAAAATAATACAAAGCTTCTCTGCACTAGACTTGCTAGGAGCTCCAAATGGCAGGAGCTACCTCTTCAAGACTGGGCTGTAATGACAACTGTAAAAGAGCAAATCTGAAATACGCTTTCACGCATTTGCATGCAGCCATTATCTTCCAAACCATGGAAAGAAACAGTCTTGTTGCTGGCTGAGAAGCACCTCACACACCTCCTCTCTCTTGTTCTGAATGGTGTTTGTGTCAGTCTGCAGCTGTGTATGGTATTATGTCTTATAATCCTGCATCACTTCTATTCTATCCAGTCATATCTAATGTAGAAAATTAGTTTCCAGTGAAAGTAATATGTAGTGCTTTTATGATATTTGTGTGCAATATCCCCTCTTCCATTGAGGATATTTGATGTAAAAGAAACAAACTCAGTTCCACAATAAAATACAAAAGTGGTAAAGTGGTGTTGACATGTTTCTTGTCTTTGTGTGTGTACGTATTTGTAAGTTTCCCCTTTCTTTCAATCATGATGGCCTATTATATGGGGTTTTGCTCAAAATATCAGTGACTATTTAAGTATTAGATTAGAACCAATCTCTATTTAGAAATCTGAAAATAAATGAAGATTACTTTTATCTCTTGTGGTGTAAAACATTACCATGATGTACCATGATGTGGCTTCTTTCTGTTCTCATTTCTGTACTCCCCAACAGCATGAGAAAACACCTCATTTTCAGTAAGTATGCATTCACGTAAGTGGTTGTGTCAGAGATGATACCCAATAAAGCTACATCAAACCAAGCCCACCCTGGTTTGAAAAGAGATTTTTCCAAACCAGGGAGTTGTTGCAGTTTAACAAGACTGAATTGATCCTTCCCATTTTTCTCCTTGGTGAGCAGTGAGCCAGTGGGTGATGGCCATCAGCAGGTCAAGGCTGGGGCAGCGGGGAGCAGGGGGGACTGGCTCCCCAGAGAAGCTGTGTCACTGGGTGGTTTCCTTCCTCCTCAGGCAGCAGTCCTGCTTGTGCTCCCCTCTATGTCTCCAACTTCTATGGTTTCATTTGTAACTTCCAATGATACTACTAAGAAATGTTATGCTTGGCTCGAACTGGGCTGACTGCAGCTAAGCAGAGGAAAATGAAGACCAGATGAGGGGAGTGAATGCTATGAATCTTATACCTCAAGTACGTTTATGTCAAGCTTTTTTGAGCTGTTGTGCTCAAAAAATACCTTAAGATATATTCAGTATTATATATGTGCCTTAAATATATTAGAACAAACATGTAGAATAGGCCAGGTCAGGTTTCAATCCCAATTTTTCATCTATACTTGCAGTGTAAGGCTTAACACTGGTGGGACCACCCCTAGTACCTGTTGAAAGGATAGATCAGATGGGTCTCTAGCATTGTTTTGCTGGTTCCAGGGGCCAACTGAAAACAAAGGACTTGATTAGGCTGAGATCTTTTTATTTCCACTAGTGCTGTTAATGAACAAAGTCAGTTCCTGAAGTATTATGGAAAACAAAGGAAGATGATGGTCCCTCAGGCCTCTTGGATCTCCTAAAATGAGGGATCTGCTCAGTGGCATCCCAGACCTGTAGACTGTTTAATAATAATAATTTTTAGTTCTTTACGGTTGGGAGGAAATTGTAGCTTTTCCAGAACGGAATGAAAAAAGCTGTGCAAGGGCCCCTTGAGTAATATCCGTGGTGGCACATCCAGCTCATTCCCAGGGTTACAGTGAAGCTCTTTGACTTCCTATGGGGTGTCTCCGGGCTCGCGGTGATTCTGCTACATGAGCATTGCCCATGGCCTTCACCCAGCAAAGAGTCTTTCAATACTGACTGCTGCTGAGCTCCTTACCTCCACCTCCAACAGATATGACTAGTCCAGGTTAGCATGAATGCTCCCACAGAGCGTTGTTCTCAGTTCTGCTGTGTGTGTTTTCCTCATATTCAGCCCAAACCCTATAGAGGCAGAGCAAAGCCAAACTCCTCAGCACTTACCAGGGGATTTATTGGCTTTTGACTGCATGCTCAGCACCTTTTCCACCAAAAATTAAAGTATTTGTATTCCCTTAAATGTTGGGGAGAACTAAAGAACTAAATCAGCGAGCTCTGTAGGCTGCCTGAGCTCAATGCTCTGCTTTTCACAGACCCTTACCACTTGATGTAGCTGCTTCTCCACCTTGCGACTCCAGCATTACTGTCCCCAGCATGAACAGCTGGCAAGGAGGAGGTGGAGTGTGACTGTGCATCTGCTGCCGGCTTCCCTGCCAAAATGGCTGCATATGCCACGATTCACACATCGCACCACTGCTCTGCCCATCACCCGTGGTTGTGAATTACACAGAGAAGACAACCGAAGTAGGTGGAACATATATCCTGATACAAGCAAAGCTAGCAAGTTCTATATAAACCGTAGTTACATCCTGTGTACCTGTGAAGGTGCAGAAACCCATGTTGAGTGAACCTCACATTATCCCAGCCCAGCTGTGTTACTGAGCTTGAACAGTTTAAAGTAAGTTAAACCACTGAGCCACTTCAATACTTAATGTGAACCCCCTGGACTGCAACTCAGTAATTCCAGCAAGAGTTTACAGTTTCCAGATATAATTATAGCAGCAGATACCTTGTGTGTTAGAGGAGAATAGACTTGATAGTTTCTTTTCCAGTTCATTTAGGGGAAGAATTGTCAGGATTTGCAATAAACAAGATATTTTGAAAGCTGAATTTTATCCTGATAATCTAATGTGTAATGGGGCTGCAATGCTGTTTCTGTGCCTGGGATATCTGCAATTTACACTGAGCTGGGTGGTCTTGGTGTATCAGAAAAGTTTAAGAACAGTAACAGAATCAGCACCACGGTGGTTGCTGACTGAGCTGAGCTTTGTAACTACTGAAAGCTGTATTTCTGACCCAGACTGACCCAGAGTAGATAGCATCACATTTACTACCTATCCTCTTGAACTGATATTTAGTGACTAGTTCTTGGTCTACAATTCATTCTCAAAAGTTTTGTTCTGAAGGAATCACTGTCCCAACTTAAAGTCATTTGTCACTTCTGCAGCAGTAGATTCTCTACTGATGCAGAAGAGATATGTTCAGATATTAATGTTTCCTACGATTACATTTCTAGGAAGTTAAATTTAACTTTACTTTCCACAAATGTCCTCAAGCATTTGCTAGGCCCTTTTGCAAAGTTAAATTGATGTTTCTGCATAAATAACCCAGAAAAACAAACAAACAACAAACAAACAAACAAAAAAAAACAAAAAGCAGCAGCACTTGTAGGATCAGATGGTGTTCTGCAAACCAGAGCTTGCATCACCTGAAGGAAGTCAACAGTGCAACTCCTTTTTGTAAATACAACTCCAGCTTTCTGAGGAGGTAGGGGAAAGAAGGACATTTGCTAACCTGTGCTCCAGGATGTCTTCTGCCTGTGTTAGTGGCACAGTGATGGACACTTAGGTCAGAAACCCCCTCATACCAGCCAGCCCTCCTCTGCAGCTGGGAGTAGGTCCTGGTCCAGGTCTCAGAACTTTAGGGTGGGGCTCGGTACCAGCATCGTGCATAGAACAGCGTGTGGCCAGTCCCATGTGCATCTACTAACCTTATTTTGACATGGTCATGTGTTACTGTAAATAGAGCCCATCTGCGCAAGGCTTCAGGCAACATTTATTTGAGCTGCAAGGGAATAAATATGTAATTTTCCTCTTGTGAATAATGCATAATGACCTTCAGTGCTTTGCTGGAAGTGTTCTGCCAGTGACACTTGTGGGAGGAAGAGTTACATATTTGCTTACCTAATCAGCAGCGTATTTGCTGTCTGCCACAGATTGGAATTGAGAAGCTGCTTTTTAGATTCAAAGGGAGAGCTTTAACCCTTAAAGTGCTGGTGTTTCTCCCCATAGCAATTAAATTCACGCCAACATATCAAACAGGCTTTGCTTTTGCACTGGTTTGTTTCTTCTGGCTATCACTGCAGAGAGAAGGCTCTTTCCCACACGTGGGGAAGCACGGAGGAGCTTGTGCAAGCCTGACAGTGCTGTACCATGGGTGACAGTGCAGGCAAGTGTTATTTACACTCGTAATCACCGTGTTTGCATGCACAACTTTGTGATTGTGCATGTAAATGCATTACTTTCAGTACTGAGAGCTTTTCCTGTGCCTTCAGCTATACAGGCAACAGGATAATGAGCAGGAAAATTATTCAAAAACGTTTATGAAGGAAGATGTACTCCAATGATTTTTAAATATACTTACAAGGGAGAAACTGCAATAGCTTTAATTCAAATCATATATGTAATCACAAAAGAAAACGGGATGTGAAGGAACATTCCTAGAAGAGGAGATTGATACAAAGGACATAGTGTTACTACCAAGAAAGATTGTGGTCTCTCTCCTCCAGGGAAAATTTTGACAGTCCCATCCATGTGTGTCTAGACATGAAATGTCTAGGCAGCTGCCTGAAGTGCTGCAGTGAGGAGCAGCAACATTTTTAAAAAAAGTCTCCCAGTGAAGAAGTGCTAATTGGGTTGTGAGCTTGCATCTAATGAGTACCAGGGTGAAAGACTGGAAGAACTTAGAAGCTTTTTGCATTTGTAGAGAACACGAAAATAGTTTTAGCCATGATCGTGGGACCCCTCCTCCATTAGGGAGACGGGAAGGTGAGCCTCCCCACCCCAGTTAAAACCAACGGTGCCTAACGTCCAATCCCTGTCCCGACACCCCGCAGCCCATGCAGTCCCACCACTGCCCCAGCCCCACAGCTCACCTCTATTTGGGGCACTGGCAGAGACCAAGCAAGCAGCGCCAAACTTCCAGGTGAAACAGGCCGCTCCTCCCTGCACAGCAACTCAAACAGAGCAGGGCAGAGCAGCGCGGTTCGCCTCTTCCCTGCAGTCCCCACTTCTCTTCTGGCCACCCAGGCCTGCTTCTTCTCCAATATTGCTGCATGAGAACTTCTTTGAAAATGGGTGCTGCATTTTCATGTGCAAGCAAGCAGCACACAGGAGCAGCAGGGTCATTAAAATCAACAGAATTACAACAAAATTAACAGAGTTACAATAGGATGTATTGCTAAATGTAGCATCACAATGGCTTCGGGTGAATATTTCTTAGATACCATAGTGGTGCTTTGTAAAATCGGCTTGATTAATGAGCAGTTTTGAACTTAATTTCTCTTTTTTTTTTTTCAAGCAGCTTTTTACAAAGTGGTTTTTCAGCTCTTGATTGTAGAATAATAGGATGGTTTTGTTTGTTAGTTTTTTTGCCTAACCCAATCATTATTCTCTATTTGTTCTTACAGTCCGTCTCTGCTCACCCCAAACTGGAAAGTTGCTTTGTTTTTGTCTAATTCCATAAACATATAAACAATAGCCTCAGAAGACTGACGGCAGAAAAATAGGGGAAGATTGTGTTAGGACACCCACTGACTGTAAATGCCCCACATGATGTCGAACTGAGGTTCACTAAATCGTCACAGGTGTTGAGTTTTCAGAGACTCCAGAAGTACGAATTGTTGTTGCTGACAGCAGAGAAGCAACACCTTGAACGTGGATGACGGGGAACCACACCATGACAGCACAGAGGTCACCCAAAATTGAGAAAAGGTAAGAGCAGACCTTACAGACATGCCCTGCCAACTCCAGACTTCTGTAGACCAATCACCTTGGGATCAGAAGGAAGGCGACTAACAGGGTATGCCGCCCCCCTGACTCAGCACAAGGTGCTAATCACAGAGCCTATTTCTCCCACACACGATGCTCTAGCAGCTGAGTTGGTAGCCCTGGCAGAAGCCCCCAGGGAAGCACGGGGGAACAAACTGCACAGCTACGTGGACCTGAAGTATGCTTTTGTGCCTAGCTATGTACCTATCTGCCACGCTACAGGACAGGACAGTTGGAAACAAGGGCGTTTTGTGACCTCCAGACCTCCAGCAGTGGCTGGAGAGCAAATGCTGAGCAGATCAAGGATTTGTTAGAAGCTATCAGCCTCCCAGAAAAGACCTCCCAAAAAAGCGTGATGCATCCAGCAGCGCACACTGAAGAGCAGACTCTTCCAGCTGGCAATGCAGATGGCAAGCAGTCAAGTGCCCATTAAAAGATGTGGTGACCAGGTCTGGAGCTCCAGAAAGCAGCGACTCAGAGCAGGGCAGCCATTTCACAGCCCAGGTTTTAAAGGCTTACACAAAACATCAGGTGTCACCCAACAACTGCATAACCCTGCCACACATAATGGTCAGGGAAAACTGAAAGAATGAATCAGGGCCCGAACCGTGCCGTGTCTAAAATTTGTGCAGAAGTCTGAGGTGGCCAGATGCCTTACCAGTCACTTCAGTGCACAGAAGACAGAGGCCCAACCAGAGAGCATTAACGCCAGCTGAGGTATCATTTGGGAGAAATTAGCAGATTCTGAATGCTTGTATCACGACAAAGACCAACTTGTTGGAAGGGGATGAAAGGTTAACTCAGTGCGGCAGAGCTCCAGAAGAAGATAAAAGCCTCCCAGCACCAAGCTCAGCTACAGCAACCAGTGCCGTCAGAAGGGAAAATGCACCTCTGTGAACCAGATTATGTGCAGATGAAAGTACATGAAAGGAAAAGCCAGTTAAGCCCATGGTGGGAAAGACTCTTTTTGGTGTTGTTAACTTCCTTTTCTGCAGTACTTGTAATAGGGAAAATAGATATATCATTCTCACGTGAAACTTGCCAGGACAGAAGAAATCAAAGATTTGTTAAAAATTAGATTAAAAAAAAAAAAAAAGTGGTTTGAGATAAATAAAATAGACTTGACATTTAATCATAATATTGTTAAGACTGTATTTACTGCTAGCAGTGCTATCGTTAGTTCTTAATCATTGTTGAGAATAAAGGCAAAGATGAATGCTACTGATTTATGGAAACAGACAAAAGCAAAAGCAACTTTCCAGTTTGGGGTGAGCTGAGACAGACTGAGATCTGAGATTGCAGAATGTCCCGAGTCACTCTTGTGACAGAATTCACGACAGAACTGGACAGAAAAATTCAATCTCCTTGTTAAGCTTACTCTAGGAAGCAGCTGAAAAACAGGTGTGTGTGCAATGTGATTTATGAAGTGGAGCTGGGGAGGAAGTCAATTCTATACTACTTTTCCTGCAGTGGGAAGGAGAAAAGTAGGTAAAGCAAGCTCAGTTGCTATTCTGTTCATTTTTCATGCTGTTGCATTTGTGGTGTTATGTCCCTTGAGAAGCTGAGCAGGTGTCTGCAGAGCACTGGTCCCAAATGGCCTCCGAGTGCCCTTGTCTCACAATTTGCCTGTTTCACTGTTCACCTGGCTTAAAGCTAGCAGGCAAGAGAGACCACAAAAAAGAAGAGTTCCTCCCCCTCCCAAGCTTCACTTGCTAATTTTTGTTTCCAGCTTCCTCAGTGTTAGCAGGGGGCTGAAAAAGGTGCTTCAGAGTTGGGTATTGTGGGGTGCAGCCTACAGAGTCTGGGGTGCAGTGCTGTCTCAGATGGGGGAGACAGAGGGCTGCTGGGGGTGAAACAGACATGAGATGATATATGGGAGGAGCAAGCAGAGGATCAGGGGGAAGATCAGAAAGGAAGCTGGGAAGCAGGGAAAGCTGGCAGAAGGCAAATTCAATTGAGTACTGGTAGGTTGGTGGAAAATGTGAAAATCTGCTTGGTGAGAAAACACTGGTTTGACAGAAACCAGTTGGTGGTGAGATGGTGGCTAGACCTGGGATGGAGAGAAGCAGGGAAGATGGAGACTGCTGGACTGTAGAGAAATACGTGGAAAGGGTGGAAATGCAAGGGAGGGAAGAGTGGCTCTCGTGTGAGGCTGGTAGAAGTGTCAGGAGTGGTTTCTTCCTCAGAGTGATACTGAGGGAATGGATATGAGGAGGCAAAACATCTGGTCCCTTAAGCTACAGATGGTTTAGATTCACTGCCATGGATCTTGGGTTTGGTGACCTTTGTCTGGCTGCAGCAACCTCCTCTTCTGCTGCCTGCAAAGCATTTAGCAGGGAAACTCCCCTCTCCCAAGGGCAAAGCAGACAGATTCAGCTCCAGTGCAGAGTATCTGGTTTACCCACAGTGCAGAAAGGTCTTTCCTGAAGAACAATGTGGCACAGAACTGTTGCTGTCCAGTTTGTTTAAAGCTTATGCCTGGATTAAAGGCTGTATCTACAGTTAAGAGTTTTGGCTTCAGGTTGTGCTGAAAGCATTCAAACCTACAGTGCACTTACAGTGAAAAAAGCTGGCAGCCTGTAATATTAATTACCAGGTTACTCAGAGCTTAGGAGTATTTTTTTTTCTGTTGCTATGGCAGTTAAATCTAAATAAATGGTAAGGGGGGTTAGTTGTGAGGGAAGGATGCTCTGTAAGGGAGCGGGGGACGCAGCAGCCAGCAGCTTGCTGTAGCTCAATTAGCATTAGCAGTCTGGCATATCCACTGAGCAGGGTGAGGGAGGGTGGAGGTGGGGCCAGAAGCGGGCTCCTTGTGCTGCCAAGAAACAGATGCTAATGAGAAATGAGAAATGTGGCAGTGCCCACTGTGCCCTAGCCAAATAGTGCCTCATCAGCACAAGATCAACAGCTGAGATGTCTAGAGGCAATGTGGCAGCACAGAGGGTCTTCAAACTGAGGTCGTGTGGAGGAGATCCCAGAAGGGAGTAGTGGTGCCTGTAGCAAGAAGTAGGCAAAAAAAAATTGGAGGATGCAGCAGCAATTGTGAACATTTAGATGTACAAACCCTGTTCTGACACTGAAAAACTAAAATACATAGGCAGGGAGGGACACTGCAGTCTTCTGTGTCTAGACTAGAAATTGCTCGGAAGCGACACTTTTAATGAAATTGTTCTTAGGAGTGTGTTTGGCCTCCTGCTTTCCCTTAAGGCCGTCTGACAATCAGAAAGCATTAGGAGCAAGAGAGAGCAGAAAAAAAAAAAAAAGTCAAGAAACTTGATAGAGAAAATTTATCTGGAAAAGGCCACTGCTGGTTTAGGCAGGTCACAAAATCATCCCCTTACCTGGAGACTGTACTGTGGGAGAAACCATAGGACTTATTTACAACATGGGGTTGTAAAGGACCTTACTGTCATTTTCTTGGATGTGGAACAGCAATCACTTTGTGAGTGTATTCACTGGGAATAAGAAAGGTATTTGGTAGATGACAGTTAAGATGCTTTCTTACACTTAAAACAGTTGAATTCACAGATTTGCAGCATGTTCCCACTGGACTAACAGTAAGTGTGTGATGAGAGTTTTCTAGCTTTAAGGCTGGACAGGTGCATGTTAAAATTGGAAATATTTATCAGATGCTGTTGTAAAGCACAGTGAGACACCACTGTTGCCCTAACAAGCTGCGATACAGAAGGGCTGTTGTTAGGGTCTCCCTGTTTTTAAGGAATTCAGATTCTGAGGCAACAGGGAATGTAAGCACGGATGGATGCTGATGCACCCCAAGACCCTTTCTCTCTTGCTATTTTCTTGTGCTCTATGTGAACAGCTACATTGTTTTTACCAATCTGAAGAATGGGGCATGGAATTGCGTACGCAGCTGAGGGAAGAATGGAATTAGGTCAAAAAAAAAACATGAAAGAGTGCCCAGAATATGAAAGGAAACTGCACTGCAGAATGAGGCTCCTTGGTGTTTGCTGAAGTGATTGTACAAGTTTCTCTACTGATCTTAAAAGTGGAGCAGAGAAGTGCTAGTGAAGTTGGAAATTTCTAACTTCCTCACAGGGAAGCATTTTTATAGGCGCATCTGAGTGCCTGTGCAAGTGCTAATTCCCTGGGCTAGAACTCTTTAGAAGCAGTTTTAAACACAGTCTGAAGTAGGCTTCCAGCTCCATATAGTGCCCTGAATTTTCCAAGTGGGCTGGAAAAAAAAGCAATCAATATACATTAATCCTCTTAGTAGCTGAATTTTGGAGTAGCCAAGGCATTCTTTCCTGTGAGAAACCCCTGCTGAAACAACTTGTGTTTGAAATTCCTCCTTCTTCCTTTGTTTCTTCTATCCTCTACACCTTTCATCACATGCAAGCCACTTCTTATGCCTTTGTTTCTTTGTGCTGTCTCCATCCTACCCCGTCTGGCTGATGAAAAGGACAAAAATATATCGTAAACAGGGTGATGATTTCTATCCACATGTACTTTACTTCAGGAAATAGGCAAAATGGAATTTACTTTATTTGCATATAGTAAGTAGTCACACTTGCAGCGGGATCGAAGTGAAATAATAACGGTGAACATTTCAGTTCACATACAGAGGAATGCATACCATTATGGTAGTCTTTGAGTTCCAGTACTAAGCAGATGCTTCAGCTAGCTTCCTAGCTTCCAGTTCCTGCTTAGCCTTCTCTCTCATCTCTCTTTCTCTCTCAATGAGAAGTGCTTTTTCTTGCTCCCACTCCTTTAGCTTCTGCTCTTGTTTTGCAATGTCTTCCACTTCACATGCTGGCAGCTTTTCTTTAACAAGTTGGGTGGTCAGGGTTAACAGGCTTTCAGATTCAACCTTGCCAAGTGAATGCAGCTTAGAGTACAGCTCCTGTCACAAAAAGGGATTTGGTGGGGAAGAAGAAGGAGAGAGACAGTCAGTCACAAAATAGTCAGTGATAAAATACTTCCCTATAACAACCAATACATAGCTGTTTGAATCTAATGATTAGCTGTGCTATCCAGGCCAGCTATTGCATCCTAGCTAAGAGTTTTGACTGTGGCAGCAGGTACCAATTCTTCCCTCTCCTTGAAATACTAACCTCTAAAATAATCTTTTGCTGAGCAATAGAACTGAAATAACAAAGTTTCATTTTCATTAGATAGTGAAATTCTCTTTACCAAGTTCAGTTACCTGGTGTAAACAAAGATCAGCTGACCAGTCAGTAATGAAAATATAATCTAAACACCTTACTTTTTGGGTCTTAACTCAAAATTCATTGACTGATTTGCTCCACACTGTCTGCATTAACATCCCTCTCAACAGATGCAAATCACTTTAAATGCTCTCTTACTCTAGAGCACACTAAGTAGCTCCCATGATTTCTTCCCAACAGTAACTGTGATCTGAGGCTTTACTTTGTTTACACAGACTGTACAGCAGATCTAAAGCAGGTAACAGTTATCCAGGGATATTCTACACTGTAACTTAGAACATAGCTTCAGTAAGAAACTGTGGAATATTTCCTTTTTGAGCTTTACTTACCTAGATTTCATGCAGCATAAATATATTAATTCACTTAAGATGATGAATCATCCAGTGATACTATTTCTGGCTTTCTGGAATCTTTAGCCTGATAGCTCACTAACAAGCTGATTAATTGCCTTAAAAGTGCAGATACACAGTCAGCTACAGAAGAGTTTCCTGAGGGAAGAAGATGACATGGCACTGGCAGATTCTTTACCCTTTGCTCATTCATTAAATAGGAACACACTTTCCCAATTGTTCTTTTAAATAAAATGTTTTACTGAACCAAGCACTTGTGGAAATGTTTAAAGCAAGTAGGCATCCCAAAGAAAGGTACATCTGTGCTTCTTTCACGTGCCCTTTGACTTAAGCTTACTGACTTGCTTTGAAAGATGATTGAAAGAAGATACGGGGATAATTCACCACCAAACAAAATGGCAATTCTGGGTCCATGAAGACATCTGGTCTTCCTCCTCCCAGTTACCACTGGAAGCTTCCATGCTGTGTAGCTGATCTGCAGTATTCCTCTTACTCCAATTCCCCATGCAGTACACTGCAAAGGCACTGCCCCTCAGCTCTTGCCTTGAGGTTATACTTTGTTTTCAAGAACAAAACTGGGGTATCCCTTCTGATGCCTCTCTTTCTTCCCACCCCAGTAGCCAATACCAACTACAAAGGCTTTGCTGTTTTGCCAGGCAGTGGAAGGTCTGAACAGGTCAGACAGCAGATAGAAGTCTCTTCAAGTGGTAGGCAGACATGTCTGAGGGGCTTGGGCATTTGACTCCATTGCCTTTTTGATTTTATGAAAAAGGTTAAAAGGAAACAAAACGTCTTTGAAGCTACTGGAGTAAAGGCAAACTTAGTAATACTTATGTGTATTCATCTCTATTTTGTTGAGATATCAGTAAGTTTACAGTACATCAGGGACAAACATGAAGAGTGTACAGTTTGGATTTGAGAAAGGAACATAATTCCTGACAACTTCTCCCATGATTAGAGCTTACACGTTCAGTTTAAAGATAACCATTTTAGACCAGTAAGAATCTCCATGCTACCCCACTACTGAGGATGTCCTGAAAAGGGTGTTCATGCACTAAACATAAGCAGTATGCAACTGAACTAGAAGAAATACAATGAACTGGAAACTAGTGGGACTTCTAATCCACTACTGGACTGAACCCATTGAACTCTGGAATCTTCTTTGCTCTGCTGTAATACATTAGTGAAGCTAACTTAGGAAAGCAGCAGTCTCTCTGTCCAGCTGGTACCAGAAGGGCACATTCTTAAATGGCAAAGTCACTAATTTTTATAAGCAATCTCCAGGGCTCTGCATTCAGAGGAGGTACACTGCTTTCAGAGACAGTGCTCCTCAGCATTTATGTGATGAAATGCTTGCTAACTGGTCATTCGTATTGATAGAAAGAATTACCCCAGGAACACTGTGCTGAGTGGTAGGCCTCAGTTCATGGTATCTAAAAACAGGCCATTACAACATGAGTGATAGTGTCAGACACAGTCTAAATTACAGCTCTAAAGGCTATTTTTTTTTTTCTTCCTTTTTCTGGAAAGAGACAAATGCCCTTAAGTCCTGCTTTTTGGAAGTGAAGAACATACTGCCTCTCACACATCACAGTTGTTAGTCATGCTGCCACAGCTTTTTCATGTACTTTTACAAATGGCTGTTCTGAATGTCTGTATTAGACATAAAGTCCAGGAACACATACAAAAGCTGAACAAGCTACAGTTTGAAAGAGGAATTTTATGTCTGGACCAAATCATAAGACCATTACGGTTGGAAAAGACCTCTAAGATCACCTGGTCCAACCATCACCCTACTACCAATCTCTCCCACTAAACCATGTCCCTAAGCACCACGTCCAACCCTTCCTTGAACACCCCCAGGGACGGTGATGCCACCAATTCCCTGGGCAAACCGTTCCAATGCATGACTGCTCTTTAAGAAGAAATGTCTCCTAATCCAGAACTGTTCAAGGCCATGAGAGCCTAGAACTACAGGCCAAATTAGCTCTAACCAGGGGTATCTGAATTTTACCACAGTACAAATCAGAAATGATCACATAAAATGGGCTTGTTATATAGCTCTTATATAGCTGTGAGATGACAAAATAAAATTCAATCACCATATAGCTATGCCCTAAGGGACAACTGTTTTGTATTTTATACTGTTAGCATCAGTGTGACAAACCAGAGATAAAAGGCAGGCCTTAATTCCACAGACTGAAAGTATAGGATGCAACTTTCCTACTAACCCTAACATACACAAATGGACAATAAATTCAGTATTGTCTCAACCCCAGTACAATTTACTCTAATGAGCAAGAACCCACACAAGGTCAGATAATGGCTCTCTAATGACAGGCCACTTTTGCAAACAGCATTTGGATTTATCATTCTGATGTATGAAGAGTGAAGACAAAATCCCAGCAGACATTCAAAAGACAAGTGGCCTTGAGCACTTATTTGTTTGAAGGTTGCTTCCTGTTTGAGTAAGTGAAAATGTAAGGTGACAACAGTTTCAGAAATGCCAGGTAGACTGCTGATGCACTGAAAGGGTGCTAGTCTACTAGCTATAATAAGCGTGTTTATTTTCTAGTATTTGCTATGGAGGTCTATTACAGCTTAGAATATTTACATAAATGAAAATCTCCTACCTTGAATCGGCTGTAATATTCAGGTACTTTAGACTGCTCTGTTTCTTCTGTTTCTGCATATTGTGACTTTTGCTCCGATTCCTTGGTTTCTTCGGATGATTCTGGACCAGGTTTTGCTTCAAGGACAGACTGCAAAATGGTCTCCAGAACATCAACCTGAACAATCACATTTGTCACTGTTAGCATAAACAGTTTGGAAATACAATCTGAGTAATGCTGCTGTTGCATCTACAAACTGCTTTGTGAGTTACTCCATAGTTCAAGATGACTGCTCTGTATGATAAAGAGAAAACCAAATTCTAAAAGCAAATGGATTAATTCTTGGAAGAATTATGTACTGTATTTTGGACTTTTGAGGCTGGGCATTTTAAAGTCCCTGCAACAGAAGAACTCTGTCAGCCTCCATCTACAGTAAAACTCCCTGACTCTGGTGATGTATACATCCAGATGTTAGTGGATATCTCAGGCATTAGACTATCACCTGCTCTTAGCCTGATATCTGGTCATAAATATTAATGCTAAATGGTAGCCACTGTGATAATAGCACTAGCATGATACACAATCACAGATACATCTAAAAATGTTATTATCAAACATTCAAAGCATATAATCTTTAATAGATCATCTTGATTCCCTGTTGGTGAAAACAAGGAAAATTACCTGTTCAACAACAGGAACATTCATTCCTGTCGTTAGCTGGGTAATTTAACAGGAAAAATGGAAATGTGGGCATATAGTAATATGTATGTTGGTATATATATAATAATGATACGTTGGTCAATGTTTATTTTTAATCTCTATGATACCCTTGTTCTCTTCATGTTTTTCTCTTGAGGGGTACCAAGAGAACCACCTTCTCCTAACTGCAGTTGTATCAAAAGAATGCATTAGCATCGCTAAGGGACTTGGTAAATGATTTCTTTATGTATAATTGATATGAAAGATGGAATTGCTATATGGATGCTGCTGCTGTTTTGGTACTAAGAAGACTGCTATAACTGAAATTACTGGATACAGGCTGCCTGCATTTTAAAATTCAGCCTTTACAAATGTAAAGAGCTGTTACCCTTCTCTGAATCCTTATCCTTAATGTTTATCAGTTGAATGAAATAACAGTGTAACCTTTGAATCTATGACACTTTCCACAGGCAAAAGGGCTCTTGATACCTACTTGTTTCATTTTTCTGGTGTAAGTATATATAATGCTAAAGAAATAAAAGTTAGCTTTACTTGAAATAACATTCTTGGCACTGAAATGTAATCCTTAAACTACCAATACTGAAACAGGATTAAATAATCAATGAAATCATTACTGTGTGCTTGAAGATACATAAACTCTTAACTGGCAAGTTTCTCAGACAAATCCACACACCAAAACTTGCTTGTTCACAGTTAAAACAATATAGCACAACACTAAAATAGTATTTTTGTTGTGTTGTTATGATAGTAACAGAAATTATCTCTCTCAATAATCATGGCAGAGAGAAAAGAGAAACCCTGCTAGTCATAAACAGAAGGAAGCTTAAAGCCTGAGAAAAAAGTAAGTGACTGACACTGAATGGCCAATCACTTGAACATGTTTTCAACAAAAGTGTGCAACTAAAAAAAGTTCATTCCAAAACTTCTCATTTAGATAACGAAATTTCTTCAGCCTGAAGATAATGTTACATCTGGAAACAGAACGAAGGTCATGAAAACAGGGTTGTATCTTTCTCAGGGTTATATCTCTTTCTCATGCCTGCTATTTGTGCAGGCATGCAAGGACAGTAATTTACAACATTGCCCATATTTACTAGTGCTATGATATGGATTTACAAGAATTGCATAATGGTCAATTTAGGCTTGCCCAAAAGTGGCCCAAGATACTACAGGAAAGAGTTTATGCATGTGAGGTTGCTTCCCACCACATCTGCTTTCAGTGTGTTGACTGACCTCAGTATTGACCCGATCGGTGCTCTTAGTCCTTCACCATTGGGAACACGGCATTTCAGTTGGAGATAATCATTAAAAATATCTTATACATATCTTTAATAGTAAGATCTTAATGAGCATTCTTGTGGAAAAGGACAGATGATACAAATCAATACAATGCAATTACTTTATACCAGATAAGAACGCAGACCAAACTATTTTCCTTTTCTTTCTTACTGCATTGTCACAAAAAATGCATTGGAGAAAAATTATTTTTATAACATCAAAACATCTGATATTATCAAGGCCCATTTTAGGTCCTTAGTTTGGTGAAACTTGTGTGACTTGTACTATTGTTTTTATACTGCTACCTAAAATCCAAATCAGGCCACAAATCTCTTCAGGGAAGTCCCTGTGTAGCTCTAATGATTATTGCTTTTTGGACTCTTCTACTGGATTTGTACAGAGACGCAGCAACAGTGAGTAATCAACAACAACCTTATTTTGCAAATTCCTAAATGACACATGTAATTAAACCCTGCAGCTTAAGCTGCTCATTGAACAAAGTAAAACTTATCTCTGCAAAGAACACATTGCTGCATGTTACTGGAGATTACTATCAGTAATCAGTTACTGGAGATTAGTATCAGTACAAACACAGATCTAAAGACCTTACATAGACTTGAGGTACCTGGTTGCAGGTAATGTTAGACAGACAGATGCAAACTTGTTTCAGCACTAGGGTGTTCGTCTATAATCCAGAACTCTGAGGAGTTCCTTAATTTGCCTAAGGTTTATAAGCAGAAAAAATCACCAATTTATTAGGCTGAGATCTTCAGACTTGGAGTAAAAAAGAAAATTGCTGAACCACACCCAAAAAGAGAACTCTAAACGGTGTGGGTTTCAGATGTGATGCCTCCTTCCCTGCCCGATCCAGTATTACATAGAGCTGCTTCTGACTATGGAGCATTAGGAGGACCTGCTGAGCAGTGACCTGGCCTTTGTACATCAAGGGAAATGTAGGGGCTGTAAGCCTAGTACTGATGCTAGCAAAAGGGACACTCGCAATACCAGAGAGCCCTTCAGTGCTGTTTTTATGCACCACACCATGTAGTTTCCTGAATTATTCCACCTAAGATGGCTGGTTCCAGGAGCAGTGTGAAGCCCTGTAGCATTCCAAATACTGAAGTCCACTCATAAGACCCGACCTTGCAAACAGACCAAATCCATTTATCCTCCCTATCACTGGCACTACAACCCTTCTAGGAATCACCCTGCCCTGTCTCTGGACCAGTATCACTCAGGACATGATTCCACATGAAAGAACACATGGGATTAGCCAGGAGAGGTACAAGATGTGACGTTTCATCTTCAAGTATGTCTCTGAGAGAGCTGGGAAAGTACTCTGGGGGGAGGAGGCATGCGGCTTAAGACATAAATGGCTTGTGGCAACAGAAGACACTCTCTCCCAAGGACATGCCAATAGACGTCTTTGCTGGCTCGTTAACTGAAGACGTGCTTCTGCTCTAAATGTTACTTCCCCTCCTGTCTTCCAGAGACCTCTGAAATATTACTAGGCTTGTAAAGGTCTGCTATCTTCTCTTTAGCAAGACAAGTAATTTACATGTTTTACTGAAGTTTGGCTAGTGTGGAATTCCTGTGTTACATATATAGGTTATAGTCTTCAGACTTACAGCTTCTTTGCAGATTTTGATGTCTCCTGGCAATGAAGCTACATTCTCCATCACTTGCAAGGCTCTGTTCAAGTATCCAGGTGTCCACATCAGAGGCATTAGATTATAAACAGCTCTTAAACCTTTATTCAACTCCACTTTCCCTGTGATAAAACAATACTTTAAGTTTAGTAATTGAACACTTGAGTCCTACGGTAATCTATAAGGATTGGTTCTGTTCTCTAAGTGAAAGCAAGTTTCCAGGCTTCTGTGGTAAATACAAGATACAAAGCTGCTGTGACAGAATTGTTTTCTTGTTTTGTTAAAGTGCCTTCTTTTTGCCAGCTTCAGGACTGTTACCCATTTGTTCCTGTTTGTTTATTGTTGCTCCCCATTTTCTCCCCCTCATCTCTACATTTTGTCCATACAGAAAAGTGGAAAAATGGCCAGGCTTCCTGATTGTCTGGCATGGAGTCAGCATCTCTGAGAAGGATATATGAAGATCTCAGACAAATTTTAGCGTTCATTGACTCACTGTGCAGCATGTGTGTGCTCAATTTGAGAGGCAGGACTCACACCCATAGTGTTTACGGTCTGCTCACACATGTACCAAGGCCAGGTCATATGAGACTTAGATTAGACTTAGGTAGAGCACATGCTCTACCTAACTGTACAGCTCAGTATTCTTATTTCTAGTTGGAACTTCCTTAAAGAAAAGATGGGAGACCTGCAAAAATGAAATTCTGGTTCTCAATTTAGAACACCCTGTGCACAAAAGTCTTCATGACTTTAGCAGGACCACTGACAACCTAGCTTTTCTTCTGAGGGTGATAGTAAAGACTAAGTAACTTCTGGTCTACATAATGGGGAAAATGTACATGACGTCCTAGTTGGTGCGTACTAACAGGTTATGACTGTCACTCTAAGCTCTTGATTTTGTCACTGTCAATATTAAAACAAACAAACAAACAAACAAACAAACACTTCAGCGTAGCTTATGTGAGCTTATCCATCCAAGTCTCACTTTAATTTAAACTCTGGCTCTAAGAATGCAAAACTGTGAAAACACACCTTATTCCTTTCCACAGGGAAAAGAACACTTTAAGAAAATCAACACAGCAACTGCACAAAGCTTATGGACTATGGACAAATTAAAATAGCTAAGGTGCTTTAGGCCACTCTGTGCCTGAAGACATCTTTCACTCTTTCAGAGGTCAGTTCCATTAGTGCTGGCAAGACTGTAGAGTATGTGACATAACAGCAAATAGCTTTTGATCTACTGAATGTCAATGTCATGGAACAAGTACTGCTGCTCACAGTGAGTACGTTTGTGAAATACAGCCTCTACTCAACCAATCTTTATGACACAGAACCTATACCAAACTGAATGCCAATTGTACAGCAAAGTCCTTAACTGTATCAGTATCTCCACTTGATAACAAACAGCTCCACCGAAAATCAGGTTTCCATTTAATTTTAATGTTTATTCTCTTCTTTCAATGAAAACAAGGTTTTCATTTTACAGTCATGATAAATCAGAATCAGCATCCTAACTCTGTCACTATCCATTGTATTTTGAGGTATTTTGAGAACATGTCCTCTTATTACCCTGAATAAATTCTACAATAAAATATAATGCTGTAATGGAACAAATGCATAATGAAAAAATTTAAAGTAATTGATTACTCTCAATTAAATAACCATTTTACAGGGAAAGACAAAACCCTTCTGGACTATACTTCAGTAAAGCTTGCAGGAAATTCAAGAATTGCTATCCTTTCTTCCCTACCTCCTAACCCCCTTCCCTCCTGTTCTGAATGTTCTCTGATCTAACTGCTCTTTAAATAATACATTTAAATTACAAATTTAAATAATATCATTATTGGTGAAAGCTTCTTAAAAGATATAGGATAAATGTGCTGCTACCTGCTGTTCACAACAGAAACATTAACGTTACAGTGAGTAGTAAATGTTCTAAAAGCAGTGTTTTTCAGGGTGAGGTCTCTGTTATCCTTGGTGTGTAAAGATTATTTTAAGAAGTTCATACCCTCTAACTAGAAAAAGAACACATTGTCTATTACTGTAGATTCATTCTACAGAACTCTGTCTTGTGGGATTTTACCAGGCAAATGTGTTGGTCCACACACAAACCAACCCTACTGCTCTCTAAGAATGTTTTCCTTAATTCAGTCTTAACTCTGAAACTGTTTCTTCCACTCTTTCTGCCTTTTCCTTAGTCTTTTCATTGATTACATTTTAATAAAGCAAGGGCACAAATTTATTTCATCTAGTGGCAATAAGAGGGAAAATAACGACTGTGAGGGAAGTAAAACTTACCAAGAAATGCATAACCATACAGCTGGGAGCTAAATCCCACAGTGTTTGTTTGTTTTAGTCCTGTAAGCAGTAGTGATGCACCGAGATTTCTCTCCTCTTCCCACTGCAAATAATGTAAACTAAGATGTAAAATAAGTACATGTTCCTTGACAAACAAACAAAAATACTGCAGTAAACAAAGGCAGCACATGGCCTTCATCACATCTAACCAACAAAGTACAGAATCATTAAACATGTCCAGTGTTCAGAGTTACAGTACAGACAATCTGAAGAACAGTTTATTTATAATAAAGAACACCTCTTTACAGAAGACAATTAAGCGTGAGAATCTTTTGAATGGAAGTCAACCATTGTGTTTCCTTAGGAATAAAGGATTATGTCGATTTGCACTGGCCAAGCACTGCCACTGACCTGCATGTCCAGCACTCACTTTACGCTAACACTGCTGAAAACAAAACTATGTGGCTTCTGTACTCGAGCAGTCCTTTCTTTTAAATATGTGGTAAGATGCATTTTCCACTATCCTACATTAGAATAGGAAATGCAAAGAGAATATGCTGCTACAGGCTACTTCAAGTCCCAGTGATTCAACCACCAGTGAAAGCCAGAGACAGGGACCCAATAAGGAAGGACATTAAAACCACAAGAGTGGTGTGAATTTTACTTTGCTGTGGGGTAGTACAATACAAGGCCAGAGAAGTGGAGACTTCAAGGATACACATCTCTTCTCAGGAAATGAAAGAAGCCGAACAACTCCCCTTGTGAAGAAACTGGGGAAGATATAAAAGACAGTAGACTGGAGGCTGTCTGTGCTTCTCTAATACACAGATTTTGTTGCAGGGCACTTTAAGTACCTCGTATTACCTTAAGACCGGGAACAAATATCGCTAGTGAAAGGCAGAAACTTTCTGAAAAGAAATTCCCTGGTTTAATTCAAGGAGATGTCTTTTCAAGGCGCGGCTATTTTTGTGTCTCCCTTCAGGTGCTATGTGAATTTGCATATAATCACCCAACATAAAACACCATCACCTAACAACCACACAAGGTATTTGCCTGACCCAGGAAAGGCATGCAAGGGGATAGGTCTGTTTCTTGCTGAATTCAGCATTCCTGGCGAATGTTACAGGAAAATCAGATGCAACTGGAAAAATGGGGCTTTAAAGGTCTTACTTTCTTTTGGGAACTGTCCCATTTGGCTTCAAGAGCTGGAGAAACTGCAAGCACTTAACATTAATGCCTTTGCATTGGAAGATGGCAATCACACTGATTGTTTGCAACAGTCAAGGAGGATACTTTCTGGGGAGAGCCAAGACCAGTCAGTCTGGCTCAGCAGTGCTTACAGCAGCAGAAATAACGAAGTTCTCTATCACCTGTGCTAGGGACTAATATAGTCAGATTGCCCATGATTCAGTTCTCAAAATTAAAAACATTTTGTCAGGCTGCTGGACCCTAAGCTATGGTGGTCAAGGCCCTGTCTGCAACAGGACACTGGCTGACTTGTCTTGCACCTTGGGAAGAAGGAATGGGGATTTTCTGTTTACAGCCATTCCTAAATCAGCCACAGAAAAATGGTACTGAGCATTACAAGGTGTTGAATGGTACTCTGTAGGGTGCACACATATAAAAATATGACTTATTGCAGGCCTTGGATGGGGTTATTTCAAAATGCTTATTAAATACATCACAGCTGTATAAATAGGCTTGTCTTTTAAATGTGTTGTATGCCCATACCACCCTTGCTTGCACATTCGGCTTTCATAACGTATTACATATATTGACAAGTGCCTGTCTTTGCAGTAAGGATACACAAACATAGACAAACACAATGGGAAAAACAGATTTTAGTCCCTCTGCTTTTCATATATAAGTGACCAAGTATACTTGAGGAATGGAGAAGACCAAATGCACATTTTCTATAGTGAAAACTGAAATTACAAGCCAATTCATTAAAAGCTTAAGGCCCTGGCCTTAACATTTTGGAGTATGTTTTATGAAAGGCAAATGGAGGTTTCTAGTACTTTTTATGGATGAGAAGACAGGAGAGATTTTCGTTTTAAGTATTTCCAAAAATCAACAGAAACAAAGCCAAATGGGGTAGTGAAATTCCTAGTGAAAATCTTTTGTATTTCTGCAGCATCAACTTTACCAAGTTATAATGGTGAGCAATACTCACCTTTAACAGTGTCCAATATAACATGCAATACATCTTTTTGTGTGTTAAGTGATGAAGTGCTCTTTGAACTCAAGTGAGATGTCACCTCATCACCTTGAAGTGGACATACACCACATCTGAAAATCCTGACACGCTTTCCCTTTCAGAGAAAGGAGCAACTAAAAGTGATGACAAGTTATTTGCTGGCTTTCATCTTATGTGTTTTTTCTTTCTTTCTTCTGTAGTTTTAAAAACAATGAAAAAACTTGGAGCACTTCAATTTTTAGGTAAACTTAGGGTAAATAAATATATTCACGACGGAATGCCCAGCTGACTGCAACACAACACTTGGAAACAGAAGCTCTGAGTATCATTTTGAGTGTGGTCAGCTTACCGTATGTTCAGACTTGGTTGCCAGGTACTGGTGTAAAACATAAAGAGAAAGAAGCTGTGTTGAGAATTCATCAAAACTTTCTTGCAACATGATCTCTGTTACTACTGACAGAGCATCTACGGTGGAAACAAACACATAATTAGTAAGTGGAGATTTTCACATCTCCTTTCTTTTGCACCCACTGATGCTCACTGATGCTTTACTGTTGCAGCACATTTTGAAGTAGTTATGGAGGAAGTTAAAGATTTCTTATGACTAGCAGTAGAAAATTAGTCTTACCCATTTGGGTTATACTAACATGCCATGAGAATGAGAAGGACAAATTGATTGAATTACATGAGACAACAACAAAGAAGCTTTCTAAACTCAGCTCAATGCTTTCTGACTTCAATTGCCTCTTCTTTGCTCAGCCCTTCAATCATTAACATTAAAAAAAAATAAAATAAAAATTACTTTGTTCTTGTGTTTTGATTACAAACAAGAGAAAGCTGGCTTAAATTAATTGCCCTTAAGGTGACATTATAGTACAATGGAGATTAAATGTTGTCACAGATCACCCATAGCATTCACTATATTCAGCAACCAGTGCTCTTGAGAAGCTCCACAGGGAGCTGCAGTGACACTCCCTGTCAGGAAGGACAGTTTGTTAAATAGAAGGCCTTGAGCCTGTCAGAGGAAAGAAATATGGATGGAATAATGAGGAATTCACAGATGGGGGCCTCTCAAAATAAAATGAGTATATGTATTAACTTGCCATTTAGCAATACTTTCATGACAAAAGCTACAGACAAGTCCTTCTATGACTGTTTTCCCTGTCATTTGTTTTGCAGAAGGTTTATGCAAAGAAAAGCTCACTGCAAGTCTACAGTACCAGAAAACCTGCAGTGAAATGAAAACCTTAAATATTTGTCATCAAACATGAGAGGATTACTCATCTCAGCAGTTTAACAGTCAACAGTGAAAGGCACCTCAACATGGCCATTCAACACAGCTGTCTCTCTTCAGTGACAGAAGTCTAGACAAACAGCTCATATTAG
The DNA here is from genome assembly GCA_011076525.1 of Nettapus auritus. Taxonomy (NCBI): domain Eukaryota; kingdom Metazoa; phylum Chordata; class Aves; order Anseriformes; family Anatidae; genus Nettapus; species Nettapus auritus. The sequence goes on along the minus strand of CM021797.1, from coordinate 26,832,759 downwards.
ATGTGCAGCTTTTTGAATGGTTTACAACATACCAATTCTCACTAGTAACTTCAAAGATAATGTTAACATGTAAGTTGGAATTCTGGAAGTTGGAGAAGATAGGTTACATTTGGAATGGGATTAATCGTGGTAGAAATACTCTGAATTGCATATTTCAAAATTATAAAATGAATAAGATCCCTACAAGAGGGATATATAAATATGTAGACAAGTAGTTTATATATGTACAGAAAGTGTGGTTTCAAGGTCACTTCAGAGAAAATACGGCTAGAAGTTTTTAATTCAAAGCAAGGCTCTGCAGATTTAATAGCACACATCTGGGGGTGCAGAATAGCTATGTATTTTCTTACCTTCGTATTTCTTCTGCTTTAAAAAACAATCCAACAAAATATTGAATGTAAAATTATCTGGGAAAATTCCATACTGAACCTGAAGAGAAAGCAAAAAATGAATGTGAAAATCTGCTGTTCAAATCTTCCAAAGCATAGTGCTGCAGGTATGAGAAAGATCAGTACCATGGCATTTCACACTGGTGCAATATGACAGTTAGTCAGGCAATTTAAGCCTATTAACTCTGCTCCTGTGATGTGGGCCTATTAACTTTCAATGTACTGGATTTGTTTTACATTTTATCTGGGTCTTTGGGACCAGAAAAGGCACTGTCTATTGGGATTTTTATGTCCCTCTTGTATTTAGCATGTTCAGTTCAGGTCAAACATCAATTTTTGTTTTGACAATGAAATATCTGAACGTAAAAACTGCAATATCCATACCTGGCTGTAATACAAATTCCAGGGAGGCCACACTTGCCTCAAAGACCTGATCAAATACAGTCATGGCTTTTCCTTGTAGAAACTTACCTTGTTTTTTAATGTGTATAAGGCTTTGTCTTGTGCACCGTATTTTAAGCACTGTCTGATCCAACTGTGGATGGTCCAATCTCTCAAGTACCAGCAATTTGGACTATGCCGAAACCTAAAAGATAATAAAAGTCCAGGTGACAACATGATTCTCTGTTCTCACAGAAAAAAAAATCTACAAGCAACAGATTGTGTTTCAGTACCTCTGCCCTTCACGATCTCATACATGAATCTGTTTTTGACTTTACAGTCAGTCAATTATTGCTCTCCAAAGAGCACTAGATAGCCCTTTCAGTAAAAGAAACAAAACTCTGATATACTTTAATAGTGTGTAGAATGAGAAGATCTGACCTTTTCACAAATGCAAAATATTTCAGACTCACTTTCCAGAAAGCCTACTGCTCTTCCCCTGATGAATATGATATAATAATAGCTTGGTATGATTTATAAAGGCAACTGAGATTGCAATAAACACTATAGTACTCTTTAACCTTGCCCTTCTCATTGTGTAACATTGCATTGTTGCTGGCCTCTCCAACAAGCAACACTGCTCCATGACTTACAACATCAGAAAGTGTCAGAATTACATCAAAATACTGCTGCCTTTGAACCTTCAGAGCCTGCATAGCCTGGTATCTCCCAAACACTTTAACTCAGGCTTTTCTTGAAACACTTAAGAATTCACTGCACCTCTGCCTCCACAGACTGCTGCAGGCTTCATTTGTATTTAGAAATGCTTCATCAGTGAGGTATGCCTCACACACTGGGAAACTCTGCTGGAGACCCTTCCCCTGCCCCCTGCATCAGCTGCACTAGCATTGTTCCTCACGGACATTTTTTTAATTAGCTCTGAGACACCTCATGTCATGGCTTCAGCAGTGTTCCTAGGCAACCTACTCTACTGCTTAACCAGTTTGTAAAATTAAATACTTCAAGTTCAGCCTCTTTTGATTTGTCCTTATTTAGCCATATACACTGCTTTGTATTTGGAAAATAAGTGATTAAAAGCATATGGAGCTTTATCTTTGGCAAAGACTCAAAAAGCAATTAAGAGTCCAATGGTAGGAGCTGCTGCCGTGGTCCTGCGCTGAATTTCACACCCCAGCCTTAATAGATACACGCAACCTTTCTCAGTTCAAACTGTATGCATGAGAAACAGGCTCAGTACCCAGTACAGCGCTGAGTGCCACTTCCTGTAGAAAACGTAGATGACTGAGCTGGGCTCATGTGCAGATGCTTGCAGCCTCAAGCCAAGCTGCAGCACCATTTAGAGGCAGGGTTGGCTCTTCCATCTGAGTGAGCATGCTTTCCAGAACATTTATCAGATTAACGTGGCCACCAACTCTCTTTTTCCCCCCCAGTGAATCTCTGCATATTGTATCCCATGGCTAAGGGCTACACAGATCGCCAAGCTTGGAAAAGCATTAGAGTCTTCAGCATCCAGAAGACTTCAGTGCCAAAAGCAGAGCTATACAACTACACAAAGTCCAAATATACTACTCTTTAAGCAGCACATAAAACCTCTCCCTTAAATTAGAATTTAACAGAAAAAGAAATGCATGCTTTGAATATTAAATTATGAACATCCATTTTCTTGCTCTAATTGCTTTCCATTTTCTTCCCTCTGGAATTCAAATACTGGGAACAGCAAGAATATATATTTGCTTTCATTAAAGTCCTGTTTCAATAATGCTTACAGGAAGCATCAATTAAAGGCATTTGAATTTAATCATATTTTGATGAAACAATTATCTAATTGCTACAGACTGTTTCACCAGCCATCTAAGATGGGTCAGAGTGCAACACCGGTACCCAGCAACAAAGCCACCAGCATCTTTTAAAGTCGCTTCATTAAATGGTTAATATTGTTTCAAAAGTGGAAAAAACAATCTTACAAAAACATAACACTGATGCTCTCAAAGACTTATGCCTTTCCTTTGATATAATCTTTGGCATCCTTTCTACAAATTTGTTACACAGGAGGGAAGAAAACATTAAAAAAAAAAAAAAAAAAGATTGTAATGAGTTTGAGTATTCACCTTCAAGCAAATGCATTATTTATTCTCCTGAGTACACCAGAGTGAGAGAGAGCACTCAGCATCTCATGCACCTTGGGAGTGCTACAGCCTACCATAATGGGAAGGGCTTCTAGGTTCCCGAGTTAAATTGCACTTGGACAGTAAAAGGTCTAAGAGGGATGTGATGAGGTCTAAGAAACGTGATGAAACTGATCCTCAGTCACCACAAGTTTCTGGCAATGATATGCACAGAATTCAGGCATGTATTGTACAAACTCCCACAACTCCCACAAGTTCCCACAACTACTTGTTCATAGGCACGCATGCACACAATCACAGGATCTATCACTACTATAATTACTTGTCACATAATTATTGCATGTTACTCTTAAGATCCTTATTCTTGGACGGCATCTCCAGTGTACTGGGTACTACTCAAACAAAAAGCAAACAGCTTCTCAGCCAAAGGGTTTTCTAGTTAATTCTAATAATTCATTACAAAACAGTTACATAGGAATGAAGAGGGGGAACTAGTGCCAAAATTGCTCTGTCTCCATGTCAACAAGAATCCAATACATGTGCAAGCATACACTCCCTCAGCACTTCACACTTCCATTAATCTGTGATGTGGTAGAAGGAGAATTGGAAGTTAAACAGAAATGCTTCCATCTTTAATTGTTTCTGATCCATATAATGCTGGGATGAGCTCCGTCTCTCTTCTGCTAGCTGAGAAGACAAGCCAATAGAGTATCTGTTTTTACAGCTAACCTAGGCAAACTAACCAAATGTTGTGGCAGACATTTTTATTTGAAATGGAATCAGGGAAAGGAGGAGACTGCTGGTCATTTTGACAAGCATTAATGTCTTCCTCCTTCTCCATGAAACACAAAACAGGATATAATTAAGCAAAGCAGTATGTTCAGAGACAGATGAAAAGACAGAAGGAAGCTAAAATTACAGAAAGCAGAAGATTCAGACTGAATTAAATAAAGGAAGCCTCTAGCAATTGCTGTGTGTTTAATAGAAAGACCGGGAGGTTATCTTGCAGATGTCTGCTGCTGAAACTCATTTTTCTGAGAACTAATAAAAACCTGAGAAGAACAAGATTCTTATAATGGATTGAGAAGAGACAAGGAGAAACAACTGTAATAGTATTAGGGGAGCTCACTGTTGCTACACTTTAATGTTAACAGCTGAATAATCGATATGGTGATCCTCCTTGTCACTGACCTGAAAACCTCTGTCCCCATAGAAAACAAGAAGAAGAATATCTGTAAGACAAGCAGCCACTGCAATACCAAGGGCATTGTGAATGTAGTAGCATACAGTGCAATGGTACTAGAATTACCCTTATTTTGGAAAATTATTCAGGAGTCCAATCCAGAAACTTGATTTTCCTTATTTCATACCTGTAAAATGATTACCATTATAATGTGGAAGAGACACAATGAGCATACAGCCTTAGTACAAGGCAACCAGAACATTTTTAGGAAAGCAAGTGCACACATTTGCCCACAAACTGGCCTGCATATCAGGGTAAGAATGCATTCCTAGTTTACTAATTCCCTGCAAAAGGCCCCACTGATGATTATTTACAGCAGTGCTGAAGTACTCATGCTGTGTAAAAGAAACTGAACAATGGTAAAGTTTATCAGATGCTGAGAGTGCCTTACAGGGTGCTTTTCTAAACCAGCAAGCATGACCTATTGGTGCTCTCCCACACTGCAGAAAAGCTGTTACTTCCCAGCTTTTTTTCCTTTATTTTAATGGTCTTACAAATTTGTTTGGTGCCATCAAGTGGTGATAACACTCTAGTGCTGCTTTCTCATACTGTATATTTTCAAGGGCAGTAATACAGCCACGCTGAGAGAAAAGAGAAGCACGAAGGAGCCACATTGCAGCCCCTTCCCTAGATTTGGTGAAGCGTTCGTTCATTGATTTTGGGGATAGACACAAATGAAGAAGATTGTGAAGAAAAATGTGCTGGGTTACATAGCAGCTGTTGCTGCAGAAGTATAGTAACAGAAACAGCTCTGCTATATGGAGGGAAAGCCAGCTCAGCACATCTGTTCTAATTCTTTGCTAAACTGATCTGAAAGTCCCTTCTTGTACTCCACGGCTTTCCTAAGTGTATGTATTCAACTCCTGGTACTGTCAGAGGCCATGCCTGTGCAATGCACAGTTTTTCTTTTTCTCATATCTGTGAAACATATTAAGGGTCCTTTTTCTTCTCCAGCATTGTCTGACCTAACAATAAAGTATTTTGTTATCATCTACACATACGGTACACACAACTGTATGATCTCTTAGGTCTCCAGATCTCTCCAAGACATTCTAAACTTCATTTGTATTTTGCTTTGCTCATTTTTCATTTCTATTAATAAAACCATTTCCCTAAATAAAATCTCTTATATAATAATGCTTTTATGTGTTACAAATGTGTTACTGTCTTCTGCCATATTACAAGGAACTGGAAAAATAGAAACAGGAAGACACCGAGTACTATCCATTCTTTCGTTATTTCTAATACAGATATTTTAGATGTGTTACTCTGCCTACCTCAGAGTTAAAACCTGTAAGATTCACATAGTGCTTGTAGGTTCTTGTAGGTTCTACTCCAGGGAAGGAAGGAACCTTCCTTGTGATAATCACTGCATTTAATTTAATCCATCTAGACTCCAGGTCTCTCTTACTTCTTTTAGAACTAGAGAGAAATAGAAGTTTGCATGTTGGTTTGCTTTAATCAGGAGAGTGCCAGATGCTTCTCCTTCGCTTGAGGTTCTAAAATCTCTGAAAGCAAAATGTAACGAGCCTTATAACAAATAAATGTCCTACGAAATGTCTCTGAGAGCCAGGAAGAAGCGCTCTCAGTGGAAAGAATCCAAAGCCACTCCACATTTTACACAAGTCATACAGGGCTGTGAAGCTCCTTGGCAATGCCATGTTTTTTTCTTCCCAGGCACATTTTTTTAGCTACAGCGCGTAATGATCAAATGGATTCCAGGCTGGCTTAGCTTGGAAACTGGAAGGCTAAGGAAACGTCCCCCAGAAATCTCCCTTTGTTTGTCATCTCAAGCCACAGGCCTTGGGAAAAATCCTCTGCATTTTAAATGGACTCAGAGGCATTGCTCATGTGTCAGTGTCAAAGACAACAGCCCTGAAAAAAAATCTTTGTTGACTGAAATTCCCTCTTATACATGAAAGTAACCACTTTTCTACCTCTTCTTTGCCTAAACCCTTCTTTGTATGTCCCCTTTTAAAAATATCATATATAATCATATCAGTCCTATAGGAAATTAGGACTGATACACATTAACTGCCACACACATTAACTGCCAACTCAAGCAAAAACAGAGGGAACACTTTCTTTGTGGTGAAATAAAAAATTCAAACAGTATATACAGCATAAGTATTTTTATCTAGATAATCAATATATACTTATAGAAAGCGTATAGACACTTTCTATCAAAAGTAGCAACAGGAGAGGTTTAAAAAATGTATAAATCAACTATAATGGGGGATAGTCTAATCCTGTGAGACAGAATTATGCTCTTAAACAAAAAGAAAAGCAGCTCGCAGACTCCCTAAAGAAAGCCCATGTTCAGCCCTTCTTTTGTTATAATTTCTATTGACTTCCCCCAATCTTTGATTTTAAACTATATTAGCTCTTGATCACTTCAGCTTTAAAATTAATTTTTCTAAATTAGGCTCACTGTACCCCCATAAGAATGCACAGTTCTTATGTAGCATCTTTTGTTCAGGAGTTGCACAGAGCCCTAACACCACTGATGAATGCAACCTCAAAACAGGTCTAAACAATCCCATTTTAGATAAGGAGAAACTATAGTGCAGAAGCACATTCAAAGGTTAAGACTTAAAGAATGCTTTTCATATCTAGTCTTTCTTTCCAGTTATACCACATTCATCTTTTATTTCTGTCTAGCTCAACGTTACAAACTGTTTTCTTTGTTTCTTAACCCTTTTGCTTGGTAAACGCACCCAAACAGTTATATACTGTCATATACAAACTCATATACTTTTGGTAGAAATGCATACTGTACTTCAGAAAGTCTCGGGATATTGCTCTGGTCATCACCCTCTCCTAACGACTGAAGGGACAGTAATCACCACTCGGTAGTGTCAACACACTTACTGCATTGCTCAGAACTACCCTACTGTGCAAAAAGCTCAGCTTTGCAAAGTCTGTTTTTGACAATGACCACCACACATATCAATCAACCACTCCAAGTCATCATATGGTGACTAGGATCTAGTCTGTCCTTTACTGACCTACCTGCTTTGTTGACAGACAATTCTTAATTAATAAATGGAAGCTGAATTTCTCATAGAAAAAGCATTTCTGCCCATTGTTATCAACCTCCAGCACCGCATCACTAAATAATCTTCTTCCTCTTGATGGATTTAAGGCACTCTTGTGATTAAACTACAGGGAACAGCATAAATACATTAAAAAGAAAAAAGCAACTAGTCATAAAGCCCTAGATATATGCTACACATTTCATAATAATATACAACTGGAGGAGGAGTTTACTGCAGCACAAAAGAAATGCTTTACTATTACATACACACAGAGAAGAATTACCACAAAAGAGATGGTAACAGCAACAGATCCAGAGCCTGCAGTGAAGTTTCAAGTTATTTATTGGCCCTGAAAATTACCTGAATTATTTATCTGTCCTTCCCTCCACTGGCAGTGAATGTTAGCAGAACTGGAGCGGAGCAGTTCTTCCAACCTCTTGCCATTAGGCTACACCAGGCAACCCTGAATCCCTCTAGAATCATTTGCAAAGTGCAAAGAGGAAAACTCCTTCAGACAACTTTATCAGTCTCAGTATCCTACAGGCTTGCTTTGAACTCCTCAAAACTTTATACTAATTTGCTCGTAACCTGAGTGAAAAAGTGAAGGCCATAGCCCAGGCTCAAACAACATCCTCAGGAGAGCACCTCAGGGCAATTCGTCCCTAGGAAAACTGTTCTGGGCTGCTAAACGTGTTTGTTAAAAAGCATGCATCAAACATCCATGTTGATTCAAAATACTCCAGAACTACATGCTCCCCAGAAGGACAGCAATGGAAGTTCACTTCACAAAAGAACACTTGTTTCCAGCACAAATCAGGTTTTCTTTGGTATCATGCTTGTGTGAATGTGCTCCCTATACCACAATCTGACAAAACAGGACATCAGTTAGGGGCCTTGTCCAGCTAGAAACTAAATGTGTTAATATTTAAAATCCCAGTATAAACACGGTTTCTATGCTTAAAGCATAATGCTTAAACAAGTCAAGTTAAAGGGAAGGTTGCCAGCCAGTCCACTGAAGCGAAAAATGGCCACTTCAGGACCCCCAGGGTGACTGGTAAAGAAAAGAACACTGTGGCAGTATAAATACTATTGCTGAGAAAAGGTGGTGGTATCCAGTTTAGTTTCATGGAGAAAATAAAACAAAGGTCATTTTACCAAAATTCAGAAGTTTTATTGCAAACATGCACTATGAAGCAAGTAATCCCTATTTTTGCTTTATTCCTTTTATGACCAAGAGAGAATGACAAGGTCGACAGCATGTGAGATTTGTTCTGCTTCTTGTTTCTTAGAGATACAACCCCAACGAAAGAAACAGAACAAGCAGATGCTTTAATATAGTGTTCTTATTTTCCTCCTCCTCTGAAGCTAAGAGCGTCTTGTAATCCATCACATTCCACCTCTCCCAGTGCTTTTGGAAAAGACAAGCAGGAAAAACAGTTTTTCTTCTCAGTCTCGTGAAGTATCCATACTACTCGCATCACAACAGTGAAATTCACTTGCGGAGCAGCAGTTAATAAGAAACTGGAGAAGTCTGGTTGTAACAGTAAGAACAATAACAAAAAGCTCAACTTTTCCCCAGCTACTGACTACAAAGGAGACAGCTTCTAGGATTTCTCCCTCTTAAAAATATTCCCAGGCTTTTACAGTTAAAACAGCTCATTTTCAATATAAAAGCCATTAATAATCCAGTGATTGAATAGAGAGTATCACAGGCTGAGGAAAACATGGAGAATGATGGGGTGAGCTGTTGCTATAGTGATTCTGGTAAGATACTCTCCAGTGCTTTTCCTTGTCCCCCTGCAACTATAATGAAGTCCAATATAAAGCCAACACTTGCATTAATTATATCTTTTCCTGGTATACTGGCACAGAAAAACACAGAGAGATATTAAAAACCGTACCACACAGTAGATTTCTTACTTTGAGGAAAATTTTGAACCTCAGCAATTTCTAAGTGTGTCATGTTAAAACTTTCTGTGTTAAAGCTCAACAAAATTTTGTTGGAATCTTTACTAATTTATCTGAAAACTGGTTAACACAATAGCTGTAAGAAATGGCATATACGTAAGTACTGGTCAGATTGCTACCATTTTACTAGCCCAGCTATGCCTGTCATGACTTCAACTAACTTTCAGCCTCCCTGAAACTTGGTATGCAAGTTATCAAATAGACACATTTTTCAAAATGAAATGTTTGTCAAAGCCTACTTGTAATTTATAATTGCTGAAATTATTTTTGTACCTAGTTAACTATGCAGAGAGTGAGAGAGATCCCTCACTGAACATTGCCAGCAAGTTAATTCTCAGCAGAAAGCTAGATAGATGCATACTGGTAGCAAGTCTAAAAATGTCTGTGTACCAAAATAGTAATTTTGCTAGGGGCTTTCTTCAACTAAGGCTATCCAAGATTATGTGATTTTTATGGAATAAATTGCTTCAAAGCTAGTTAGATTTTTCATTTAAAACAATAAATAAATGACTTCAGACACCTTGGAAGACCTCCAACTTGTAGCCACTGAAATGCTAAAATGAAAATCAAACTTTTTTTTACTCTGTCTTTACTTCAACTATTGCATTCACTTGCAGTGATGTCATGTTGAAGTCTGCATGCCATTAACCGAACTGGACAAAGTACCTCAGGGTTTTCAAGCTGACAAGACAGTGACTCTAAAAAAGTTTTGTAATCGTTTTTGCAGTGTCAGAGGGAAGCAGACAAGTCAGGATCAAAGTTCAGGAGTTCATGCCTTCCAGAGCTAACCCTAAACTACCACAGCACACCTCTTTCACATTACATTAAGAGGGAACGCTTTATGGGTATGCTTAAAAAAAGCTGTCTCAAAGCCAACAAAAATACAATAATTCAGGGAAAAAAACAGCCTATAACTAGATGCTACTATTACAGTATTTGCAAACAGCAACTTTTTAAAAGTATCTGGTATGCAGCCTAAATTCAACCTGAGAAAAAAATAGCATGATTTTGCCAGACACCTAATTAACTGCAAGCAGGAATACGCATTGTAACAATGATGCATTCCACTTATTCTACTCAACTTCTTAATGCTTCCCAGAATTGTTCCCAGAAAACATCACAGATTAGTTTCTAACTACTACTGTAACATTACACTCACCAATGCAACCCTTGACATTTTTCAGTTTGATCACAGTAGATCTTGCACAGATTACAAGCAGCGTACTCCACTGGTTTGACTATCGAAAGCTACAGTACAGATGCATCTGAGCCAAACAGATTTTCGATTCTGCAGAGTGGTTCAGCCTCACACTGCATGCAATTAAAGCAAAGAAGAAGCTGCTGGCAAGAGAGCACCACAGGAACACAAATACTGAATGCATCCTACTGGTCAATTTAAGTAAGGGAAGAGCCAAACTTTATGTTTGCTGCCAAACATTTCACAAATGGGATCTGTACAGTCCACGTTTCACCTTTTCAGATCTGCTGTCATAGTCCTACAGTTCAACTTAACCTAATTTTAACCTGCTACCTGTACCCTTATAATTCTTTCCTGCTATAGTCTGATTTTCTTTTGCGCTGCTGTCCTGCACTCCATGAGCAAAGGAGAGGCAAAGCTCCATCATAAGCTCATGGAAAACAAATGCAATTTTCATATAAAGCATCAATACCTGCTACAGAGGGGACAAATCACCTGACGCTGACTACCAGTTTCAACCACAATCAAAAAGATACCTATTTCCAAAAAGCAAACCACAGTTGCATAGCCTGGTCTTAATGTTAGTAGCTCCTGCTCAGGGCAAAAATACACCTGAAGGCAAACAGCTCTCCTCAAGTCTCACCCTGATCCAAGTTGCTACTGGGCAGTCCATCTAAATTTCATGTAGTGTCTCAATGAGCAACAGCTTGTTTCCTGATTAAATAATAATAATAATGAAAAACAAATGTTTGTGAGCCCTTCATGACATATCTTTAACTGTTCCCTTACAGGACAGTAAGTTATTCAGTCCCAGCAGTTCAGAGGGTAACTTCTAGCTAGTGTATCTCTCACCGTATAAAAAGCTCTTCCATGCCCTGTGAGACAGGAATGTCCTTTATTCCACTGCATATAATGTCAAGCACATGGAATAGCAAGCAAATTAAGGATAAACATTGCAAAATTGACTCAACCTATTTGTCAGGCAGCTTGAAATTTGTGGGCTCTTACCACCTTTGTGATTGTTTCAGATAGCTCTTTTCAGAAAAATACCATACTGTCAGGTCTGTTACTTAAAGAGAAATAGGTTTCTCACTTCAAAGCACTACGTGTACAGTAAGACAAATGTTCCCTTGTGCGGGTAGGTAAAAGATGAACCTTACATGAGGCTGTGAGACTCAAAACCGGGAAAGGACTCCAAAATACAAAGGGGTATTTTGTAGTGCCTTCCCTTTTGGAATGGGAACACAGACAAGACTGATGGTTACAAACAAAACACAGCACTGGCATTGCTGATGTACAAAATGTGATGTACTCTGTGATGAGCAAAGTACATGATGCAAGCCCACGTACGCCCTGCCAACGTTGCAGTGGCCTACTCAGATCTTGTACTCAGGCTCTGAACTGACATTTACAAGCATTCAGTTCTCTCCAGCACTCACACTACAGGAGGCTTGTGTATGTACGTCATGTTATCTGCTGCACAGAACAGAGAAGACAGAAAACATGGAAAAACACTACAACTACGTGCAGTTATGTACCTGATGTGTTCCAGTCTTTTCTTTAAATTATTTTTATTCCTCCAAAGAATCATGACTTTCGAAAGAGAACAATAGTACTTCACATGAGATGCAGTTGCTGCTTCAGAATTTAACCAGGGAAATCTGTGAAAACGGTTGATTGTTGTGCAATACAATTCAATGGAAGACAAAGAAAGGATCCCCTTTGCAGAGAAAGCTGTGTTTACCACTCTTGCTGCAAAGGCTTTTCTGTCATACCCTCACAGTAATTGCTGTACTTTGTCCACCCGCTCAGTTAGAAGCACCAGCAGCCAGTCTGGCACAGACAGTAGAGGCAATGGTGGATGTCCATTTTACTCCCAGCCGTCTACTGCCAGGGATCATCTGTTTTGCTTCTGGCTGGATTTAGCCCTGCTCTGTTCATTCCCTAATGGACATAAGTAGGAAGTAGCTGATTAGACTGAAGAAAGGGGCACTCTTCTCCTTTGTTAAATGAAAACAGCAGTGAAAGAGGTGAGATTAAAATTAAATAAATGACATTTAAAGAGATTGATCAAAAAGTTGACTATACACATTAGAGCCAGTTTAATATACACACACCAATGCTTGGAAAGAGATATTACTCAAAAAGGTGTAAATTTGTTTGCAAAGCCAGTTATAAAATACGTGCACTTTCAGCTTGACAAGCTGTACAGTGGAGAGGAAAAAAAAAATCAAAATCCCTGTTCACTTCTCAGCAAGAGAAACAACAAGGAGTGTGTTTATTGTGTCTGCATTTACAGCTGAGAAAACAGAAGGTTGTACCAGCTGCCCTCTTGTATGCCCTTTTCCAATTTTAAAGGCAAACGAAAGAAAGCATTCATTGTTGGCTGCTTAAACACTCACTGAACTACATTCTGGGCCAAATCCTTACTTGGTCCAAAGAGACAGGACATTGTTCCCTCTGCTAAAAGGGATCTGCCTCAGTCAGCTGGGTAGCTGGCACACCACACATGCACACAGGTCATGAATGAGGCCAAAGCTGGGAGGTAAGGACTACAGCTCTGTCACATTTCAAGGATGTGCCATCCCAGCGTCCCACAAGACTTGTCACAGTGATGAAGATGGAAAACAAATGCTGAGATGAGAGCGACCATGGCGCTATTCCTGAAGCGAACAACCCCACGTTTACTAGTTCCTCAGGCTTCTGAGCAAAAAGACAGTGCAGCAGCTGGAAAGCCTGGGGACATCGGGCTTGAGTAATTAGGAGGTTTCATGAGGTGATAGGTGGGGCTTCTAAGTGTCATCATTCCCCACCACCTAAAAAAAGGAGTAAGGAAACAATTACTTGTCTGTGAACTGAAGATTTACAAACTAAAGGACAGAGATGGAAAAAGGGGTAACCAGAACTCTGCCAGAAGGAAAATTAAAGGTAGCTGCACAGAGTGACAGGAGTGCCTGGTACAGAGAAGCACTGAAAATGCAGCTGGCCTCATTCCAGCAGACAGTATAGATATGTTATCTGGAGCATGCAGCTTTAAAAATAGCTCACTATTAAAGCAGCATTTACAACAACAACAAAGTAGACACTGAATTCAAGTTTTTCACATGTCTACTAGGCATCTTACCTTCAGAAATTTACATCTTAATTTCTCATTTCTGGGAAAAGAAAGAGTAATAACCTCAGAAATCAGCCAAGGAAAATGTTAAGCTATGACCTTTGCTTATCAGTACCTCTACTCAATCGCAGCAAAGCATTGTTTTGTGGGTCTGCTTGTAATACAAGCTTCTTCTCTTAGGAACTGCAACACTTTTTCACAGGTACATGCTGCAGAAATAAGCATCTATGCAAACTGGATAAATGTACCTGTTTATTTTTATTTTTTTCCCCTGCATCTTAATATTTTTGGACATTCTGAATAAGATAAAAGTATATAGTAAAAACGAATCATCACAATCAAGCAACGTTGTTAGCTTTTCAAATTCCTTTATTACTGTGGCCAAAAATAAATCCAGAACCCAGTGAATATAATCAGGTAATTTTTTAAATGGCTTAGTAGCTGATTGTTCACCAAACATCTTCAGACCTACGGAAGCACAAACATCCACTTCTGTAACTAAAAACAGCTAGCTATTTGAAAATTAACACTTCCAATTGCTAAAGAGAGATGAAGAAGTAGATCTCTCTTCTGTCAAGTAATTTTGATTTTGTTACAACCATTTTGTCCACAAACTGTTTAACGGAACAAATGAAGATCAGAGCCATGAGTGGCACATTATTTCATCCCTTATCAAGGTCCTCTTAATGTTCTTCCAACTTCCAAAAGCTTTCACCTGCCAGAATCTGCATCGCATCTGTTATCTGTTAATATATGCTATGCAACAACTTACATCAAAACCACGTAAGTTCTCAAGCACAATACAACAGATCCCATTGGATTGTTTTACTAAACCAACTGTCTTCACTGTTCCCAACAAAGTACAGAACCGTTCTTAGTTGCTAGAAATTCCAATAAGATGGTGTAAATCTTTTCTATTTGCTTGATCAGAGTGTGTTCATCTTACATGCCCTGTGGAACCTAACAAGCTCATACACAACGATTTGTTAAAAATTAAGAGCACAGGGGTTTTCCCTTGTATCACAGTGAAAAGGGAAGGTCTCACTGAGAAATGTGGACCTGGTATTTCACCTGTGACATATGAAAAAAGGTTCTAGTGCCTTTGTCCTTCTCTCCATCAGTTTACGTTACAAAACTAGCACATGACTTGCCATCATTCAAGAGCACTGACAACAGTCTTAAGAAAATACGATGCAGAGGACGAATTCTCATGCAGCTGATTACCAGAAAGATGTTCTGGTTCCAGCTCTGCTTCCAGCTGGTGCTGTTTCCACAGTATGAAACCAACAGTATCATGAAATTGCATGTACTGGTATTATCAGCACTCATGATGTTAGTCTCCTGGAGAATTTTTCTTCAGACTTTGTAAAGAAAAGAAAAAGCAGACAGACATACAGAAATAAACCCCTTTCAAAGCTAATCTACACTGCAATATGACCTGAATGTTTGAAAACATTTGATACGCTTAATGTATCTCCGGTCCCACCGTTTTACAAGCATTGCTTTCTGTTACAAAAAGAAAAGCAATTAAAACAGAAAATCATGAACAAACCCAGGTAAGTGAATCAGCTTTACAACATGCACATTCAACCCAACACGTATTTTGCATATTCAAGCAGCAAAAGCTTAATCTTGTGTTTGCAAAGTCAGATGTTTCTACTGAAATAGTTTTGATGTAGTGAATTTGATTAAGTGATTTTACAGCAAGAGGAAAAAATCCTTTGCTTTTCTTTTCATGGAGCAGATCATCTTGGGCGTCATCATGCAGCAGTTGCAGGGCAAGCAGATGATCAGGCCTAGTCAGCATGGGTTTATGAAGGGCAGGTCCTGCTTGACAAACCTGATCTCCTTCTATGACAAAGTGACGCGCTGGGTGGACGAGGGAAAGGCTGTGGATGTGGTCTACCTTGACTTCAGCAAGGCTTTTGACACCGTTTCCCACAGCATTCTCCTCAGGAAACTGGCTGCTCTTGGCTTGGACTGGCACACGCTTCGTTGGGTTAGAAACTGGCTGGATGGCCGGGCCCAAAGAGTCGTGGTAAATGGAGTCAAATCCAGTTGGAGGCCGGTCGCTAGTGGCGTTCCCCAGGGCTCGGTGCTGGGGCCGGTCCTCTTTAATATCTTCATCGATGATCTGGATGAGGGGATCGAGTGCACCCTCAGTAAGTTTGCAGATGACACCAAGTTAGGTGCGTGTGTCGATCTGCTTGAGGGTAGGAGGCTCTGCAGGAGGATCTGGATAGGCTGGACCAATGGGCTGAGGTCAACTGCATGAAGTTCAACAAGGCCAAGTGCCGGGTCCTCCACCTGGGGCGCAATAACCCCAAGCAGAGCTACAGGCTGGCAGATGAGTGGTTGGAGAGCTGCCAGGCAGAGAAGGACCTGGGAGTGGTGGTTGATAGTCGTCTGAATATGAGCCAGCAGTGTGCCCAGGTGGCCATGAAGGCCAACAGCATCCTGGCCTGTATAAGAAACAGTGTGACCAGCAGGGCTAGGGAGGTGATCGTCCCCCTGTACTCGGCTCTGGTGAGGCCGCACCTCGAATA
>CM021797.1:26755632-26786734 GCA_011076525.1 Nettapus auritus | reverse complement strand
TCCCCACTAAACCATATCCCTAAGCTCTACATCTAAACGTCTTTTAAAGACCTCCAGGGATGGTGACTCCACCACTTCCCTGGGCAGCGCATTCCAATGTCTAACAACCCTTTCGGTAAAGAAGTTCTTCCTAAGATCCAACCTAAAATTCCCCTGGCGCAACTTAAGCCCATTCCCCCTCGTCCTGTCACCAGGCACATGGGAGAACAGACCAACCGCCACCTCGCTACAGCCTCCTTTGAGGTACCTGTAGAGAGCGATAAGGTCACCCCTGAGCCTCCTTTTCTCCAGGCTGAACAATCCCAGCTCCCTCAGCCGCTCCTCGTAGGACTTGTTCTCCAGGCCCCTCACCAGCTTCGTCGCTCTTCTCTGAACTCGCTCAAGCACCTCCATGTCCTTCTTGTAGCGAGGGGCCCAAAACTGAACACAGTATTCGAGGTGCGGCCTCACCAGAGCCGAGTACAGGGGGACGATCACAAAATCTCAAAATGTTTTTGCTAGTAATGCAACATAAGAAAATTCAGGAAAAATCTTGAAGGGAAACATCTTCAAGATGTATGGCAGTGTAGTACTTAGCTGCTTGCTGGGTTAAACCACAACAAAAACCCAAAGGATGACTCTGTCCCTTAAATCGCTTCTATTTTGCATTCATGGCACTTTGAACAGTAGTAATAGAAATCAACAGTAAATACTAGGAACGAACATGAAGGCTGTTATCCAAATCAGTGGTACCAGTTGTTACAAAACCTTCCTGCTGCCGACTCTCACATTTGGCAGGTTTTACTTTGTTTGGGGTCTAGTCAGCTCTATTTACCATTTCCAGCGTGAGGAGCATTGTTTTTGATAGTTGATGGTTTTTAAAATAACACACAGATGAACTCATTGCCTTTTACTCTAGACTCTTATTAAAATAGTGGCATTAATGTTATTACCATATGTCATTCACTACAATAAGATGCCAATTATTTATGCCCATAAAGTTAAGTATGCTGGTAATTCTTGACCTTTAGAGTATTTAATTGCTAACAATGTGAAAATGGAACGCTGATGCTATTTATTGCTTGCCAGCAATAAAGAAAGTTTTTTGTGTTGGAAAGCAGTCAAATATCTGAGGTATCCCATTAGAGTATCTACTTTGGAAACATCTTGAACAATTTAATCTTTAAGAGGGAGGCTCAAGATTGCTGAATGTTCAAATTTGCATGTGTGCATATTTCTTCAGTGAAATGGTGCTGAATAGTTCAATGCTTAGAAAATGTTGATTTTTGTTAACTATCCAATGTAGCTTTTAGAATAAAGAAAAAAATCAGCCTTCTTCCTAATTTGGGGAATGATAAGAAAGTGAAAAGGAAAATGTTACTTTAAGTAGACCGTCATGTGTTATCCGTTTGCAGAAGTCAAAACAATCAGGGCAAGGTATAGTTGTTAAAGTAATAGTAGTTATTGTCTTCTGAACTCTGTAGCTCTGAATGTCATCTTTTGGTGTTGTGTTTCTCAAGAAGTGCTGCACAGAAGCTGCTTGGTTGGGTTCAGATATAGATTGCCTTGCTGGCATTAACTTCTGAATGTGACTGCTACTGTTTACAGTCCTTTCAGATCACAAGATTAACCAGTGCCACTTAGACTTGAAATCTCTATACAGGACAGCCTGGAGTCTGGCAAAATCTCTGCAAAACTGCTTGAAGAAGCACAGCTGAAAGGTGACTCATTACCACTGCGTGCATTCTACTTTGCCGTGGCATCTGCTCTGAAACAGGTACAATGCCTTTTGTTTTGTTTTGTCCCTGAATCTCAATGGGTTTTTTGCTATATGATAATTATCGCAAGAAAGCCAACATAGAGAAAGCATAAATGACCTATGCAATTACTTTAAGTACTAGAACTTCTAGGCCTCTGAAATAATAGGATTGTAGGTGACTCCCACACAAAGTAGGTGTAGAAATTCTGAAATCTAAACTGATGTCTTTGTTCTAATGCACAGGTATTTTCTGCCACCAACAATGCCACATAGAATTTTCTTACCAAACAGAAAAGAGTTGGGCCAGTGGACTTAGGTATAACCATGCTCCCAGTCGTGCTGATATTGAGTGATGGTTTCCTTTAAAGAGAATAAAAATAATGATGTAAAATATAGGTACAATCAGCTTTTCAAATAGAATACTTTGGGTTGGGTTAAAGATCATCTAATTCCAGCCCCTCTGCCATGGGCATGGACACCATCCACTAGATCAGGGTGCCCAATTCATGACCTGGCATTTTCTGGTCAGTTTCCTACCTAAGGCACAATACATCAATAAAAATTGAATACGAAGCATGCTACGGAGCTGTACCTCTGGGATGACAAGTCAGCATGATTTGTACTCTCATGCATTTGTTTGATCACAGAACAGTTATGTTCCCAGACTCACCGATGTTAGGGTCTCATTTGTCTATGGTCTGACTGCCACACTGCCAGAAAACAAGGGATTTAAGGGTAGGTGGTTCCTTGGCATGTGGGATAAGAACTCCAGTATTTGGAAACAGAAGTTAGGTATGTCCAGTCCACAAGATGAAAGTTCAGATACAGAGGAAGAACATCTAACAAAATATATGTATCTTAAAAAGTTTAAATGTTCATGTTAAAATATTTATTTATGGAGGCAAACTCAAGGACTATGATATGTATTGGCCGTCTGTCAGCAGCCATAGTCATCTGGAGAGGTCCCAGCTGACTGGAGATTTTCTAATGTGATGCCCATCTATCAGAAGGGTTGTAAGGGGGACCCAGGGAACTACAGGCCTGTCAGCCTGACCTCGGTGCCAGGAAAGGTGAAGTAACAGGCCATCTTGAATGCAATTATGCATCATGTGTGGGAAAACCAGGGTATCAGGCCTGGTTAGCATGGGTTCATGAAAGGCAAGTCCTGCCTGACTAACCTCATCTCCTTCTATGACCGGGTGACCCACCTAGTGGATGAGGGAATGCCTGTTGAAGTAGTCTACCTAGACTTCAGCAAAGTCTTTGACATGGTCTCCCACAGTATTCTGGAGAAGATGGCAGCCCATGGCTTGGACAGGTACACTCTTTACTGGGTTAAAAACTGGCTGAACAGCCAGGCCCAAAGAGTGGTGGTGAACAGAGTGAAATCCAGCTGGTGACTGGTCACAGGTGGTGTTCTGCAGGGGTTGGTGTTGGGTCCCGTTCTCTTTAATATTTTTACTGATGAACTGGATGAGGGAATTGAGTGCAACCTCAGTACATTTGCAGACGACACCAAGTTGGGGGGAAGTGTTGGTCTGCCAGAGGGTAGGAAGGCCCTGCAGAGGGACCTGAGCAGGATGGGTCGATGGGCAGAGGCCAATGGGATGAGGTTAAACATGGCTAAGTGCCAGATTCTGTACTTTGGTCACAACAACCCCATGCAGCGCTACAGGCTTGGGGCAGAGTGTCTAGAAAGCTGTGCAGAGGAAGATGATCTGGGGGTGTTGGTCGATGCTTGCCTGAATGTGAGCCACCAGTGTGCCCAGGAGGCCAAGAAGGACAACAGCATCCTGGCTTGCATCAGGAATAGTGTAGCCAGCAGGACCAGGGAGGTGATCGTCCCCCTGTATTCAGCTCTGGTGAGGCTGCACCTTGAGTACTGTG
Organism: Nettapus auritus; assembly: GCA_011076525.1. Classification (NCBI taxonomy): domain Eukaryota; kingdom Metazoa; phylum Chordata; class Aves; order Anseriformes; family Anatidae; genus Nettapus; species Nettapus auritus. The sequence goes on along the minus strand of CM021797.1, from coordinate 26,783,109 downwards.
TTCAGCTTTGGGGCCCCTCACTACAAGAAGGACATTGAGGCCCTGGAGCATGTCCAGAGAAGGGCTACGAAGCTGATGAAGGGCTTGGAACACAAGTCCTATGAGAAGCAGCTGAGGGCACTGGGGTTGTTTAGTCTGGAGAAGAGGAGGCTCAGGGGAGACCATACTGCTCTCTACAACTACCTGAAAGAAGGTATGGAGAGCTGGGGGTCGTCCTCTTCTCACAGGTAACTAGTGATAGGACTAGAGGGAGTGGCCTCAAGTTGTGCCAGGGGAGGTTGAAGTTGGAAATTAGGAGACATTTCTTCTCAGAAAGCAGTCAGGCATTGCAACAGGTTGCCCAGGGAGGTGGAGTCACTGTTCCTGGGGGTGTTCAAAGAAAGGCTGGACATGGTGCTTAGGGATATGGTCTAGTGGGTAGTAGGGTGATGGTTGGACCAGATGATCTTGGAGGTCTTTTCCAACCTTAATGATTCTATGAAAAGGTTCCTGAGTTGATGCAAATCGTACCACCTCTACAGGGTTCAGGGTGAGGTCTTTCATATAAGCACTGCCATGAAGAGGTGCTGAAGGAGTTCAGCAGGAGAATAACATTTGGGAAATCCTAAAGTCTATTGTTTCACAGAATGGAATCATAGGATGGCTTGGGTTGGAAGGGACCTTAAAGACTATCTAGTTTCAACCCCTCTGCCATAGTCAGAGACCCCTCTCACTAGACCAGGTTGACCAGGGCCTTGTCCAGCCTGGTCTCAAACACCTCCAGGGATGGGGCATCCACTGGTTCTCTGGGCAACCTTTTCCAGTGTCTCACCACCCTCTGAGTGAAAAATGACCTCCTAACATCTAATCTAAATCTCCTCTCTTTTGGTTTAAAAATTTTCTCCCTAGCCCTATCATTATCTGCTTGAGCAAAATGTTGCTCTCCATCTTTTTTATAAGCCCCCTTAAATTACTGAAAAGCTGCAATGATGTCTTTCTGGAACTTTCTGTTCTCCAGGCTGAATATCCACAGCTCTCTCAGCTTTTCTTCAGAAGCGCTCCAAACTCTGATCTACTTTGTGGCCCTCCTCTGGACCTGCTCTAACAGATCACCATCGTTCTTGTGCTGGAGACCCCATACCTGGGTGCAAGCACTCTGCATGGGTCCTCACAAGGGCAGAGGAGAGGGGGCTAACCTCCCTCCACCTGCTGGCCACCTCTCTGTTGATGCAGCCCAGGACGCAGTTGGCCTTCTGGGCTGCAGGCACACACTGCTGGCTCATGTTGAGCTTTTCATCCACCAGAACTTTCTCTGCCAGGCTGCTCCCAATGAGTTCTTCTCCCAGTCTGTCCTCATGTCTGGGATTGCCCCAGCCCGGGTGCAGCACCTTGCACTTAGACTTGTTGAACTTCATTAGGTTCACATGGGCCCAGTTATAGCTTGTCCAGAACCCAATGGATGGCATCCCTTCCTTCTGTTGTATCAACTGTACCACTCAGCTTAGTGTCATCTGCAAACATGCTGAGGGCGCACTCGATCCCACTGTCTGCATTGTTGATAAAGATGTTAAACAGATGTCTCTTGAGGGACACCACTCAGCACTGGCCTCCACCTGGACATAGAGCCATTGACCACAACTCTCAGGGAGCAGCAGCCTTCAGGCCAATTCCTTACCCACTGAATGGTCCACCCTTCAAATCCCTCTCTCTCCAATTTGGAGATCAGATTTTCCATGCCATTAATTTGCATACAGCTGGAAGAAATTCTGAACATTCTGTTTCATATCTAAAGAGGTCAGGTTGCTTTCAACCTCTCCAGAGGATCTATAAGAATTAGAAATTTGGTGTTGTTCACCAATTTGGATGCATGAAGTATCATCATTAAGGTTTTGTTATGCATTATGTCTTTTTGCTTGGTGGCTGTGAACAGCACAGGCTGAACAGTAGCATCAATTAAATTAATTTATGTGCATGGTGATATGGCTGAGCTTCTCAACACTGGGGTTAAAAACAGAATCTGTGTCTCTGAAATGACATGAAATGCTCTTAATGCTGTTGTTTTTTATAAAAATAAATTAAAATTCTAGTTCGGCTAACAGAGTAGTGCTCCATATGACATGTAACTATTTGTAAAGCTGCACAATCTTTTAGCAATATATCTTGCTTTGAATAAAATGTGTCTTTATCCCAAGTAACTGCGGTTGGTTTAGTAAATGTCAATGTAACACTTACTGTCTATACACATCAATAGGTATCACTCTAAATATATATGTCCAAAAGATTGAAAGCTCTGGACAGGATAAATACCGACATTACCATATGCTGCACTTCATTTAAGTATTCTGCTTTGTGCCGAACTTCAAGCATGAATGTAGTTCTTTTATCTTATAGGTGTACTTGTGCTCAGTGTTGGTTATATGCTTCACTTTCCTGCTTATCTGAGGCCTAAGTTTCACAGGCTGGATGTGCTATGGGGCCCATGGGTCTTGGTGAATGTATTTTAGATGTGCTGGTTTGTGATTCATTGAAAAGTTGTAAGAGCTTTTTTTTTTTCTTTTTCTTGAACTTTGATTCACATGGAAGTGCATCTCACATGTTTAACTGTATTTTTTCATTATTTCTCATTCCTTCCTAGAATGACATAGCACAAGCCCAATTTTATTGTTCTCAGATAAGGAAAACAGACAACAAAATATACAATAATCTTAAAGTAAGTATGCTTGCTTTGTATTAAAGTTTTACAGAGAAATATGCTATACTGGACAACAACTCTCATGGGCAGAGGAGCAGAAGAGTAGCTTCTTAGTAGCATAAGCTTATATCAGTAATGTTGTTGACTTAGTTTTTGAGCCAACAGACATTTTTTGTTAGGTGATTTGTTCTTAATTGATAACATCTTCCCCTCATTTTTTAAAAAATCACTTCTTACCATTGATCAGAATGGTAAGTAGGGCAGTCCTGCATCTGTGTGTATAGAGCTGGGAATGATTTCTAGTTATGACACTGTGACTTTTTTTTTTTCGTGCTACAAGAGATTTTAAAAAAAACACAGCTCCAAGTAAATGCCTACATTAGCTCTGCTCTGCCCACTTCAGGCCTCCTTCAGCCATATGAACAGCAATGCTTTTCTTTAGTTGCATAGTCTATAACCTGAGAGCCTATTGCTTGTGCCCTGTAAATGACCACTGTAAGCTATGTAAATAAACACTCTATTCCAGAACATATAATGCAGATCCATCAGACGAGCTCTGCCTCTCAGCTCGCCCTTCCTTTCCCAACAGCTGGAAAAAAAAAAAGAAAAGAAAAGAAAAGAAAAAAAAAGTTATGTGGAAATTGGTAATTCCATCTGGCTTCTGCATGATTAATGTATTTTATCAGCACAGTGTCTAGAAATTTATTTTGGTCCTGCTTTATTTCATAATGTCTTCCTCAAATACTTTTTCAAAGCTTTCTTTCTGGTGGTAAGTATTGTGTGAGTGATGTGGATTTATTTTATTTTTAAGGTTCTTGTCCAACTCAGATCTGGTTCACTAGAAGAAGTATTAAAAACATTAGAAGCAGCAGTGGAAATGGATACTCCTCCCTTTGTGAAAAAAATCGAGTTTTCTGAGCAAGTGGTAAGTATACAATAAGGAACTGAATCAACCAGAAAATCTGGCATCACTGGTGTGTGCTGGTCAGGGGTGCAGGCCTGGGGGTGATGAGGCAAGGCTGAGAGGAGGTCCGTGATGGTTTGCTAAATCTTGGTGGTGTGGTTCAGTTACGGAACATCAGGGGCCTGAGTTCATCCTACTAAAGCTGTTTGAGTTCTAATGCATTCAGGTGCCAAAGCGTCTGGCTGGCTTATTGTGCTGTTGGACAAAGCACTTAGCTGTCTTCCCTTTTTTATTGTGGATCTAGCTTTTACAAGCTGAAATTTCATCTAAAGGAAGATGAAGAGTTCCGTAGTGGCAATTAATAATTTAATCACTTGCCTTATATTCTATTTTCATTTGATATCAAAATGAGAATAAAGTTATGATGACAGTGGTATTGCTGGCATGGTGATATTTACAAAAGAAAAAAAAATATGGGAAATAATAGCTTTTATAGTATTGATCCCTGAGAAGGCTTCATTCATGCACACATGTATCCCTGTCAGCTTGGCAGCACTGCTACTTCTTTTCCTGAAAGTTATATTCATTTTAAACATATGTATGGAACAAGGTATTTTCAGACTGTGTTAGCAATTAAATACTTACACTTTCAGTGCTGGCTGTTAACAAAATAATTGAAACATAAAATAAATACTAGGCAAAAGTGGAACATGCCCTTCAAAACAGTCCATGGATGTTAGTTGCTGTGTTTATAAGAAAGTTTTAAATCAGAGATTGGTTTGTAAATTCATTGCAATAGAAGTTGCATGTTTCAATGCTATGTTTTTATTCTTGTTTGGCAAATTTGTGATAGTTCCTAAGAAGACCAAACATTTGTACTTCCCCATTCCTTCCACAGTAGTTTATTGATCAATTGCAATTTTTCACAGATTCACTCATTCTTGATTTCATACCCTGCGTATAGTATAGCTTATGAACTTCCCAGTGTTCTTTAGTATGAATTCTATTGATTTGTACTGTACATTTAGTGTGATATGTAATAATGGCTATAATTGTGCTGATTCGGCAAGCAGATTCCAGGAAGCAATTATGTTGCCTCGGTTTAAATAATTGCATTAGTCTGTACTAGGACTGAAAATAGGACCATACTACTCTGAGGAAGTTTTTAATCTAATAAACTTTCTCTGATAGGTGTCCAGTGCATTTCCACTGTTGCCTGGTGATGTATAATGCATGCTGCTTAAAATCCTCTTCTTACATGTTGTTGCACTAGTGGTGTATGTTACATGCTTTTTTTCCTTCATTTTGAATGATAGTTTGTCTTCAATATAGTGATTGATTGAAACATTCACTTTCTGAACTCATAACAGTGTGTCATTTTTACCCTCCTCAGCTGGCTGCAGCCACCGAAAGGATGGAAGAAAGCCCTGGCCTTTCTGCCAAATTAAGAGATATATATAACAAACTACAAGCTTCGGGGCGGATAACCACAAACACGTTGGAAGACATGCTCTTCCAGATTCCTAGTTCAAAGAAGACCCCTGCAAAACTTCTAAATCAAAAACATTGGGGTTATCAGGCTGCTAAACCACTTCAGTCAAATCTGCTGTTGGAATAGTTCAATATTTGGTGGTAAACTGAACTACTGTTAACGTCATCTAAAAGCATGTTTGAATAAAATGGCTTCTCCACTCCTCCGCTATGGGCAATTGTTCAAATTGCTTGTGTGAAACTGAATTTTAAATATAGCTTGTGTCGATTTTTAGCATCAAAATTCCAACAAGCAATAAGCCATGACAGTAGGTATTTGTGTATTGTTCTGAAACTGAGTGATCAGAATGGTTTGAAGCTTTTCCTCAAGGACCTAGATCAAGCTTTTCCTTATACTAAATGTCCTGATAGAGGTAAGCAAAACAGCCATTTGTATCTGATCTGATTTCTGCTGTTCGTGGTTAAAAAATAAAAAATAAAAATGTGTTCTTCAGATACAGTGTTCTGTCAAAAAGAACAGATGAGGCCCAGAGCCTAGATGAAGGAGTATTAAATTTCATTGACCATTTTTTCAAATTCTATGCATTTCAAGAGAATCATAAAGGAAAGTAAACATCTTTGGTGCCCTTTTTCTAATGGTTCATGGGAGATAGTGCGGTAACTGGCTGGTTGTTTTATCACTTGAAGAAGGTTCCTGAATGGAAGTTATTTTTTTGGAATAATCATTCTGTAATATTGTGATTCATAGTTTCAGTTTTTCAGGACTTTACAGGTTTTTAACAGTCCTGCTTGGGATCAGCTGGAAATCATTTCAGTGCTTCCAGTACAATATGAACTAGCTCCCAATCTTTTCTTCATAAATAGGTTTGATACAAGATTTGTAAAGGCTGCATGTAGTCTGGCAAAGATTAATTTCAGAAAGATTAAAGGATGGAGTTACTCTTAATATATTTCAGAAAAACTAATATAAAACTACATTTTCATATGCAATAGAAGATAGTTTGGCCTATTTAACCTGTTACATTGCAAATATAAGGTCAATACAATTTAATTACCTTATTTGGCACTTTCAAGTATGTTTTAATTGCAAGAGGCTGGTTTGTCCTAGGACTGAGGCATGCATATTTGTTGTTGGTTTTGTTTTTGTTGGTTTTAGTCTGCATTAGTTAGATACCCATCAGAGGCTGTATGCTGAAGCCACACCAATGGCCCCCTACTACCAAAACCACTACAATTCTACCTGCAGTTGAACTATTAAATTCTGTTATAATTTGTTGTTATTATAACAGACATCTCCTATTCTTTGCTCTCTTGATTACTGGTTTTCTTGAGATTGATTTACTCAAGCTAACTATTAAGTTGTTGGTTTTGTTTTGTTTTGTTTTTAAAGAAATTATACATTTCCTTCTCTTGAGGGAGAATGGGAATGCTGGATCCATCCCAGGCATGTAACAGGTAACATCACTTGAAAGACATGCAAATAAGGAACATTGGTAGCAAAACAGGCCATTTAAAAAACCCTGCATTTGCCTACTTCACTACTGCCCCTTCCAAAGCTAAAGGGGACCAGCAAAGTGTGCAGGTATCTGACTATGGGCTGGCATTCTGCTCTGCCATTCAAGTTATGGGCCTCTGCAGTGAGCAATCTGAAAAGACTTGATGTTTAAATAACTAGCAACACTTCGGCAGAAAAAGAAAACAGGTAGCCCAAAAGGGTTAAGTTTAAAGGAATATGGATAAAAACTAAGACGTGGTTAAAAATTAGATTATTGAAGGTTGCTATGGAAGTTTAGTGGAAGACTGATAATATCCTCCCATGGGGGGAGAGCGAAGCAAAGAGAGAGAAAAGAGCAAATTCTGGTATTTATGCAGCTGATTACAAACAAAGTCTAGTTTGTTTCACGCAAGTAGTACAGTGGCTTATTGATCCAGAAAGCTTGGATTGGTATGTGTGTGTTCATAAATTTAGCTTTTGGTATATCAAGATGTTGAGCACTCTGGCTTTTAGAGTCTTCAGCCACACGCTTAATTTTGTGTATTTATGTGTAGTTGACTTCTAGTTTTCCAGTGCCAAAGCTCAGGAAAAGAAACTTGTCTAGTGTTAAGCAAACACTTCAAAGGTTTAGCTAGGTCAGTGTGGTTGGAAAGTCTGGTTGGAAGGACTGAGTTACTAGAGAGTACTTCTTGGAGACAGCCTCAGAGAATAGGATGTGCAGTATAATACCACAGCCAGTAGAATACTTATACTTTGCTTATATAGAGTTTTAATCAAGGATGAACCTTGGAATTTGCTTATATAGAGTTTTAATCAAGGATGAACCTTGGAATTAAAGAGAAGCCAACACTGGAATTCAATTAATACAAGGTTTTTGGTTAACAAGTTGGAAAATATGTATATATAAAATAAATAAAAATCTAGACAGTTGCATTTCAACCATTCTGTGATTCTGTATTTTTCTAGCTTTCAGTGCACAGTACATACCTGTGAAATTCTGCTTAAAGCTTTATGTCATGTGTAGCAGCAATGAGGATCTGAAGGCTCTTTTGTGTACTGTTATGTGGAAAGGGATTTGTGTTTGTTTCTTGCATTTAGATATCTTTCCTCGTTTGAAACATGAGTTTTGTGCATATTCTTGCACTCCAGCAGCTTTTTGGAATAGCAGAAAAGGAGACAGCAGGTGGCGTTTCTTGATCATACTTTCTTACCAACCCGATTTCCAGGGTTAGCTTTTACCTGCAGTGTCAGATATGTAAATATGCTTGCCCCATATTTAACACATGCTACCTTTAAACAGAAAATCCAGGCATTAGTCAACAGTCTCTAATGGCTCATAGTCGGTATAGACCACAAACGAGTGATTTAAAGAGTTTAATTTGAAACTCACTGCATTAGTTGGAACAAATCATCTCTGTCAATTCAGTTTTTATGGTATTCTGTAGAAATACTTATCAGTGACCTAGGAGAAAGGCTGCTGCTGTTATTTATAGTGCATGATTGACAGTCATAGAGGCTTACTTTGAAATAGCTGTTCTGCATTAAGTAAAAAGCTGCACATCTTTTCCAACTTGAATTGGAAAAGTGCTTAGTTTTACATTCATGTGGGATCTGGATTGTGCAGTCTTCAAAGTACTGTTGTTCTGCTATACATGCTTCTGCTTTTCTCCGTGGGTTAATACCTCTTTCTTTTTCATACTCCTTTCTACAAACATCTTGAGTCTTCATAAAGAAGGATCACTTCCCCTGTGCTTCTCCCAAGCTAATTTTCTGCTTCAAAACAATACAAATGAAGGTGAAAGGCTTAGTCATTTCAGGGAAGCTCAGAAATTCTTCCAGGTCTCAGGAGGAGTTAGATTTAGTTTAATGAGCCATATGCATGAGTTTAAATAACTTTTAAAGCAAAGTCTTGTTAGAACCTTTCAGCTCTATAGAAAGGAGGAGGACCTATAGTGTATAGGTCTATAGCTATTCAAGTTCTTTATTACATTTTTTCATGTGATTATTTCAGATTGCATCCTTGAAAAAAAAACTTTTATTGCAAAATAAGCATGGACTCCTTTGTTTTAAAGCTACATCTGTTGAGGCTGTTCACATGCTTTTGGACTGCCTTATTAATGAGTACCTGGGCACCAGTGATGTTGCCAGGAGTAACTTGCAATGCATTAAGAATGGCACTAGGGGTGATGACAAAAGGCAGGGTGGACCAGGTCCACCTGTCTCCTCAGTCCTGTCAGCAAGGTGGAAATTCTTAAGCAGACTTATCCAGTGGACTCATCCATTGTGTCAAGGCTTGGCTGTGGGGCTTGTGTAGTGAGCTGGGCTTTGCCTTCTGTGACCTCAGGACCTTCTTGGAGGAGTGAGGGCTACTGAGCTGGTATGGGATATGCTTGACAAAATTTGGTGCGACTGTCCTCACAGGCAGGTTTGCTAACCTAGTGAGGTGAGCTTTACGTGAGGTATGCCAGGGAGGGTCACCATCACCTGAAGAGAAGCGAGAGCACATGTGGCAGACCTGATGTGTCTGGGAGACAGGATGACAGGGGAGGTTCTCACACTTCCCCGAATAAAAGCAGCACAGGTTGGGACCCATCTCAATTGCCTGTACACAAACATGTATAGCACAAGGAACAAGCAAGCTGATGGCCTATGAAAAGCTGCAGAGCTCAGACCTCATAGGGATTGTGGAGATATGTTGGGATAACTCTCATGACCAGAGCACTGCAGTGGAGGGATGCACAAAAGACAGGATGGACCGCAATAGCAGAGAGGTTGGGCTCTGTGAGGGAGTTGAATGCATGGAGTGTTGCCTCAGGACAGATGATGAGCCAGCTGAGAGGTTGTGGGTAACGATCACAGGGCAGACAGTGCAGGTGATGCTGTAGTGCATATCTGCTACAGGACATTTGATTCAGAAATGGACTGGTGAAGCCAAGTTTAGGCAGCTGTAGGAAGTCTCAGTCACAGGCTCTGGTACTCATCAATGACTTTAACCAGTGATACCTGATGGAAGGAAAATATTGCTGAGCACAACCGATTCAGGAGATTCTAGAATGCACTGAAGACAACTCTTTGTAACAGGTGACTGATGGACTGGTGAGGGGAGGCATTCTGTTGGACATCTGCACGATCTTATACGAAACTGTTGTGGAAGGAACGGGGCCTGGGAGAGCTGGGTGATCTTCAAGGAGAATCTTCCCAGAGCACGAGAGTGATCCACATCAATATGCAGAAAGTCAAGCAAGATGGCCAAAGGCCAGCAGGGATAAACTCAGAGGTCCTGACTGAGCTCAAACATTAAAAAATAAAAATAAAAAAAATGAAAGAAAGAAAGATGCACACAGGAGGTGGAAGCATGGATAGGCTACCTATAAGGAATGCAAAGACACTTTCCATGCGTGTAGAAATAGATTAGGAAAGACAAAACTTAGGTGGAGTTGAAACTGCAAGGGAGGTGAAAGGTGTCAACGGTGAACTTTAGGAAAAGTACATTGGTAGCAAAAGAAAGGTTAAGGAGAATGTGGGCCTAGCAGTCAATGGGGTAAAGGAACTAGTAACAAGCAACAGGGAAGAGACTGAGGTAGTCTGACTTTTTGCCATCAAGTTGTCAGGAGAACCATGACATACAAAGAGAGACAGAGAACTGGGTTTGCTCAGCCTTAAGAATTACCAAATGTAGCTAGAGTTGGTACAAAAAGTGGGGTGGCCTGGAGAACCTAATAGCAGGGATCCAGTAGTCTTCCTGAACAGGCATGAATCATCTTTTCATTAGCTCCTTATAGAAATTTAGTTATGTGATCAAATATAACTCTCATTTGGTGGTAAACAACTCTTAAGACCAAATGCCCAAGATTCTCTTGGGGATTTGAAATGAGTTCAGGAACATTATCAGATATTTTCTTCTACATTGGAACAGAAGTTTTTGTTCTGTTTCCACAATGAGTCTAATTCAGATTATAAAATCCAAGACTGAATAGGTTACTATCAACATTGTGTTGCTACTTAAATTGTTCTAGATAGGACTATTGTCCTCAGCCTTTAATTCCTTAGTTGCCAGATTCTCCATTTAGATCCAGAATTACTGCTCTGTCTCTGGTTTGTTTGAGTATGACATCTCTCCTAGTATTTTGGCTTGAGATGCTGGTACAAACATTTCACAGACAGCTTGTATATGATCTCTTCATTTCACTTATTATCAGCCTTCCTTGTCTTCTGAAACTTAATTTGCCAGGGTAAAAAAAGAAATATATACAACTCCAGTGTGCCTTTCTTTGGTGCTTCAGTAAAAGCAGGCCATTAGAGCAGTGGTCTTAATGTTTCTTGCTATATTTGGAGTAATTTAAGGGGAAGACTACTTTTCACAGGTGATATCAAAGCAGATAATGATGTGTATTAATACCATACTACCAGCAATCTGTGCTTATTTTTTTTTTTACTAACGAGCCAGAGCTCCATGTGCAAGTCACACTCTGTGGCTGCTTCAGAAATGAGGCTGAATAAGTTCACTCACATCCATTGAACACAAAGCTTTGACTTAGCTGCTTGGTAGCGTGCTTGGACAGGCAACGCAACTGCTGTTTGTCTGAAACAGCTGAAGTTTTTTGTTCCTGTTATCTCAAGGGGATGGGTGCTTGCAGTGAATATAGAACATGCATTTTGCTACTCCAGAAGAAAAAATATCCTTAGTTCCCATTAAAGTGTTTTTTTTTTTTTTTTTTTTTTTTTTTTTTTCTCATGGCTTAGAACTGAAGGTAGGTTGTAGGAAGTGCCCTTCATGTCCAATTTCCTAAATCCTGAACGGTTCTCTATTTTCAATTTCTATGCACTTAGAGGAAGTTTGTGGGTTGTCAGTCCCATTGGCCTTTATGAGATGCTTGAAGGAAGATTCAGACCTCAGCCATATACAGCAGAAAATGCAACATTGAAATAAAATGGAAAATTACACAGCTCCAGTCTTGCCTGTGCTAGGTAATTCAGTCTAACTACTATGCAAGAAATTACCACATTTACTTTATGAGCAGGAACTGTCTTGTAGCAGGGGACTTGGCAGCAGCAATCTTAATGGAAAATTTTAGAAAAGAATAATGGAAAAGGTAACTTAATAGTAATATTTGGAGTAGTTCAGAGTGCACTGTGAATTCCCAGGTAGCAACTTCTTGGAAATTACTCAATATATAAGTACTTACCAGTGCTGCAGCACTTCTTTAATCTGTATGTCAGGAAGTGGACCCTGCTCTGGATGGCAGGATTTTAATAATGATTCTTTTCATGTCACTGCCTTAACTGTTAGAGAAAGGTCCTGCATTCCTTTGAGGCACCGGGTGCTACAGAAATGGTGCTAGTCCAGCATAGAATAGGAAAAGTAATCAGTTCACAATTTCATTTTACCTAATGCAAAAGCCCTAAGAGTATCATTAAACATTAACAAAACTGCTTGAGAAACTTCTCCTCCCCCTTCTCTATACCATCAGTATGGGAGGGGTAAGAGGAAGGGAGGAAAAAAAGGAGAAATAGAAGGTAGAGACATTGTTGAGAACTTCTTCTTTATGTTTGAAGTTTTATAAGTTCTCACATCAGAATGACAGAAAAAGAGAACTGTGATGGAGAAAGGATGATACATCTACAAAATTGCCCTAGTGGTTAAGTACTTTCAGGGGAAATTCAGACCACAGAATCTGCTCTGCAGCACTTTTACTACCCTTTGGAAGGGTTTAAGATTTGTAAGCACTGGCAACTGAAAGCTTTGAAGCTGTATGCCTCACAAAATGCAAAAGCAAGTACATGCTTCATTTTAGAAAAGAACCTGTGGTGGCTGTTACCCTCATACAGCTCTCTGTGGCCCACCACACAGATGAAAAGATTAACATGACTAATTTCAGGCCTGAAGGTTTACGTGCATCTTGTCGTGTCAGGCTACAAGGTCAGGCTACTGGTCAGGCTACAAGGCACTTCTCCCTCAAGTTGTTTTTGGACCTATCGTTGTTGTGTCTATACAGGCAAGGTATTTTGTTAATGGGAAGAAGTGGAAGAGAAGACATGGAGTCTTGTCATATTTGCATTACCAAAACCACTTTTAGACTTTATTTTTCCTTACATATATTGGTAACCAGGTTAATGGCATCTATGTCTTGGGTTGATATTGTTATATTGAAAACAAATCATGGAACCATAGATTAACTGTTTTTGGAAGGAGCTTCTGGAGGTCTTCTTGTCCCACTTCCATTACATACCAGCAGAGAATAGCACTGAAATGTTAACTCAGAGAAAGGAAATCAAAATCCTTGCCTGTGTAACTGTGGCCATATGGGTGAAGCTCCCTTTTTTTTTCCAGTGAAACCAAAACCATTCTTTCACTTTTTATTCATTTTTAGGAGCCATAAATTTTCACTGAATTGTCTTGTTTCCTAAATGTTTATAGTTATCTCTTGTTCCTGTCTACTCCTAAAATGACTGATTCAGACTCAGAAGAGTGTTTTAAGCAGAGATTGAGAACCTCCCCGAATCAGGGCCTGTACAAGTATCTAGCTCTTATTATTTTCTTCCTAAGCAGAGGTGCATAAAAATGTCCTCTGATCTTCCAGAGACTGGAGCAAAGAAAAGTTCTTCCATTGTCAGACCATTTAAAATATCTCACTGGTATGGCACTGCTTTTTTTCTGCCCAGTCCATTTCTTACCCACTGGCTAAGTATAACTGGTCACCTTCTACTACAAGGGAATCCTTCCTACGCATTAACATATGGTTAAAAGTCCCATTTATTTCACTAACATTCTTTTTATATTTACAATGTTCTTTTAAATACTTTTTCTTTAGGGTCAGAGTGGATGTACAACTTCCTGAAGCAAATTAGCACTTCCCATGTCAGTTGTTTAATAGACTACCTATACAATTACCCTGTAATTCCTAGGGATGGGGTGCTAGTGAAGTTTTTCCCAAGTATAGTTGTCTAAAGACCTCTTGCCAAAACCTGCTGACATACCTAAACGAAAAATGTCCATTTCCATGAAATGAAATCACGGAAATGACTTGCATAGTGCCAAAAGAGCAGCAATAAAGCGATGTCCCAGTATGGCTTTGATTATTCCTGTGTGAGATGTATGTTGATTATAAGGCTTATAAGCAATAAGAGACTTACTGTGCTGTCCGTTCTCCCTCACTCAGATTTGGTTGTGAAACCCAAAGAAAAAGCTCTTTTCTTCCCAAAGTGGCTTCCAGCATTCAGATGTTTGCTGTGGTCCTGAGATGATGTCACCATATGTTTCTTTTCCTTTATTATGCACCTGTATTGAGCCAGGTGTGGGGTTTTTGATTGACTGATTGTTTTCCATTGTGTTCTGCTTGCTTCTGTTCTTTACCTGTCATCTAGAAAGAGGTGTAACATCTTGTGCTTGCTTTGCCAATGAGATTATCATACATGTTATTATAACATTCTGCTTGCATAAATGCTAAGTCTTCCTGTTAGCTGCAGGGAATAATTTACACATGTGGTTTTTGTCTTATAAATATTCAAGGTCAGTCTTATAATAGTGAATCAGGCTATTAGTGCATGTTTTGAGCAAGACTGCTCATTTAATTAGTCTGGACATTTATTCAGACAGCCTGGGAGCTGCAAGTTATAGTAGTACTGTGCTGGCGTTCTGTTTTGTTTTGTGCATTTCTTTCCTTGAACTTGTACACTAGAAAGGAGACCCATGAAAATGGAGTGGCAGGGAAGAGGAAGTGAGAATTGCCTCTCTCTGTGTTGGAAAAAAATTACATCAGTGGGTGTATTCACTCTACTGGAGCTGTTTTCCTATCCTGGGTGCAGCCAAAATTCTTGATGTGAATTAGGGCAAATCAGTGCAGAAACAAATCATCTTTGACAGGTATGCTGAGAATGTTACCTACTTATTTCAATGCCCATGATATCCTATTAAATAACTCATTATCCTTCTGGTTAGTATATTCTTAAAGGAAAACTCATAGAAAATGAATACTGCTGAGTAATTGAATCAGTTTCACTGGCAGTGTGATAGCTTTGAAAATTCGTTGTGAATGGCACAAGGTAGTGACATCTCCCTCTGATCCTTAGCATAAGTAAGGATATATCCCTTGTTTGCCACCGCTATCATAAACAACAATTTATGAGAAGAGAAATCTGTTCCTTAGGAGCACATGAGGTAACTCATGTGACCTTTTTCATGTCTTGCTAGCCAGAAAGACTGAGGGGCTAGTTAGTAACATTTATGTGATGGGATTATTCAATTTACTTTATAGACAGATACCTAATGATAACCAAATTTTGTTATTTGCCTCAGTTTTGGAGAGACTGTGTCTCTGGAAATGTTGTGACTAACCTTTTGGATGCTATTCCACATGTATTTTCTGTGCTGGCTGTCAGCTCAGAAGGTCAGGTGCAAGGTAAGACATCCTAGAAAGGAGGCACCCCACAGAGGATGTCTTTGTAAAAAGTGCTGCTGACAGTTTCTGCAGGTAGTTACATGGAATCTGAGTGACTTTCAGCTGTCAGTAGAGTTTAATAGGGTGGTGAGGCACATGAACAGGTTGCCCAGAGAGGCTGTGGATGCCCCATCCCTGGAGGTGTTCAAGACCAGGTTAGGCGAGTCCCTAAGTTACCTGATCTAGCAGGTGGCATCCCTGCCTATGGCCAGGGCTGGAAGTAGATGATCTTTAAGATTTCTTCCAAACTGAGCTATTCTATGATTCTAATAGCTCCACATCTACACCACATCCCCAGTCTAAATGTTTTTAACTACGCTATTTTACTTCCAAACTACTTCTCAGTGCCAGAAATAGAGATGCAGTTAGGTGCTGGACAGGTATGTGGTCATGTAGTACATGACTACATGTGGTCATACAGGTTTCCTACATTCCTTGCAAACCTAAGGATCCTGAGATCTTGACAGTTTCTAAATTCCAGCCCAATTTACCTGCAAACTTCATAAAACCCAAGATGTTTGGATGTTGGTTGTCTTGCAGTTCAGCTATTTTTGTATTACAGCATCCCAACTGGCTTCATTCAAATATGTGAAGCTCATAGAATTCTATAGAAACACAAGAAAATACAAAGGCTGAACCTCTTCTGGTGTAAATTGTTGCGTATCACATTGCTTCAGTTGAGCTCTGCTTATTTCTGCTGCTAGAGGATTTTTCATTAGGTTCCAACACCAAAAACTCAGTCTGTAGATTTTGTAAATGTGGTTAAAAGGGCAGCTCAGAGAATGCTGTCGTTTAAACAATGAGCAGAAACATAATGAGACTGCTTCCTGTTTCCCTAAATGACCTTAAGGGAAAAAAATGAAGGTATATACATCAAAGAATATCAGACATTTTAAGAAAACACTTTTTTTTTTTTTCTTTTTCTTTTTTTTTTTTTTTTTTTGTAATACAGTAGATCTCAGTTCACAAGTGTAGAAAAACTCATGTTAGATTTGCAGTTTATTACACAAAGCTAATTTTGGAACCAATTGAGCATTTTTTCTTTCTTGTATAAGGGAATAAACTCCCAGATTTTTTGTATGATTTGTGCCTCATCATTAACAAGGTTATTTCGGTATTCCTTAGCCTGCAAGCAAACCATTTTCCATTATTGATCTTAATCCATGAAGCTAGTTTTCTCGTTCTCTGTTGGGGCAGATGTTGTAACATAAACTTAATAAATAAGAAATAAATATAAATATATTTACATAATATATGAAATCCAGCTGTAAATTCGTCATACAGCAAAATAGTTGCAAAGATGCCTTGCCAAATCTGGACCCAAGTATGTCATGTTTGTGAACTGCAGTGAGACTGAATCTTTTTTATTGATGGATTCAAACATTCAACAACTACGAACTTGTAAGTAAGGCCAAAGGTCTTTCTGAGGAACAAAAATGTTCTCCTTGCACTCCCCATTGAAAGCCAGCTGGTGTTTTGTGCACTTCCTCTCTCTGATGATAAATGTGATACTGCACTTCTGGCATAAAACAACTTTTTTTGTGTGTAAACTATATATTGAAGTGGTATGCTATAAATTTCAGCAGCATGGACAGAAACTGGGCAAATACACAGAACACTATTTTGCTGTTTCATGGAACCAGATAGTCACACGTGCGCTTTGGGGCATGGGAGATGAAATAATATGAGATTGGCTCACAGTATTACAAAGCATTTACTTCTGGAATCAGATCTGATATTATAGATATCAAGTTGAATCAGCTACAGCCAAAGGCAATTGAAGGCAGGATCAAGCAAGAATTGTTAAAGCACTGAAAAAAAAAAAAAAAAAAAAAGTCAAACTCCCATACGTCAAATGTAGAGCCAAAATTTCAAGCAAATTCTAGGTATGCAGCAGCAATCTGCAATCTGCATCTGGGGATCCAGAGAGTAAGAGAGAGTTTTCCTGGCTCCTCTTAATAATAATAATAACAAAAATCTATGAAAATACTGCAAAAGAATTCAATATATTGCTAAGAGACACTGTTTCACCTGTGCAAGTTAATTAAAATTTACTGATCCCATAATAATGGTATATGAGATAAAATAAATTCCTTATATGCTGTACATGTAAAGGAGTATACAGATAATGGTTCTGATGTATTAGGACAGCTGCAAGTTTCTCATTGACTCCATAAGCACTGTTGCCTTAGTTTAACCACTTGCCATATTTTAAGTATTTTCAACCTAGTTCTGTTCTGTGTTTTATATCTGTATGACAAAATTTCTCTTACAGATTCTTTGCAAGTGCATATGACTTTTGATTCATATTGCATACCTGCTGAATTCTGTGCTGTGTCAAGTGATATTCTAATATAGAACAGGCATCTACTGGCTACATTGACCTTGGAAATAGAAGATGCATTGTATTTACATCACCACCATCTTTGCAACATCAGTTGACTATAACTCTAGTTTCAACTATCAAAAGACATAACATTGAGGGAACATCTAGTTGTGTAAAAGGTTTTGTTCACAGAATTAAAATTTGTCTTACTATGACACTGCAACAATAAGAAGTATGCCCTCTATCATTTTTAGATGAGATACTAACTCTCAAGAGCTTCACAAACTATACTTCTATCAAAGTGATTGTATCTTTGGAATAGTTTCAAAGAGTAATGGAAATAAAAAATAATGTCAAAGTTACTTATGTATGGTTTTAAGAAAGCCCCAGAGATTGTAGTGACCTTCATCCATCCACATCTACACATAAAAGAACAATTAGAAGAACTTTGTAGTCAAAGATATTTTGTGCTCTTGTCTTATACATAATATATTGCTAAATCAAAACCAAATAACTAAATCAAAACTGAATATTCCATCATACTTACTGAACATGATGGACTTTTCTATTCTAAATATACATTTTTTTGCTTTATGTTGGTACTCAACTCTTTTCCAACACTTTTCCAACATTTGTATCCCCAACTCTCGGTAGCTTGAATTGTAGTAATGTGTAAACAACACTATATTTAGAAACAGCTCCTGAAATGTGTGAAAAATGCACACATTCTCTATCAAACATATCAGTGGAACACAACAGATACTTAGCTTAAGTAAATGCTAAACCATGAAGTTAGTTACCTATTTTTGCACTTTGTATCTGCATCTAAAAATAGACCTTCATATGTCAATGTAGTTATTAAAGTTTAATCACTGAAAGTTTAATCTCTCCTTGTCTTCCCTCTGAGATCTTACATCTGATATGAAAAGGTTATTTCCACTATGCTGCAGATGCTCCACCATGAGGAGCATGTTGTGTGAAATGTGCAGCTTGTCCCAGACAAGTGTTGGACTTCTCACATGTCACCAACTACAGCGGTGACTGCACAATAACAAGCTTAAACATTCCAGCCATTTTATACCAATACTCATCTTGTGTATTGTGAACAAGGTAAGTAAATTTTGTCTTAATTTTTCTGTGAGCCATGGAAAACTACAGAGTTGTATCACCTTGCCCAGGCCAGTAGCTATTTATTCTGAATCTCATTTCATCTATATGCACTCTATTTATTTCTGTTACATAATTACTGAGTACTAAAATGACATTAAGGTAGGATGGAATCTGGGAGACATACAGAGCTAATGATTTTTTCTTTCTTTCAAGAAAGGAAGGTTATGTACTACTGAACAATAAGTGCAGTGAAGGATATTGTTCAGATGAGGTAAGGTGATAAGGAAAACCCTTGTTTTTGATGAAGACTGACCTTTCTTTGTGCACATGCTTGACAATCTGAAATCATATGCCAGATACATTATTTTTTTATTGCTCATTTGTCCATCTGAAATAAAGGTTTTGAAACGTGTCCTCTTAAAATTATTCCTCTGGAGCATGGTTTGGATAAAAGATGATTTCACTGAAAAAAAGCAGACATGCAAAATAGGTATCCTTTTCAAATTGAGGCAAATAGAGACCAAGACTGAATGTTTATGCTTGCTTCCACAACAGCAAATAATGGAATTTGTCATTATATTGTAAGCATCTTTAAGTAATCCTCATTATACTCCCAAACTTGTAATTTTCTGAATTTTTTTTCTTGCATCAAGCTTTGCTGTTGGCTGTTTATCTATTATAATATTTGGTAAAGATCATTAAGAATAATATCAGCTCTTTTGTGTCTAATCAATAACATTCTTCTCTAACGTATTCTTCAGGTTTGGTTTTATTGACGGGATTAAAGCAGACAAACTTCAGATCAATTTAGTTCACAGAAGTGAACAAATGTGGGCTGGAAGGGACTCTCGAGGTCCAGAGTTTTAGTCCAGTACCATACCTGAAGTGAGACTACTTTTCTAAATCACATCAGCCACATTTTTTTTTCTAGCCAAGTCTTGAGTAACCTTAATGTAATGGACTGAGAGACCTCTATGGGCAACTTCTACTGATTTAAACCTACTCATGTGGTATGCAATCACAGAATCATAGACTCATTTAGGTTGGAAAAGGCCTCCAAGATCATCAAGTCCAGCCTTCAACTTAGTACTGCCAAGTCCATCATTAAGCCATGTTACTAAGCTCTACATCTATACATTTTTTGAAGACCTCCAGGGATGGTGACTCAACTACTTCCCTGGACAGCTTTTTCCCATATTTCACAACACTTTCAGTGAAGAAATTTTTCCTAACATACAACCTAAACTTCCCCTGGTGCAACTTAAGGCCATTTCCTAGTGTGTTATCACTTAGCACTTGGGAGAAGAGACCAATCCTCACCTCACTATAGGTTCTTTTCAGGTAATCATAGAGCATGAAAAGGTCTCCCCAGAGCCTCCTCTTCTCCAGACTCTTGCCCAGCTCACTCAGCTTCTCCTCATAAGGTTTGTTCTCCAGATTCCTTACCAGCTTTGTTGCCCTTCTCTGGACATGCTCCAGGGCCTCAACGTCTTTCTTGTAGTGAGGAGCCAAAAACTGAACACAGTACTCGAGGTGTGGCCTCGCCAGAGCTGAGAACGAGGGGGACAATCACTTTCCTGCTTCTGCTGCCCACACTATTTCTGATACAAGTCAGGAGGATGCTGCTGGTCTTCTTTGTCACTGGGGCACACAGCTGGGTTCATAAGCAGCCAGTTGTTGACCAATACTTCAAGGTCCCTTTCCAGCTGGCAGCTTTCCAGCAACCCTTCCCTGCTGCATGGGGTTGTTGTGCCCCAAGTGCAAGACCCGGCACTTGGCCTTGTTGAACTTCACAGAGTTGGCCTCGGCCCATCGGTCCAGCCTATCCAGATCCCTCTGCAGAGCCTTCTTATCTTCAAGCAGATCAACACTCACACCTAACTTGGTGTCATCTGCAAACTTACTGAGGATGCACTCAATCCTGTTGTTCATGTCATTGATGAAGATATTGAAGAGAACTGGCCCTAGCATGGAGCCCTGGTGGACACTTCTTCAGACTAGCCTCCACCTGGATTTAACTCCATTCACCAGGACTCTTTGGGCCTGGACACCCAGCCAGTTTTTAACCCATCCAAGCCATGAGCAGACAGTTTCTCCAGGAGAATGCTGGGGGAAACAATGTCAAAATACATGGGGACTTTTAAAAAACAAGAACAACAACATAAAACAACAAAACAATATACAAGTCATTTGTCCTCTTGCTCTTCATAGGTTTTGTCAGTGCTGGAGAAAGAAAACAAATTACCCAATTCCTGTTAAGCTATTGAGTGAAATAGGAATTGGATGTAGACAACAGGCAAAAATAATGAATACCTTTAATTTATGGGGGAAAAATGTGCTTTTGTTACTAAGGTTTGGATCTTTTCTGTAGCAAACTCAGGCGCTTACTAGCCCATTTATTATGAATATGACTTTCCAATATATATTAATGTAATTTCCTTTAGAGTTTGCACACTCTGGAACTCCTTTACTTTTCCTATATGGGAGAACAATACAAGGAAGGATAAATATGTGTGGATTATTTAAACTGAGGAAGGGACAGGTGCAAAATTTAGTGACTTCTAGTTTAATAGCACAAAATGTTTACATAAATTCAGATGGGAACCACTACAATATCTGCTAGGAAGATATTTGCAAGAACTGATGTCATGCAAGGATAATGATACATGAGCTACTATTCTAACACTTTTACAGCAAGGTACAAGGAAGTAGTTACAATATCCTGACAAAGAATGTAACGGAGATTTGTTAAAGCACATCAGGCATTTATGAGGTCACATGGATGTTGGGGACAGGAGAAAAAGCTCTGAGGTCTGAAGAAGCAGATACTGGGCAACTATTTTGTTGGGTTCCCCTAACATCACACGACCATTTTAACGTTTGTAAATCTATATTGTTATTCTTCATTATTGGAATATTGTAAGGAAAAAAGTAATAGATAGTCCACCCTATCCTACATATTTTTTATTAATAATAAATTGTGTCACCAAGGTTGGTGTTATGTGCATAACCTGGGTATTCAAACATACATTTGAAATGTCCATTTGAATAATTTCAACATATGTTTGAATAGAGGCTTGAAGGCAGGCATTTTATTCTTAGAGTGACTTTGGGGATTTTACAACAGGTACATAAGTGTGTCATTAGTTCTGTCTTTTCTTTTAAATGACAGGGCTTAATTTTCAGCTAGGTTCCAGTGACTCACCACACCTACCCCAGGCTGGCAGATTGGAAGTATTTTCTAACCTGCTCTTCAGTAAAAAGCTAAGTTTTTGATTATTATTTTTTTTTTCTCCACAGGTTTTTAGTTTATGATGAAAAAGAACAAAATTATTATTATTATTATTTTAATTCTAAATAATGGAATTCCTCTAAATCAGTGAAGGTTTTTGTTTGTTTGTTTGTTTGTTTTGTTTGTTTTGTTGTTGTTGTTGTTTTTTAGCTGAGATTTAATGTATTTCAAGTGATATTAAAGACCGTTTTTCTGAATGGCATCATGATAACAAAGTGTTGTCTATCAGAAAAGACTAAACTACATCTTCTCTCATATATTTTGCCTATGCAAGCACAATACATAATGTTACTTTTCAGAGAAGGAGAGTGTATAGTGCTTTCCCAGAATCCTCAGCCAGCTAGGGATCTTTGCCAGTAGAGAAAAAGAAAGTATTCTTTCTAAAAAATCTGGGTCAAACAACCATGGTGTACTGCCTATCAGGAGACATAAGACTGTGCGGGTTTTCCTTCAAGGACTCCTATTCCCCTCTTCAATCATTTGACATGATCTTCAAGTACCAGGTCAACTGACAACAGAAAGAAAAATCATTAACTGAGTATTAATAACAGGGTCAGAATGACTGGACAAAAAGAAACAGCCAAAAATCAATGAATCTTTAGTAGTACAAAGCTGGTTACTTGTGTTCCTCACAGACAAATAGTAACACCTATACTGTTTAACATCTTTGTCAATGACCTGGATGCTAGGAAGTTCACCATCAACAAGTCTGCAGATGATACCAAACCAGTGGAGTGGCTGATATTCTGGAGGACATGCCAAGAAGTGCTAGAAATTCTCAACAATCTGGACAAATGGAATGACTGGAATCTCTTGGAGGTTAACAAGGATGAATTCAAAGTCATGGTATAGAATAACTTAATGCAACACTACAAAGTGACTGTAAATTAGATTTGCAGAGAATATCATACTGTCTGTGACTGCCTCACTTGGAAGATATAGAGAAGAGAGAGCCAGGCTCCTCTTGAAAGTGCACAGTGACAGGAAAGGAGGCAACAGGCACAAGCTGGATCATGGAAATAAGAAAAAAATTAACTGGTGATCAGTCATTGGAACAGGTTGCTCAGAGAGACTGTGGAGTCTTCTTCCTTGGGATATACTCAGAACTTAAGTTGTCAATTTACTGAGCAATTTGAAATAGTTGGACCCATTCTGAAGTGCAGTCTGGAGAAGATGACTTCCAGAAGTCCCTACCAGTCTCAGTTATTTAACCATTCTTTTGTTCTACTTTTATTGTGTCCTCTTCAGCTGCTGAAATTATTAATACAACAAATCTATTTTCCTTTGTCACCCAAGCTGCAATTTCCATAGTAACAAGGGGAATTCCTCTGTCAATTTTTCATACTTATTAGAATAATTACCATGTATTAAAAAGGAAGACTTGAAAAAAGGAAGACTTAATTGAATATAGAGAAATTACTGATTACCATTTAGTTTTTTTGTTGTTTGTTTTGTTTTTTTGGTTTTTTTTTTTCACCATACCATATTATTCAGTTACTCTATCAGATGGAGAAATTGGAAGACAATGTTCAGCAAGCTGTCTGCACAGTGACAGTTGCTGCCAGTAAAATATGTGGAGAGACATTTCATCTGCATGGTGCTTATAGCACAGAAGTAGCCAAAGAGAAGCACTTTCATCTGCTTTACCAGTGTCTGATTAGTAGCCTCTCATGTCAGAACAGCCTGACTTCAAATGAGTTATTCCTGGTTTACACCATAAGAAAGCAAACAAGTTGTATTCCTGGGTTTTAAACAACTAACAACAACCAATGAGTAGTTAAACATTTAAGACATCTTGCTGTGGAGAGGAGCAATTAGATTTTAGACATCTACTGAAATCTCTTACCCTGTTGCTCTGACTTTGTCTTGCTTTCTAGCTGACTTTAAGAGACACCCAATTTCAGTAGAGTGTCTGCTGTGCTGTAAAATGAAGGCTTCACTAACTGTTATTTACTTTAATAGTTTTCAGATTGCATCCCACATAGCTACAAAAAGGGAACTGTCAGCTATATTTACAATAGAAAGACAACTTTTTTTTTCATTAAGCTTTCATCTTGTTTGCTCCCTTAAAAACACTAAAAATGAATAGAAAAGAATTTCCTGGGGAAAACTCTGAAACACTTAGATAAAATAGAAGGAAATGACAGTGAAAGAGAATGACAGGCCTGTGTGTCATGGATGGGGGTGGGAAACTTCAAATTATGAAGCAGAGGGTAAGAAGCAAAGTGTTTCTTAGTAGTCAGTGGCTAAAAAGTCATGACATTATTAATCATTTGTATAGGACAAGAAATGTGCATGGCTCTGTACTGTGAAAGATAAACAGATAGATCTGTCATGAGTTTACATTTTAAAGGAAGGGGAAAAGTCAAAGGAACACAGTACAACACATATAACCATCTGAGCTTTCAAGTTTTAGAGAACAGTTCAAGTTTTTATTAGGCCAGAAGTGACTACAGTTGAGAAAATTCCTGAATAACTTGTCAGAGAAATATGTTTCAAATAAACCTATTTCTATCCTACAAAGCTGTATTGATTTCAATTAATTTTTTTGCAGTCAGAAATGTTTTTACTTCAGGAAAGAATAAAATTTGTTTTTGAAATCTACTCTCTAAAAAAAAAAAAAAAAAAAGAAAAGCTATTATTTGATATTATTAGATGATATTACATAAGTAATGTATATATGTACATTGTTCATTTTAGTGTTTCTGGGCACCTGTTACCTTGTGCTTCTTGCAACCTCTTAGCTCTTCATTTTTCTAGAGTAAAACAAGACTTAGGTTTTTCTTTATTTTTAAATGCTTTGGGGAGAGGAGGTCGTATTTATGCTGCCTACCTTTATCCAGGTAAGTTAGCTGCTCGTTGGGAAGCCGGTTTAATTGCATAGCCAGCGAAGAGATATATGTGTATTTGTTTTCTTTGATGTCCATGGATGGTGATTCACAAGAACAGGAAGAGTAAATTTGGAGGTTGAGACTATTACTGTCCTCCACCTGCTAAAAGGGGATCCCACAAAAGTGTGAGTGCAGAAAGGGCTTTTCTAAGGCAATTTTCAGTGACATAAAAAGGGCTTGTTACCCTGTTGTTACTGATCATATCAGTACTGAGCAGACCTCATTCATTTTTAGACTGAAGACAGAACATTGCGCTAAAAATGATGTGAAAATATATCAGTGGACTCATCCATAAAGTGAATAAGTGTAAAAAAATATAATTATGAAGTAATTTCAGGAAAAAAAAAAAAAAAAAAGAAAAGAAAGAAAGAAAAAAAAGCAGAATCTGAAAAACATGGAAATGTTTTTGTTTGTTTGTTTGTTTTTCAGTACCAAGATTCCTAGGGTTTCTAATTCCACAAACATTCAAAATCAAATGTCATTCCCATTAAACTGGATTTCTAAACTTCAGCCAGCTTTAGGGACAATCAAGCAGCATGCTCATGCCACTTTCCCATTGATGAATTAAGAAAACACTTTTATTTGATTCCTAAACTAGACTAGCTAGTGAAGTGTCACCCTCCCAAGTGACAAAGCATTTATTAAATTGCAGTGCTCATGAGTTGTATCTATCAACCACTGCTGCTAAGAGCAAATTTGGCAGAAGGATTGTATTGTTAAACCCTTTTGTTCTGTATATCACCAGCTGGAGTTATTTTTCAGAACAACACTAAGTGCATATTACATATTGCTTCAAGCATCTCAGCACATATTAATACTACACTGACCAGCCATATTTCATTTTCATGAATGTAATGAAAGGAGTCAGGGAGGTAATATTTATGTTTTTGACATGCAAGGTGACTCTCAAGGCTTTGAAACTAAATTAATTTTAAAGTAGATTAGTTAAACTGTGTTTCATTCCTATTTTTTACATTGTTTTTCAGAATTAATTTTTCTCTATCTTAATTCAAATTCAAAGGGAAGTTAATCAAATTCAAGCTCTCTAACTACATAACAACGTAAAGCTGTAAAAGTGTTCCACTTTAAATGCACACATTTAGTTAATCCAGATCCCTCTTCTCAATTCTGATCATTCAACTTGACAGTTAGTTCCTGCATATATTAGCTTGTTTTCTTATGATAAACACAACAATGCTAGACTGGAGGATGCTGGGTACTCCCAGAGCTCATAACTGAAATATTGATGGTCTCAGTCCTCAGGATAGCTGACTGACTGGCTAGTAGCCTCACATAAAGTCACTGAGAAAATAATTAAGTACTCTTTTGTTTAGCAAAAAATGAAACACTAGAAACTGCTACACTAATCAAAGACCAGTGAGGTTCTAAGGAAAAATTGGACTGTACAAGTCAAAAAGCGTTCTGTGGGACATTCTGCAAAAGTAGGTGATGTGTTCCAACTCAATTCAATTGCAAAGGTGCATAAGTGTGAGTGAGAAGTGAACCTCACAAAAAGGCAGTAAAAAAAAAAAAAAAAAAAAAACAGAGCCAGCCAAGGAAGTACCAGTAACATGGACCTGGAAGAAATCCAAAGAGGGAGAGAAAGGACTAATTTTGGACAGAATGCTGGCATAAAACCGGTTTGATTTTCTGAACAAAGAAACTGCCTCTTGTTGTTTGTATCTACCATATTCAAGGAGACAGAATTCTGCGTATGTTCTTTGTAAATAGAGCACAACACACCCTTAAATCGCCGGATCTCCCGTTGTAATTTGTCTTACATCAAGAGTCCTGGCTGAATGCAGAAATATATGCCCAGGGTATTTGATATTCTCATCATAGCTATATATATATATATATTTTTTTTTTTCTAAAATCTGTTGCCTTCATTAACTCTACTTCTCAGCTTCTTTTGCACAGATACAAGCAATTATAGATCTTTGTCAGAAAAAAATGCTCTATTAAGAATCTGAGCACTGCTTGCTTTTTCTCCTTGCATACCCTACATTGCTGTGAATAGCAAAATAGATCACCGTATTTCGTACCTTTCACTCCCTGTACCACTCTCTCATGACTTGGATCTCCCCTACTGAATGGTATGGTTAACACAAAGACCTCACTTCTGGGAGAAGCTCCCTGCATGCTGGCCTCTGTGACCTGGGCTGTTTTCAGCCAGTGTGAGGTAACATACTTCTATACAGCACAGCAGCTTTCAGAGAATGCTGCTTGCCTGAGCTCACCTCTCAGTCTTCTATGGAACTAAGGGAGATGAGCAGCAAGAGGTGAAAGATGCTCATGGGAACCTGACTTAAAAACACCACAGTCACAATGATGAAGAATCTTGGGAGAGAAGTTACTGTATGAAGAACAACATTCCTCTGTGAATACTCTTAAATTATTCCTGCTGTAGATTTCTTACCTGGCTGACTTAGAGAAATACTCTGGGCACTATGGAGTATACAATCAGATAACAACCAAGCTTCTGTGCTTTTAATTTCCTTAAGCACTTCTACCAGGTCTTATCACTGAGTTTGATTTCCCATTACTCAGCTTGCATTCAGGGCTGGAAAGTAAACCAGTCCTACAGATACATTTATGATACACTAATGTAACAAATAGTGAGAATGAGTAAAACTTATGAGAGTATGATGATATGAGCTGTCACAGAATGTTCTTGTTTCTGTTAGGAACTAAAATACCGGCTTCCCATTTCTTTCCTTCTACTGCAAGCCTTTCCTTTCACCTTAAGATAAGGAGAGCCTTATGTGGCTCTCTTGGAACATGACTTACATTTGGTGCCTTGCTGTTTTTCCCTCCTCTCCTCTCCTCTCCTCTCCTCTCCTCTCCTCTCCTCTCCTC
>CM021797.1:26699239-26752780 GCA_011076525.1 Nettapus auritus | reverse complement strand
TCTCTTCTCTTCTCTTCTCTTCTCTTCTCTTCTCTTCTCTTCTCTTCCCTTTTCTCTAATATTGAAATCTGTATAAGAAACTAGGACTAATGTGCCATGTCTGGCATTTGCAAATAATATTGTCACCTTATTTTTGTCACCTTTCTGATTGCTAGTAATGCTGGGGTGTCCTTTTTTTTTTTCTTTCTTTCTTTTTTTTTTTTTTTTTCTTTTTTCTTTTCTTTCAGGCATTTCATAAGGATGAAAATGCCACTGCAGCAGTGGACTTAGACTAAGTCACTCTGAACAGTTAGGGTCTTTTGCAGAAAGCTCATCACTCTGTACTATGCTCCTGAAGAGTTAACCAGAGAAAATAAAATGGAAAAAGGAGGGAACATTCAAAAAATACAAAAGAAAAAGGAGAAGCATAAGAAAATATAATTTGCTTGTGACATCATCTGTCAAGAATGCATGCAAGTAATCACTTACACTTGATCTCCTCAGGATACACAGTATAATACATGCAAAATTGGTTCTACATGGAAAAACAAAACAAAAAGCAAACAAACAAATATCAACAATGACAGCAACAACAACAACAAAATGGTATTAGAGCCTTGAAAAAATTTACCTGGAAGCATGTGATTATAAGAATCTGAGGAAAGAAATCAATTTATCAGCAAGGTTATTAAACTCCCACAGTGAGACTACTGGAACAATGGAAATGCAAAAGTTTTAACGGTATGAGTAGCTGGGTGGGTTCATGCTGCAGAGGGTTTGGATCTGTCACTATTGTTCAGATAGAAGGACCGCTGACCACACTGCCAAAATTAAGAGTGTGAATAGATATCCTCATCAGATGGCCATCGGTAGTTTTAGAATAAAACAATAGCTTGGGTTGGAATGGACCTTAAAGATCATCTAATTTCTACACCTCTGCCCTGTGCAGGGATGCTATCCAGCAAATCAGGTTGCTCAAAGCCCCATCCAGCCTGGCCTTGAACACCTCCAGGGATGGGGCATCCACAGCTTCTCTGGGCAACCTGCTCCAGTGCCTCACCACATTCTGAATGAAGAATCTCCTACACACATCTGATATAAATCTCCCATCTTTTGGTCTAAAGCATTCTCCTTTGTTCTATCATTATCTGTTCGAGTAAAAAGTTGCTCTCCAGATTTTATATAAGTCTCCTTTAAGTACTAGAAGGTTACAATATGGTCTGTCTGAATCCTTGTCTTCTCCAGGCTGAATATCCACAGCTCTCATCCTTTCTTCATAGGAGAGGTGCTCCAGCTCTCTGATCATCTTTGTGGCCCTACTCTGGGCCCACTCTAACAGACCCACATTATTCTTGTGCTGGAGGCTCCAAACCTGGACACAGTACTCTAAGTGGGGTCTCACAAGGGCAGAGCAGAAGGGGATAATCCCCTCCATTGACTTGCTGGCCACTCCTGCATCCACTCAAGCCCAGGATGCACTTGCCCTTCAGGGTGACAAGCACACACTGCTGGCTCACGTCACGCTATTTAACCACCAGAACCATCCATCCAAGTCATTCTCTGTAGGTCTGCTCCCAATGAGTTCTTCTCCCAGTCTGTGCTCATGTCTGGGATTGCCCCGACCCACGTGCAGCACCTTGCACTTAGACGTGTTGACCCTCATCAGGTTCACATGGGCCCACCTATCTAGCTAGTCCAGAACCCTTTGAATTGGCATCCCTTTCTTCTGTTGTATCAACTGCATCACTTAGCTTGGTGTCGTCTTGCTGAGAGTTCACTCAATCCCACTGTCTGCATCAATGATAAAGATATTAAACAGTACTGCTCCCAAGGTGGACCGCTGGGGGACACCACACATGGCCGGCCTTCACCTGGATGTACAGCCACTGACCACAACTTCCTGGCTGCAGCTATCCAGACAATTCCTTATCCACTAAATAGTCCACTCATCAAATCAGTATCTCTCCAATTTGGAGATCAGGATGTACTGTTGGAACCTTGTCAAAGGCCTTGCAGAATTCCTGGTAGATGATCATCAGACAGTCTTCCCTTGTCTTCTAAAGAAGTTACTTCATCATAGAAAGCCACCAGGTGGGTCAGGCACTGTTTATCCATGGTGAAGCCATGCTGGCTGTCCCAGATCACATACTTGTTCTGCCCATGCCTTGACATTTCTTCCAGGAGGTTTCATTCCTTACTCTTGCCAGGCACAGAGGTGAGGCTCACTGGTCTGTAGTTCTCCATGTCTTCCTTTCAACCCTTTTTGAAAATGGGAGTGATGTTTTCCTTTTTCCAGCAACTGGGGACTTCACCTGACTGCCAAGACTTTTCAAATACTCTGGAGAGAGGCTTGGCAACTCCATCAGCCAGCTCCCTCAGAATCCTGAGATACATGTCATTGGGTCCCATACACTTGTACCTGTTCAGTTTCATCAGGTGGTCTCAAACCCACTCTTGGCTTAGACTGGTTGCACCAATTAAGTTGTATTTGTCCTATAGCTACTTGTTACAGAAGGAGTGCAAAGGGCTACTTGAGCACTCCTCATCCCATCCAGAGAGAAATCAGGCAGTTTTGCATAATGTTTGGATGATATAATTAAAATGGACTAATTGTACTGGAATGGGTGACATTTGTATGATCCATTCACGTGATTCATTCTGCTGGCTGTCTGTGGGGTGGTTGCCTCCCACATGGTCATGGTAGCAAGCAAGTATGAGCTACTGTTATCATAAGCAATACCAGTCATTTCTGTAGGAAATATTTGAGAGTGGCATTACTTTTGCCAGTGCCTACCCCCAACTGTTGGCTCATGTGAAGTCAGACTCATGCAGTCCTTGTAAGTACTTGCAATGTAGTTAATTGTTAATATGTTTCATATAAATTCTTATAAGAGGGTAGTTTTTAATTTTACCTTTATTTTTTTTTTTTTTTCTTAGTAAAATCACATTTCTTTCCAAGCTACTTGGCAGTGTTTGCACATGTATTTATCAGACCTACGTTATCAAGGACTTTTCTGGTCTTAGTGCTACTCTCAAAGACTTCCAGCTACCATGCACAATAGTGTTTCAATTCTTGCGTAACTTTCTTTGCAGCAGGACTTCACCATTTTATCAATTTTCATTATCCTCATGTGACTGGCAGAAGAGCTGATTCTCTCTCTTTTATAAATTTGTTACCTACTGGTTTCAAAAAATTCATCTTGGCCTATGAAAGAGATCAAAAAGATAAATAGTTTCATACTTCTAGGAAAGCCTTATAACATGTAGCATAATATGGCAAGGTCTATGAAGAATTAACCATCTTGCAGTTTTCCATGGCAAGATATCACTCTGTACATTTTTTTTTCTAGGTTTATATCAGCCACATATCTTGCTAAATTATCTATATTTCTTTTAGAGTCATTTCTGTGATACCTTTTCTCTCCTTTCTATACTGTTTCCATCTTCACTATTTTATATAGTAGCTTTTCAAAGGGTATTTCTTATTTTCATATGACTATGTTGTTCTCATTTAACACACCTTGCCTTTTAATAGGTTCAATAGTAACTCAATCATAACTTATTCTTTACTGATTTTCCATTGAGAAAGATAAGGACACTAAAGTACTGAAATAAATACAGTGTAAGATGAAAATCTCATCTCCAAAACACAGGCAAACATCTCCACCTAAGTAAATTGGCTGAGGTCTATTGAAAAAATATGCTCACACTAGAAGATATGTTTCTATCCCTGAAGTAATTCACTGAAAGGGAATGGTTTCTGGTTCTATTCAAACTAAATCATTTATAGAACTGGACTGGATATACAGTATTTTTTTCAGACAGAGTAAAGAAAATGATAAGACATCAGAAAATTTATTCACAAAGTGTTTTTTCTCTGTTCTGTTGTGTTTTCTTTGTAGGCTGATAACTAGGAAAATTTATGATCCATCACTGCGTGGCATTGCCATTGCTTAAGCACGCTATTGCTTAGTAGCACTGAGACCATGCACCACTTTGCATGGTCTTTGCATTTTGAACCAGTGTGCAAACACATTTAGCTGTATCAGTCTACACAAGATGAAAAGAGTATGAGTGAGACAAGACTGACAAGCAGTTCTGTATGCCGTCATGGTACTTAAAGTTTTAATCTATTCAAGGTCTACCACATTGCAACTTCATAGTGACTGTATTCATCGCTCCTGTCAGAGATATCCTATCTTATTTGCAGCAGTGTCGGTTTTTTTTTTTTATTTTTATTTTTTTTTTTTCATTTTAATGGTTCTTCAACTTTTGTCATAATATCTGTATTAATTTGTCTGATTCCATAGCAATACTTTAGATACGGTGAGCTCTTCCCTACTTTTCACTTAAGGCACAGAAATGACCTTCTGGAAAAATCTGAGAGGTTCTTTCTCTTCTATTTCTTCTTGTTTGTTTGAAGACCCAAGTGAGCACAGTTAAGTTTTCAACAAAAATGAAAAGTAAGATTGTAAAAAAGACCAAATTTACGTCTTTTCTAAATTATATTTTTGCATCTGAAAAAGAGGAAACTGAGAATCAGTGATACTGAGTCACATGGGAATGAAGCAGGTCATTCCCTACCTAAAGAAACATATCTTTCTCCTCACATTGAACTAGTTTTTTTTTTAAAAAAAAATAGTAAAAAAAAAAAAAAAAAAAAAACAACGTTAAAGGGGGCGTGGGGGTGGGGAAAATAAGAAAAAAGAAAAAAAAAAAAAAAAAAAGGAAAAAAAAAAAAAAAAAAGGTTTATTCCTGTTTCATTCGATCTCAATGTATTTCTGCTGTTTGTATGAGTCTTCTGTGTTTTTTAAGATGTATTCCTTTTAGAATTGGAAACCAAATATCTCTATTTTCTTTATTACTTGAATTATTTCGTAACCAGTATTCCAGTTGCTTTCTGTCTGTGTCCAAAAACAAATTTAAATGGTCCCTGTGAAGTCTGATAATGCTGATTCCATCTGGATCTCATTAAAACAAAAGTATCCAAAAATTTACTCATCACTTAGAAGTGATGTTTTCTGCCAGCAAAAGAAACTCCTAACCTCTGTGTTCTGAGTCTTCTGCTTATTCCTGAAGTTTGAAGGAATTCCTAGTTCCTTAACTTCAATACTATAACACATCTGTGTCTCTTTCTCTCTTCTTATAAGATCTTTGAAACCTCTTTAAGATAAGGGTTACACCTTCCTTTTTTTAGCTTCTCTAATGCTAAATTAACAAATGCCATGATCATTCCAAAGCATTTGTATGTTCTCCCTGCAGTCTGTAATAATAAAATGAATTTGCTGTCTCTAGGGACACGGCAACCCTTCCTTCCTTGTCTCCTAACTACTCTCCTGTCATTCTTTTAGGTTTCCCTTTAAAAGAACCACCCTTCAATGGTGATGAGTGAAGTATGGCCTTGTAATACCAACTCCATATGTTTACTGTATAAAATAGCTAGGGTGCCAAGAGTTCCAGATCAATTTCAGTAGTACAGAAGTACCTCTCGTATATATTTATTTGTTTAAATTAATGCAATGCATCATATATGCTTTACTATTGAGATGGAAAGAGAGAAAATAAATATTCACCATATTTTGAGTTGGGGTTTTAAATTATAGCCCAGCGTTCTGTGTGAAATAAATATACACCACATTATCTGCAAAATCTGTTAGAAGTACTAAATGTTAGCTTTGATACATCTTGTTCAGCAAAGCAGACGTGGCTTATTTTCAAAACTCTTAATAATTATGAAAAACTTCTTGGTTTAATAACAATGGTACTTTTATTACTTTTTAACTGTACATTCATAACAACAGAGTCCAGTAACACAATATGAAGAGAGAAATCAAGGAATAGCCATGAGACCAAAACAGAGTTATAAAAAGGCAAGTATAACAGGATTAATTGGTCTTTCTGGTATCTTTCCAAGAGTGTGTTTTGCAATACAAAACAGGATAAAATCATGTTATAAAATTAGAGTGTTCTGTCATTTGAGATGCTGAGCACATTGCAGTTGTCTTTGCCATCACAGGCTAGAGGCTGCTCAGCAGCCAGGAGAATTCCAGTTCATATGGAAATAGCTGAGTCCAGGTAGCCAAACTCAAAACATCATTTCACAGTTACCTACAACTCATCTTTCTTGGTAAATACATCATATTTCTTTATCCTCAGATTTTACTAACCCAGCTTTTGATTTTTCATCCACCTATTCTGTTCTGCACAATGTCTTGCAGAGTTCTCCTTGCTGCTTTTAACAGCAGAAAAATCTCCAGCTTAATGATCTACATGCCTTCATTTATTAAAATTTTGGTGTTGTCCACTTACTCTTACTCAGTGAGGCTGCTTGAGCGTCTGGTTTGTAAAGTATCTCTGCTGTATTAGTTTGTGGTCATTCTTATTTGCTTTGATGCTTCCTAAGAGAATGAAGTTAGGCTTTTTGTAGTAGTGGAGGGAAAGAGTATGAATGTGATTTAATATAGATGTTGTGGTGAAGACTGATTTTCAATTTCATATGGTATCACAAGTTGAAAACCCAAATCAGGAAGAAGAGTAAGATGCATTTTGCCTACCATGTTGTAAAAAGAAGGAAGGTAGACTCAGATTAGGAAGGAGTAAAGAAAACAATAATAATAATAATGCCCCAAGGTCCAGGAGCAATGGCTCTACAGGACTTCTGGGCCTCTATTCAAAGCAAAACAAGGAAGCTAATCCCTCAAAAATTAGAAATGGGAAGTAACTTCATTATGAGAGCAAATTTCAATAAAGCATTTTCAAAGCTATTAAAAAGCAAATGCTGTTACTGTCTGTTCCCAAAACGGTGCCAATGTAAATAGTGTGAAAATAACTGATGTTTGGAAAGCAAGGTGCTTCACAATGAAGGCTGTTATTTCATTTTTAATGTGTCCCCCAGGGCCTCTTTATAACAAGTGTCATAAGCTCAGCTGTATTATGTTCTGCAGTTGGGAGGACTATCATCTACTCCCTTTGCCTGGGTCACTTGACACTTGTCTCCTTATCTCAGTTAACAGTTTTGTTTGCAATTACTCTGACTGGTGACTTAGGCTTTTGGATGAGTTCTTTACCATTCTAATATGAATTAACCTTGGGTGCTTGTGAATTAGCTTAGGGTGACTATGTGACTGGGCACAGTCTCAAAGTCTTATTGTAATAGAATATTCTCTTCTTTCTAGGAAAAATTCAAGAAAAGCAATGTACATTACAAATTAGTCGCAAATAGCACTGCTACTCTGGGTACCCTTAGTCCTTTCTACCTTCCTCTATGTATATGGTTGTCAATTGCTTTAGCTCCAAGGAGATGTGGAATTGAAGTAGATAAATTGGCTGCAGAGGAAGTTAGATTGAAAATGTGTGGGTTAATCATTCAGACAATCAGATTTTTTTTCCAGTGATTTCCTTTCATGAGGACACCTCCAGCACTTTTCCTTATGGGGCAAATCCCTGTAGGGGTGTTCTGAATCACAGAATCACAGAATTTCTAGGTTGGAAGAGACCTCAAGATCATCAAGTCCAACCTCTGACCTAACACTAACAGTCCCCACTAAACCCTATCCCTAAGCTCTACATCTAAACGTCTTTTAAAGACCTCCAGGGATGGTGACTCCACCACTTCCCTGGGCAGCGCGTTCCAATGTCTAACAACCCTTTCGGTAAAGAAGTTCTTCCTAAGATCCAACCTAAAATTCCCCTGGCGCAACTTAAGCCCATTCCCCCTCGTCCTGTCACCAGGCACGTGGGAGAACAGACCAACCGCCACCTCGCTACAGCCTCCTTTGAGGTACCTGTAGAGAGCGATAAGGTCACCCCTGAGCCTCCTTTTCTCCAGGCTGAACAATCCCAGCTCCCTCAGCCACTCCTCATAAGACTTGTTCTCCAGGCCCCTCACCAGCTTCGTCGCCCGTCTCTGAACTCGCTCAAGCACCTCCATGTCCTTCTTGTAGCGAGGGGCCCAAAACTGAACACAGTACTCGAGGTGCGGCCTCACCAGAGCCGAGTACAGGGGGACAATCACCTCCCTAGCCCTGCTGGTCACACTGTTTCTTATACAGGCCAGGACGCTGTTGGCCTTCTTGGCCACCTGAGCACACTGCTGGCTCATATTCAGCCGACTATCAACCAAAACTCCCAGGTCCTTCTCTGCCTGGCAGCTCTCCAACCACTCATCTGCCAGCCTGTAGCTCTGCTTGGGGTTATTGCGCCCCAGGTGGAGGACCCGGCACTTGGCCTTGTTGAACTTCATGCAGTTGACCTCAGCCCATTGGTGCAGCCTATCCAGATCTTCCTGCAGAGTCTTCCTACCCTCGAGCAGATCGACACACGCACCTAACTTGGTGTCATCTGCAAACTTACTGAGGGTGCACTCAATGGCGTCATCCAGATCGTCAATGAAGATATTAAAGAGGACCGGCCCCAGCACCGAGCCCTGGGGAACGCCACTAGCGACCGGCCTCCAACTGGATTTGACTCCATTTACCACGACTCTTTGGGCCCGGCCATCCAGCCACTTTCTAACCCAACGAAACGTGCGCCAGTCCAAGCCAAGAGCAGCCAGTTTCCTGAGGAGAATGCTGTGGGAAACGGTGTCAATAACGTTGCTGAAGTCAAGGTAGACCACATCCACAGCCTTTCCCTCATCCACCCAGCGCGTCACTTTCTCATAGAAGGAGATCAGGTTCGTCAAGCAGGACCTGCCCTTCATAAACCCATGCTGACTGGGCCTGATCGCCTGCTTGCCCTGCAACTGCTGCGTGATGATGCTCAAGATAATCTGCTCCATGAGCTTCCCTTGCACTGAGGTCAAACTGACAGGCCTGTAAGTTTCCCGGGTCAGTCCTCCGGCCCTTCTTGTAGATGGGCGTCACGTTTGCTAGCCGCCAGTCAACTGGGATCTCCCCCGATAGCCAGGACTGTTGATAAATGATGGTAAGCGGCTTGGCCAGCTCCTCTGCCAGTTCTCTCAGTACCCTCGGGTGGATCCCATCCGGCCCCATCGACTTGTGCACATCCAAGTGCCGTACCAGGTCACCAACCATTTCTTCGTGGATAGTGAGGGCCACATCCTGCTCCCCGTCCCCTTCCACCAGTTCAGGGAACTGGGTATCCAGAGAACAACCGGTATTGCCACTAAAGACTGAGGCGAAGAAGGCATTAAGCACCTCCACCTTTTCCTCATCTCTTGTAACTAAGTTTCCCCCCGCATCCAGTAAAGGATGGAGATTCTCCTTAGTCCTCCTTTTTGTGTTGATGTATTTATAAAAACATTTTCTGTTATCTTTAACGACAGTAGCCAGATTGAGCTCCAGTTGAGCTTTGGCTTTTCTAATTTTGTCCCTGCACAGCTTCGCAACATCCTTATAGTCCTCCTTAGTGGCCTGCCCACTTTTCCAAAGATTATAAACCCTCTTTTTTCTGCTAAGCTCAAGCCACAATTCTCTGTTCAGCCAGGCTGGTCTTCTGCCCCGCCAGCTCATCTTTGGGCACGTGGGGACAGACCGTTCCTGCGCCATTAAGATTTCCCTCTTGAAGAGTGCCCAGCCTTCCTGGACTCCTCTGCCCTTCAGAACCGCCTCCCAAGGGACTCTACCAACCAGTGTCCTCAGCAGCACAAAGTCAGCCCTCCGGAAGTCCAATAGAGTGGTTTTACTGGTCCCCTTCCTGGCCTCGCCAAGAATAGAGAACTCCACCATTTCGTGGTCACTCTGCCCAAGACAACTCCCCACAATCACATCCTCCACCAGTCCTTCTTTGTTTGTGAAGAGAAGGTCTAGCAGGGCACCACCCCTGGTAGGCTCACTAACCAGCTGCGTCAGGAAGCTATCTTCCACGCTCTCCAGAAACCTCCTAGACTGCTAGACTGCTTTCTCTGGGACTCTATCTGGACTCTATACTTTTAGAATACATCGTTTTCATGTTTAGGATGTTATCTGCTACAGATAGATTTTCACAGAATCACAGAATCACAGAATAATCTAGGTTGGAAGAGACCTACAAGATCACCTAGTCCAACCTCTGACCTAACACTAACAAGTCCTCCACTAAACCATATCCCTAAGCTCTACATCTAAATGTCTTTTAAAGACATCCAGGGATGTCTCAACCACTTCCCTGGGCATGCCGAACAACCCTTTCAGTAAAGTTCTTCCTAATATCCAACCTAAACCTGGTGCAACTTTAGCCCATTCCCCCTTGTCCTGTCACCAGGCACGTGGAGGAACACACCAACCGCCACCTTGCTACAGCCTCCTTTAAGGTACCTGTAGAGTGTGATAAGGTCACCCCTGAACCTCCTCCAGGCTGAACGAACCCAGCTCCCTCAGCCACTCCACATGAGACTTGTTCTCCAGACCCCTCACCAGCTTCATTGCCCTTCTCTGGACTCAGTCGAGCACCAGAATTCAAGACCAACTCCTCTAATGTACAGTACTTTCAACTAGAGAGAGAGACTATTGAACTCTACTAGGTATTTCTGAAAAGTCTACTCACTAGTTCACATAAGAAAATGGGAGTTGAACTCTGCTGAAAATGTCTACTTTATTCCATTTTTCTGGAATGGTCTTGATATGTAACCACTTGTTTCTTTCTTGATAAGGATGGTCTGCCTGTCCTGTAATATTCTCCATTTTATAAACAACAATTCTGTGCTATGAAAGGGTTGCATTTTTGCTCTACACTCTGCAGAACTGCAGGGCCTTGAGAAGTTCAACTCATCTGCATTACAGAAATTATAGAAAATGCATTATACGACATATACATATATATAAATATATATATATAGCCAGGTTCCAGATTTTGTCGCTTATTTATTTTATCACAGGAAATAATATGGCTGTAAAGGTGGAGAGGACTGATCTTAAAACGTGCAGAACTGGGAACTACACCACCTTAAAGAGACATTTCTGAAAGTAGGATTTTTTTTTATTATTTTTTTATTATTATTTTTTTGGGGGGAGGATTTATTGGGAGGATTTATTTATTTTTTTATTATTATTATTATTATTTTTGGAGTCCTACATTTACCCAAGGAGGGTAAATGTAGGACTTCTTCCAATATCTAAGAGACAATCTCATGGACCATGCTGAGTATCTACTCAGTCTTTTCCCCTCTAGTCCTAGAAAAAATGCAGCTGAACATATTATACTAAAAAGTTTTCTAATTTCTCTGCTCAACCAAGACTTCCTTGAAAGACAGCTCCTTCTTCAAAGAAGTTATTATGCAGCAAATGACATGTTAAATGTATATAATAAAATAGCTCTTCACTGAAAAAAATGGCCTGTGTACTTCTGGAATACACCTCATTTGAAAGACATCATTCAGATTTCCTGAATTCACTTATATTCCACATCAACTTGGTATAACCTCTTTATTTTTAAAAAAGTATGTATATCAGCTGTAGAGTTAATTACACTTAGAAGAGCAACCTATACATTAAAGCTTCACACATCAACAGTTTTTTCCCCTTTTCATTCAGAATCTTTATTATGCCAAGTCTGAATACTGAAAGACAGAACCATCTCCTGCAAACTCAGACTGCACAAACACAGTTTTATATGATTGATTAACTGGTAGGTGTGAGAATTGTTACTTCTGTAAGGTGAGAAGTTTCTTATGATGGTAGAGAGCTGCAGCAACAGGCTTCTAGCCTTAGCAAGCCATAAATATGATTTACATTTAATTATAACTTACTGTGTATTGAGCATTACAACACAGTATTCTGAATCAAGAGCTTTGCAGGTAAGTGAAGAAGGTAGTAACATTTGGAAATGATGTACCATATATAGGGGATTTAAACTGTTGAGCTGTGGTCTCAAAATGACATAGGAATAATTAAATGACTTATTAAATCATTATTTCCTTATAAGCAATGGAATGGTTTGGGGCCATCTGTCTTATATCTTGAAGATGTGGGAATCAAGGTGCTAGTCAAACAACTCATGCAATTGATGGAGTGTACTTAATGAAATGTACTTTCAGCATCTTTTTTATGTTGTATGGGAATCCGAGGATATAAAGCTGGGAATGACTCATTAAAAACAGCATGAGTGGAATTCTTCTGAAGGGCTTGGAGATTACTGGTCAAGCTGTGTTAATGAGGGAAAAAGTCTGACTCAGATAAGAGGAAATCTAAAAACTGTTTTTCTCTGTGAAGTATTGCTTGCCCTGTAAGGGCTCTTTTTTGGCATCCCTTCCAAAATAAAATCTGATCAGACTTCGTAATTTCAAGCTTGCTAGCCAAGATAAACTGGAAGAGATAAATGGCAAAATTACATCATTTTCTCAATGAAATGACTCTCTTTGTTTTGTGTGTAATTACAGCAAGACTTGTAAATGCTACGTGCTGCTGCTGCTCATTAAATGCATTGGTGTGAACAGCCATTAGAACAAAATGTCAACATTGTCCATGTTATTTCACTTGAAGAATTGATGAATACTTCCATACTGACTGAAACAAAGCAAAATACAAGCATCTCGTTTGCAAGAGGAAAAGCTTCTGTTACCATAACAAAACCCAAGTCATTTCAAAGCCTTACAAAATTGCACTTCACTATCTCACAAAAAGTTAACATTTCTTCTTAATTTGTTTCCCATTTTTCATTGTAAGTCGTTAAACTAACATACTCACTGCAGTAAATGAAAGTATGTGGATGTGTTAGTTCTGAGAGGCATAGCACTTTCGTGCACGCCATATTTAACAGTTCTCTTGCTTATGCTGTGAAATATTCATTATTTTCAGATTTTTTGACACCTATGGTTAGAAGTGTTCATATATATTTTAAACAGATAATAAATCAAACACTAAAGTATGTTGTTTTTGATAAGTAAAAAATTGTGTATAAGTCTCTACCACCACAGATAAAGGAAAATAAACTTCAGTACCCACCCCATTGTCTGTTTATACATCAAATAGATAAGTACAAAAATGTTATTGTTTAAAACCTAGTGCATTTCTTTATCCCCTTTAACTGCTTTATTGTTTTCATGTATGTATTTTACCTTATTTTTATTGATTTAGCCTGTTGATTTCTAAAGAATACTACAAAATTTCAGGCTTTGGTAAATTACAGTTCATGCTATAATCTATCTGTTTCTCATCTTCCAGCTGTTTTAAAACGTCCATTTAAATGCCTATAAGCATTGTTTGTTTTTCCATTTTTCTTTCCAGTAATTCTTTCAAACTTTTGTTCCTGTGCTTGAAGTACAAGTAATCAGAGAGAGAATGACCAAGTCTGGCCTTTTCGAAAGATCTACAGCTCAGGTGTTCTTCATTGTTTGAGGTGTCTCTCTCTCCTTGGCTCTCCTGGTTGTCTGAATCCCCTATTCTTTTCTCCAGTCCTCCCTCACTTAACATTTCTTCATTCTCATTGCAGTAGGACTCTCTGAAGCCTTTCATCACGCAGTCTGGTTTTCCAGACAGATCTTGAGGTGTATATAGCTTGTTGTTGTCATGATGATACATGCCAGGGCTGTACTGCTCTGCTTCATAGCAGTTGTCTTCCTCTTCTTCCTGGCATGAGCTTCCCTTGGCACTCTCGCCATCTGAATGAAATGAGATTCCTTTCCCTTGGCTCTTCTGGGAAAGATCAAAGGGCTCTTCCTGTTCCAATCTTCTCAAGACATTTGTCTGGGACAGAGCAATTCTTCCCCTTCCAAAACCTTGTAGCATTAAGACGGGGGAGAAAAGGAACAATTTATGTACAGAAAATGTTACTACATGATACATGGTTAAAACAGAAAATTTGAGGTGGCTTTCTGTTTGATATTTTACCTCTATCTTCCACTCGGCTATGTCCAAACACTTTAATGTTTACATCTCATGACATCCCTTTTCAGATGCTGTTTAAAAAAGTGTTAATTGGATTCACCTCACAAACAGGTCAAGACACAACAAAGATTCTGCTGTTCATGCCAGACATTTGGTGAGAGAGCTAGGAATAAAAGTGAAGTGTCTGGCCTCTTGTAAACTATTTTTGCCAGTGAACCTACCCACTTCCTTCTTCCTATTTTTTTTAGTGAACACTTTGATCTAAACCATCACATGCCAAAATCAAAGTTCTAGATTTTGTACATTTTTTTCCAGAGGAGTGGGAGAGATTAAAAATGTGTTAACATGTTTGTTCTGTGGACACTCCAATTCAAAGTTACTACACTGAAATGAAAACACAATCCTGTCTTATCAGTCCACTACCTCCTCTCTCCTCAACTTTTTGCTCTCATCCAGTGTCACTGAAAAGCTTCATGACCTAGTTAGTGCTTCAGCTTGAGGAAATCATAGCCAAATGAAGATTTTGAACTGCACTGTATAAAACTGAGTGTGGTCCTGGGTCTGTTTTTTCTTAGTATTTGGCAAAGCATCTCCTCTCTGTTCTTGCTAGAAATCCAGCTGCCAAAAGGATGCAAAGAAGATTCATATATTACAGGTACAGTCCATCTTAATTTTTAAAATGATGACACAACTGAGATGAGGATTTCACTCAGCAGCAAACATCTATAGCAGAAATTATTTTACTTGTTTAGCATTTTTTTTTCTTCTCAGTAATTTGATCCATTTTCTGCAGGATTTATATAGCCTCCAGCCTCTCTAGATACAGCTGTTACTTTGCAGCTGTGTTGTATTTGTTAAAACAGCTCGTGAGCAGGTGGCAGCCTTTCCAAATTTTCTTGTGTCTGATGAGCCTAAAGGACTGAAGAATTACACTGAAAAGCACTTAGGCTGTCTTCAATTACAAGTATTCATGTAACAAGCATGGTGTGGTAGGAGATGTAAAGGAGGGGGGAGAAAAAAAGAGAAAGAGAAAGAAAGGAAAAGGAAAAGGAAAAGGAAAAGGAAAAGGAAAAGGAAAAGGAAAAGGCTAAGTGCAAGAATACTTGTTAGATCTTTGTAAATTTTGTCCCAAATGTCATTACAAGCCTTGTTTTCCATACACATTAGGTTGCATTAAAGCCTAAATTTTAGGCCGCAATTATTATTACCCTCAATAGAGTTATTTATCCAGACAGTCTAAACAAACAAAATATCTTGAATACTCAAATGCTCAAAACAATCCTCCCTAATACCCTCACTTCTCTAGATAGCATTGGCTTGTGTGCACATGATTTTAGGAAGTATATGTGTTGGGTCAGAGGTAGGAAATACTTTGCCGGATACCCTGAACTTTCAAAAGCCCATAAACTTTGAGATGAGGGAGGATTGCCTTCCTCCATTCACGTGTCTCAGTAAATTGAATTTGAGCTTAAGGCCTTTGATTAATGTTAGATGCATCAATACGGCACAGAATAAATGCATCTTCAGCAGAAAGGCTCCTGTACATAGAGCTATTCAGGCTTCCATTCCAATCTGGAATCCAATAAGCAATGAGAAATACCTCTGAAAGCTTCCAGACTTTTTTCTTCTGTCAGCTTTGAATGGATATATGATTTATTCTCAGGTTAAAAACATGTGGATGTACCTCAAACATGAGAGAAATACTATAAATTCCTAACCAGATATGTCTGAGGAATAATGTGCTCTTGTCAGTGGTTGCTAGGTTGTGGTCCGTCAGCATTCAGGAGTTAAACTAGTCCAAATCTGAAAAATTTATTCAGAAATAATGGAACTACACCTTCAGTCAGGAAAGTAGTTGAGTCCCTCCAGGGAAGTGGTTAAGTCCCCACCCCTGGAAGTGTTCAAAAGACATGCAGGTGTGATGTTTAGGGATATGATTTAGTGGTAGACTTGGCAGTGCTAGCTTAATGGTTGGACTTGATAATATTAGAGGGTCTTATGGATGTGATAATCTTAGAGAATCTTAACCTAAATGATTCTAAGGTCAATGCATTTTCATCTATGTCCTCCAGGCATATCCTTGGCCACCTACATGTGTTAGTCTCACGAAGGATGAGACTCCACCAGCTCACTGTCATTTGTGTGTCAGAGGTACCCACATGCTAGAAGAAGCTCTGCAGTGCTGTGGATATTGCACCATCCCCACAGTGGGAGCCGTGGGCTTAAGTACAAGATCATTTGGTGTGGCTTGATAAATCCTGTGATTTAGCACTACTGACTGTATTCTCCCTAACACCTGTAAACAGCAATATAGTGTGCTCAAATGACTTCCTTTGTA
The DNA here is from genome assembly GCA_011076525.1 of Nettapus auritus. Lineage (NCBI taxonomy): Eukaryota > Metazoa > Chordata > Aves > Anseriformes > Anatidae > Nettapus > Nettapus auritus. Next base: position 26,736,699 of record CM021797.1, on the reverse strand, counting down.
CTCACAAGTGCTGTCTCATTTTTTCTCCAACTATTACTCCATCTCAGTCTGTACCTCTGTCTCATCAGAAATTTAATTTGATGGGTATCTGTGATGTGTAGCACTGCAGTAATATGGATAGTTAATTATAACCTCCCAGGCATATAGATTTCAATCTCTTCCAATAGCACTGGATCTATGATGTAAAATTGTAGATCTGTGATACAAAGCCCGCTCAAACTGACTGATGTGTGTTTTCAAACCTTTTAGAGAATAAGTTTGCTGATAAATATTACCTTGAGAATGAAATCCTCTTTCCATGACCCCATGTTTGACTTTCATGTGCCTTGTTAGGTTCCCCTTCAAGGTGAATTTGCTGGGACAGTAGAGGCACTTGAAAGGCTTACTGTCTGAGTGCAAGTGCATGTGTCCCATTAAATTGTGCATTCTGTTAAACTCCTTTCCACACAGCTGTCAAAAACAGTAAAAATAAAACTGATTAGTTTTTGTAGGGTTATTTCCAAGGAGAATATTTTTAAGGCAAATGTAACCTATCCTTCTCAGCTTGTGCCTTAGCTTCTTCTGGCTGTATCTTGTTTTTAGAAAGATACAAGTGAAACCCTAAAGACAAGAATATGTGGTTGAGTTTCATTCATCTTTTGCTTTCTGCAGTGCTGCCATTTTTTAAATTTGGTGAGTAGGAGAGAAGCATGGTCAAAGATTCCCTAAAATCAGGGGGTGTTGTTTTAAGGAGGGAGGAGACTTCAGTACATAACCTGAAAAGCTCTTAACTTGAATGAAATTCAGAGTTTAACTTTCTGTCTCAGTGAGCTATTTAGTTTGTAGTCTGTGAATCTAGCCTGTAATCAAGAATAATGTCAGGCAGAGATGGAGATACAAGATAAAATGAAAGGTTTTTATGAAACAGTCAGGCAGAATATCACTTCTCCTTTAGTGTAATGGAAATGACTGCACATTTTGCTTAAAGCCAGAAAAAGCAATTCCTTTTTTTTCTTTGCTTCTTGCTCCCCACATTCTTCTCTGATCATCTCATCTTCTGTTTACCGGCTTCTGTGTTTTGCTGTCTCTGGTGAATAAGCTGGAATTTAAACAGTCATGGGGCCGCAAGAATGACTCAGCTTTCCCTGAAGCACATTCCTGACAGCTTGAGACACTGATCCTGCAGGTTTCCCTTTGATGAAACAATAAGTATTATCTTGTTTGTTGTTATTTTTCTAGATGGGTCCTTTTGTAGTCTCGTTCCTTATAAATCAAATGTAGTCTCAAGACATGGAATTTTGACATCACTATTATAAGCTTCTAGTCTTACTTGTCTTCTGGTCTTTCCTTATCAGGATTTATAATTTTATTCATTTTCAAGTGGCTATTTCCATCCCATGTAAACTTCTGTGTTTGCTTTCGGCTTTTACCCTTTTTTATGAATTGATTTTAGACAAATAGCCATACCATCAAAGTCATCTTGTTACCATCCATGTTACTATATGAGCTAGAATCTCTGAGTAACAGATTATTTTATTTTATTTTTCAAGGAGTGCACTTATCTAGGAGAAAATGATTAAAAAGCAGTTACTGAGGTTCCACTAAATTTTGGTCTAATCTGATCGAATTTTAACTCAATTTATTTTGGCATTACAGAAGGTCAGGCATAGTACTTTTTGATTCAAATTCACAGTCATCAGCTGCAATATCTGAATGAAATCTAAGTAGTGAAATGAACCTAGGTGGAGTAGTAGAATAGCCACTGAAAATGAGTTAGTAATCTATGAAAATAAGATATCAGATTCCAAGGGTCATCTACCCACTCAGAAAAGAGAACTGTCTCCCCTTTGCATTCAAAGAGAGCTGATGACTTATATTCAGTGAAAAGAATGCACCAAAAATCTTCTGAAACTACAGTGAGGAAACAGCAAGAAGAAGCACTGAGGAGCACAGAAAAATCACAAGGGAGAAGAGCAGCAGATTGGATCTTGACAGCTGTTGTATACAATGGGTTAATATTTGTCTATAAGAATGCCAATAATAATACTTCTCTACAACCTTTTAGCAGAAGGCTTCTGGTTATCTGCTTGTATTGTGGCTGACCTGCATTCTCACTAACTTTTTTTCTGATAGCTAGGTCTTTACTTCTTCATCGGTATTGTTAAGAAAGGAAAATCTAATTGAACAGGTGAAGAGATAAGAGTACTTCATGAAAACCTATATTTTTATGAAGTATTGAGTATTAAGTTTGATCTTGTAGGAGCATTATTTTTTCCTGGTTAGGCAGCATTTATTCTTCTTTCTTTATAACAAAAGGAGAGGTGACCTCCTAAAGGATAGTTCCTTGCAGTGTGACAGTTTTATGTGCCTGAATAAAGAGTGTAGGCTTTCCATTTCCCAAAGTCACACACAGTCTTAGAGATATATAATGTGTTACTGTCCTGCAGTGTCCTCTGGGGACATGAGGAAATGGTGCCAGAGTAGAGAGGTGTGGCAGGAAAATGAAAGAAATGCAGATGTGGGAATTGTTTTCAGAATGATGGTTCTATGTGGCAGGGTATCTAGGTAAGCTGCCCCTTTCAAAAGATACAAAATAAGTTTTGGATGAATGTCCATGATTTAGAGGGTGAAGGGAGCTGTTCTGAAGCTCACATGCTGGAAGACAGCAACTCAGAGCTAGCTGAAATTCACAGCCAGTTCTTAAACAACTGCCTGGATCTGCACATCAAACTCAGAAGGGGAAAATATTTTCTTCCTCTCTGACAGGACAGGGTGGAGACCACTGCTGAGCAATGTGAAAGATGACCCAAAGCCATGGGAGAGATCTCCAGAAGTCACCACAGAGCATCTTAGCACTCAGAGGGATGTAACGTTCATGCAAGAGGGCTTGCAATAACAGTAACAACGTAGTTGCTTGCAGACCTTAGGCTCTCCAGTAAAGACAAAATAAAATTCTCATCCTGAAGAGAAAAACCTCAGCTGTAAATCTGCTGAACACACTTTGATGCATTGGCTGGTGAAAAAGAATTCAGTATATTTTGCAAGAAATTCTGAATTAGTTCAACAACATACTTTTTAAACCACTACATGAAATATCACCCTGCTACTTCTGTCAGTCTTGTTTTGTTTCTTCCAAAAGTATTGTAACTCATATTTTCTTTGGGTTTAACTCCTAATCTAAACCCACAATTTTATGAGCAATGGGCAAAAGTGGTATAGACTGGAACTTCTGAAAAAAACATTACCAAATGGAAATGAAGATTGAATATGTCTCATACTATCTTGCTTCAACACCGGAGCAGAGACCAATTCATCTGAAATATGTAAGCAACTTCCTACTTGGCAAAGAAGATATTTTGACCTGTGACTATAAACCAGAATTGTTTAGGCTCACTTTTAACTATATATTTACAGCAGTAGAAAGAGAGCTCAAAAATTCTGTTGTGAAGTGCATTTGGCTGGCTGCACTGGAGAAAGCTTGATTACATTCTTTATTACATGTCTGCAACATTACTGACTTTATTGCTTAAAGCAACTGTTAATTTCAGAGGAGCTTCCTTTACAAATCAGAATTAGCTCTTCTGAAACATTTGGTACAACTCTTTCAGAAATACTCAGTGGTTTTGTTTAACACAAAAATAAAGAAGGAAGCATGGACTCAGGCCTTTAACAGCTACAGAGATGTTCGCTCTTCAGAGAAAAATCAAACAAGGATCCAGGCTGCAGCTGGATGCGGAAACAGAAGGGACAGCACTTTGCTACTCCCTCATTCATGTCTGTGCTTAGCTGTGATTAGACACATAGGAAAGCCTCTTTTTTTTTTTTTTTTCTTTTTTCTTTTTTCTTTTCTTTTTTTTTCTTCTCTGAGAAAAAGGTAAAGAAAACCGTTGCATGTGGTGAAGTAGAAAGACTACTGCTGTGCTCTCTTTCCCTTGCATTCCTTTTTTTTTTTTTCTTTCTTCATAAGAAGGGTGTTCCTTTCCTCAAAGAGAGAGGGAGAGGGAGAAAGACTGTAAACTGTCCAAAAGGACCGTGAGAAAACAGGAAGCTTTGAAAAGTACAAGAGAAAGCAAGATGAAATCTATTTGCAGGCGGTTCCCCGGGGACATGTGAGCCATTGTTAAGCAGGCTGTTCATACAGCTATATCCTTCCTTCTGCCGAGGAGGAGTTTGGTGCCAAAAGGCTGCTATCTGGTCATTGCCTTAACCCTCTGAATACCAGCCAGAAGTACTTGTGAGACTTTCAAGGGCTCTGACGAGGAGGTGAGAGATGTTCCTAATGCCAAAGAGCAAACCCTGGTTCTTCCTTTTTTTTATTGGCAAGATTTTCGCTAAGTTCAGGGACACTAATGTTGATTCATAAACCAACAGCCACAGATGAAGCTGGTTCACTGTGCTTACTTGTTTCTTCTCTCCTAGGAACATTGGGTGGGGAAAAAGAATTAAGAAATGTATAAGAAAAACAGGTGTTCCTAAAAAGCTTTTGTTACTGGCTGGAAAACATACTGTTGGTACTCCAGTTCCTGACTCACACTGTTGACATCTCCAAGTTTTAATAGCCAGTCATCGTCAAATCTTAGTATGAACACAAACTTCTAGCTAACTGAAACATTTCTCAGAAATAGCATGGATCCTAATGATTCTATGAAGATACTACATCCAGAAAAGCTTATCAAACAATAGAATTTCTTTTCTGAAGTGTGCGAGGTCAGAGGATGACTGACCAAAATGGAACAAAGCTGTAGGGTTACAGGTGTATTTAAAGAATGAAAGTCCAAGTCCAGCAGACTTGGCATGGAACTACCCAGGTATTTCAGTAACAAAAATTATTTCATCAGTATAGAATAAGTGTTAGTATAGAAAATAACATTTTAATAGGATATAAATTGAAATGAAAAAAAAATGCTAAAGTTGAAAGGCTTTGTTTTTACTTTTTTTTTTCAAAGGGAAACACTTCAATGTTATCAAAGCAAAATGAAGAATTCAGAAATACTAATTCTGATATTTTTATTAAAACTACTACTGAGAGCAATATTTTCCTGTGATATTTTGAAGGTGTATGGTTTTCAAGAGAGAGTCGTTCCATTAAAAATTCTTCATCCAGCCTTGCTTCTGAATGAAAGACTCAATTTAAGAAAATATTTAATTCCATAAAGACGTTGGATGAAAAAGTTCTAGGAATCTCTTCCAGACCAATCTTCTGTTACTCAGGCATAAACAGGGTAACATGCTCCTCTCCATATTTACATCCCTCTTAGAGCAGATCAAAGTGGAAATAAAACCCAAAGTCTTTTGCTTCACAAGGTACGATTACAATAATGAACCAAAAAGACAGCAAGGAGAACAGATGTAGTGTCCAATACTGAGTAAGAAAATAAACATGAATAACTCATAAAGAAGAGATTAGAGACAAGTGCAGTCAAGAAAACCAAAGCCTCCAAACCTTATTGGGATGAGAGGAAAGATGGGATGGAAAAGGAATGTCAGCCTCCAAAGTGCTGGAGGAATTTAGCAACTTGGCCTTTCCAGATGGTCTTAGAGGCTGATTTGTTTTGATACTGATATCCTGCCTTGAATTTTAGTTGGGTAGTTATATTTGGCCCATTCTGCAGTTCTGTTTTGCTGCGGTTTTCTTTGAGTCTTTCCCTGAACTGTTGCATAGCATCAATGTGTGACATGCTAGCTGCTGCTTTTCCATGGTCCTCTGGTGCAGGATCTATGTGTTTAGTCAGTGTTTCAAGCTATTAAGCACTTAAACTTCTGTTTGGGTGGCTATACTAGGCAAATGTCAGGTATGTTTATTGTCCTCAAACCTCAGTGGCATTTAAATGCTCACTAAGAGGAAAAAAAATACTACAGGACAAAAGTTACTGATATTGAAGGGGAAGGGAGTAAATCACAGATATTTAACTTCATTCTTTTGTGCTACCTAAGCAGAACCTGGATCAAGAAAGGAAACTGGACTATTTTATGCTAATTTAAATATAGCCATAGGATGTGTTAGCAAGTCTTGTTTTTCTAATTCTTTCATATCACAAGGTGGTAATATTCCAGAAACATTCAGTGAGTTTATGTGTCTGACAAAGGAGATACACTTACCTTACATTTAAAAGGCTTGACATCAGAGTGAACAATCATATGTGCCTTGAGAGTCTGCTTTTGCACAAAGCTCTTGAAGCACAAATGGCATTGATATGCTCTGATATTGGTGTGGATCAGGACATGTCGTTTCATGTTGGCCAGCAGAGTAAATTCCCGGCCACAGATTCCACATTTGTGCTCTTTCACACCCTGTAAGAGGAAAAAAAAAAAAAAATGGAATAGTTTGTAGATCATTTCATTTTTAGTATGGCAATATATCAATTGTTCATTATACATTAGCAAAGCAGGTAAACATTTATTTTGCATTTAACATCATTTGCTCTAGTAATGGACACATATTTTTTTCTTGGCAAGTTCTTATAAGAGTCTGAGAAGTAGAGGAGGAAACCAAAATCTAGACTTAATGAAATAATGAGTTTTGTTTCCATTGCTAAATTTACAAATCCATGAGACACAGTCAATAGCACTGCTTCTCTTTCCTCCTCTACATTTTATGTAAGGTACTGGTCAAATATGAACACTTGTGGACTAAGAATAAAACTTAACCAGTCAAGAGACTGAAGAAGTGCCTGACTAAGGTAGTTCAACATCATTGGCTTCTAGCAAAGATCTATCCCTGTTTTGAAGAAACAATTGAAAATAATCAGAGATAGCTGAGAAGTAGTTAAGCAATATCACAAAATAATGATCTATATATTATATTCACTGAAGAGAAAATACATTTTACTCTTTGTGGGACTTGCATTAACCATAATGGAGTGACCTGTTTTATATGGTGTTTACAGAATGCTTCTGTCCTGTTTTACGTGGTGTTTACAGAATGTTTCTGTTACTCTTTATACTATATAAGCAATTTACCAATAAACAGGTCAGTATTCCTGGTCAGATATATATATGGTCTAACTGCCAGCTTCTCAGAGTCATTTACATGCTACAAAAATCAATGAATTTTCCACTAAACCCTTTAGGAGTTTGAATATAACTTGCTGCAAGTAGTGAACATTTACCAGTGAGGTGCCAAGAGCAATTATTCATCCTGCAGGCCCCATTTACAACAAAGACATGAAATGCCAGTCTCTTTTGTGCCCATCAGTGGTTTTTATAGAGTTAATTGCAGATCTGAAACTGTGAACACCCACAGTGACTCTCAGCATCCAGCTATCTGATTTGAGGCTGCATTTGGGCAGCTAAGTACTGTTAATTATGTTCACAGCTGAATCCACCTGCAGCTGCGGACAAAGAAGCAGAAGTTCTCTAAAGGCTCAAGGACATTGCATTTCCTATGACAAAAAAACTACCATGTTTTATATTAGTAGAATTTTGTATGGTAAATCCAAAGATGAGGGAATCTCCAAAGAGAGCACAAATGGTAATAGCACAGTAAACAAGAAAAAGCAAACGTGGAAGTAGAGGTTGTTCAAAAGAAAATGTGACTCTAAGACTGAAATGCTGTAGCTTTCTGAATTCTAATGTTTTCCATATAAATCTAAAATTTGCGTGTTAAAGGAAAAACATACTAAAAACTGGAAGCAATTTTTATAAAATATGTCATTTTATGCATTTATTATATTTTTATAATGGTGGTTAACAATTTCAGACATTCATGAATGGAGCATTTATATTTTTCACATTTTTTAAAGTGGTGTTTTCTGGATGTGTTCCAAAGCCTACTCCTAGTCAAAACTGACATAGCTGTCATTACTGACAGCCATGGTAAGACTGCCACTTGATACAAATTGGCTGGGATTATGGTCCTATTTGTCTACTTCCATTAACTGGCATTTAGAATAATTTCTACACAAACAGGATTTTTTTTTTTTTTTCCCTAAATGTTTCATTATAATGATTCTTCAAAATCTGAGGAGAAATAATATGCTTTCTTCTGCTGCATACATACAGCCTACTGCATACCACCTACTTCCCAATTAAGGGAAGAAAAAGAATACATATATATTTCAGAAGAAAATTTCTGTTAAAACTTTTAGGTGTTAGACAGCTCTGCAAAATCAAATTATTTCACAGAAGGTCATTCTGAAAATAAAACCCAGAAACAGAGGGATGTGAACGCAACTACGGGAAGCAATGCAGGTGGTTTAATTGAAGTCCATTTTATAAAAAAATGGTTTTGTATTTTTACTTTTGTAAAGTAAACGTACTTTTGCTTTTCTGGTTTTACTTAAGATTTTCAGAGACATCTACGTTCCATTGTTGCCAGTACTGCTGAGACTTCATCTCTGCACAAAATCCTACTGCTGGCAAATGGCCAGCATGAGGCTTTGTAGACTGATCACCTTCCCTCTGAGGAGGTAGATGAGTCTTAAGCATTCTGTAATCTTTGTGCTACTATCTGACACAAGGTGAGAAGACATTTTATGGCTTACCTTGTGAGTTAGGGAGTGCTGTTTGAGATGGTGGGGCTGCACAAACTCCATGCCACATTCAGTGCAGATATAGGGACGAATGTCTTTGTGCTTCATCATGTGGTTTTGCAGCTGACTTGGGTACTGGAAGGTCTTATCACATTCAGTGCAATTGTACTGTATTGGGCCACGGTGGGTTGTTAAGTGTCTCTTCAGCTGGGCCAGGGTGGGGAAGTCCAGACCACACTCCACACAAATGTTCTCTCGGCCACTCTCATGCTTGGACTCGTGTGCTTTCAGCTCGCTGGGATAGGCAAAACCTCTGCCACAGATCCTGCAGTTGTAAGGCTTGATGTCACTGTGTTGCATCATGTGTCTCTTAAGATGACTGGTTTGAGTGAAAGCCTTGTGGCACACCTGGCATTTGTGTGGCCTCGTGCCCTGGTGTGTAAGCATATGAGTGTGCAAGTGGCTCAGCTGCTTGAAAAGCTTGCCACATCGGGAGCAAGCATGTGGCTTAATGCCGCTGTGCCCCAAGATATGGGTGACCAAATTGTACTTGGATGTGTAGGACTTCTCACACATGGGACATTGCCAGCGTTTCTGTTCACCCCCAACATCAACGTAGTAGCTGTCATCTATCTGAAGGTTGACATCTACTCTTTCCACTTTCTGTTTATTTTCACCACTTTCTCTCACTTCTGCCCTCCTGAAGGATGGCTCTGGAGGCCTTTTCATTTGAATGGGGTTTCTGAAATGAAGGTTTGGGGGCACAATAAAAGGAAACATTATGCCAGGGTGGACTTTAGGATAATAAGGGTAAGTAGCCTGCATGAATGCTGGACTACTGGGCCATGCCATGTTAGTCTTTACTGGTTCTTGCTTAATGGGCTTGGCTCCAAAATGCTCCAGAGTTCTGTAGAACTGAAAACCAAAGTTGCAGAGGTCAATCATCTGGGAACTGTACTTGGGCTGTACTGGCTGTTGAAACACCAAGGGAAGACTGGAAGACCCTAGATCATTTTGATCTTCAGGTCTGTGGGGTGGTGATGAGGAACCCTCAAGAGTAATAGGAGGAGGCATTTTTGTTGGCATGCTCTTGCGTTTCCGAGACCCTCCTTCCAAGGACCCCTGAAAACTTTCCATGTCTCCAAGAGGAGGAGGGCCATAGCAGAAATGTGAGAGGTGCTGTCTGAATTCTTCACCAAAAGGTGTCGTTCTGTGTGGCTTTGTAATGGGGCTGAGTGGCCGCAGGCAGCGGGAAAAGGGAGAGGCTTGTGTATTGTCCACATTAAAACTTGTATCTTCGTTCTTCATCATATTTCTTTCTTTCTTGATTCCTTAAAACAAGCAAACAAGCAGATAGACAAGCAAATATTATTTCTTCCTGTTCTCCTGGGGTTAATGCTTTATTGTCTAGTTCATTGGTTTGGAGTTTGAGTGTTTTTTGTTTGTTTGTTTGTTTAATTAAATACAACTTTGAACGTCCTGCTTAGCCCCATGTAAGATGAAGAACATTTAAAGCAGAATTAAATTGTCTAGTGGAGAAAAAAGATTCTTTGGCCTTCCTGTGGTGCTAATGGTGGTTTAAATCAGGTTTGACTCATCCAACATCTTTGTAACACAAACATGTTGTAACATGACACTCAACTTAGCAGCTGATTTTGTGTGGCAATATTTCTGCTTAATTTAATTCAGCCAAGCTATTTGTGGGCAAAGTCCTGTCCTTGGCTGTACATGCACAGGCTCTAGAAATTGGCGGTGCATCTAAAGGATATGGCAATACAAACAATAATGTTCACATTTATTATGGTTGTGACATGAAAAATCAAAGCCAAAAAGTTTAAACTTCTTTGTATCATTAGCATGTGCTGCTGTGAGAGAAAACAATGGCCAAGTGATCTAAGGACACTGTGTACCATCAGGTTTTGTGCCGTGTTTCCTGGCTTCTCTCACTTTGTATTGTAATAAGAAGGCGGAGATTAATTTATTTTCTTTGTTTTAATCCCAGCGATATTTACCTGGCAGATTTAGGCGAGGAAAGCCTCTGACCACTGTCTGAACTGCATTATGGACATAATCAAAGTGTATTTTTTGTTGTTTGTTTGTTTGAGTCTTAACAGGAGCACAAGTTTCAACAGTTACTGAGGTTTCCAGAATAATTGACACCTCAGAATGCTCAGATAATTTATTTTGTTACAGTGTGACAAAGGAGATTAATAATTGTCCTATGTCAAAAATTTTATATTCCACTGATTGTATAGAAATCTTCTTCTGAGTTTGGAGTTAATCTAAAATACCAGTATTGAATTTTGCTTCATCTTAACCAAGGCTGCTACCTTTTGCCTTGGCTCTGTAGGGATGTCCTTATCCAAATGTGTATGCATGTGTGTGCCTGTGTCTATGTACATGTATCTGTCAAACCAAGCAGGAGTTGCTTTGGAAAACTAGACATATTTTCCCTCTAGCACTTGTGTCATATTGATGCAATTTATAGCACCATTCTTGGAAATGTCAGGTGGAGAGTATGAAGGTGTTTAGAGTAATAAAAACACTCATGTTTTGTTTTCAGGAAGCTCCATGCTGGATAAATGGGCTCCTAAAGATAGATAAAAGAACATCTCTGTGACCTAGTTAGGTTGTAGACAACAGAAGGCATCTTAAAAACCTGCTTGCAAACAGAGTACTTCCATTTAATAGGGTAGATTCTCAAACTATCTTTGAAATACTGTGTGAAACCAAAGATTCAGTGACAAAAATTTAAGATGGAAACTTTAGACAAAGGGATCAACTAATGCAGAGAAAAGGAACAAAGAAAGGAAAGTTGTAGGATGTCTAAAAAGATTATTATTAATATTTGGGATAGAAGAAAAAGGACAGGAAAGGAGCGAAAAGGAGTGGAAAAGACAGGAAAGAAGCGGAAATGAAAGGAGCAGAAATGAAAGGAGCGGAAATGAAAAGAAAGGACTGAAGAGGAGCGGGGAGGAGCGGGGAGGAGCGGGGAGGAAAGGAGAGGAAAGGAAAGGAAAGGAAAGGAAAGGAAAGGAAAGGAAAGGAAAGGACCAATTAAGCCTAGAGTCAACTAAAGCTAGGGTAACTGTCTAGTAACAATGCCAAGATGTGACTTTCTGTCCCTAGATCATTGAATTTCAACATATGTGTACACACTATATATATATACACACATGTTTGTATTTGCATATGCATATTTAATATATATAAATGAGTGTTTGTGTATGTGCACTTTTCATAAAAGAGAGGACTGTTAGGGAGTATGCATTCAGATATGTTTCTTTGTCACTCTAACTCCCTAGGCAGAATAAGAAACAGACAGATCTTGAAGACACTTTAGATACAAAGGCTTGACTTATTTGAAAGGAAGAAGTGGAAAGAAATGCTCTGAATACCAAGAAAGACTCCACTTCTTTCCACAATGGAAAAGTATTTTTTTCAAATTTCATTATAAGCAACATTAAACTCACACAGTTTGAACATAAAATACACCTGTAGATCAAAATCTCCCCTTCAAAGTATGGGCCTGTCCCTCAAATGTCTTTCATCTTGTGTTTCTTATTTTTTAGCAGCAAAATGAGTATAAAACACTTCAGAAATCTCATAGCAATTGAGAACCCAGCTATATTATTTACTGGCTTTGTTAGGTTATTGAAATGCTGCCAAAAATACACAGAAGTGACAGTGAGTTCTGTCTAATTGCTCTCTTGTCTCTTGGCTGCCAGTTCCTCCTTTCTTCCACAACCTATTTTATGCAAAATTTCAATCTATCTGGAACACAGAGTTGTGGCAAAAGCTGTAGAACTGCTTGCAGTTTCTAGAAAGTAGTAATTTCCATGCAAAACTAACCTTTGGTGGCTTTCACTGAGTGTATAGTTTTATTCTGCTGTCCATGGCTACACACATTGTGGGATCAAGCCTACAAAAGAAAGTTTTTTAAGTTAGTGATGATTAGTACAGTAATATTGGTTATGTATAGTCTGACAAAAGAGCATTGGGGGGGCGGGGGAAGGGGGGGATGTACAGATTTACAGTCTAAAACCGTATTATCTTGCTGCTTTTATTTTTATTTCCAAACTGCCAAACGCCATATTGTACAAATTATCTGAGAAAAAATTAAATCTGGCCTATCATTTCATCTCCTTTCCTGTTGGTAGAAAACCTTAGCTAATTTAAATTTGAGACTGGATCTTCACTGTAATCAAAATTTAATTCCATAAAAATGTGAGTCCTGAGGAAACATCAAAGAGACTAAAGATTTGACCACTGTGCAATAAATAGTTCTCTCATACATGACTACAGTACAGAACTTGAAGCTCTTAATAATAATTTTACCATTATTTTTGTTTTATCTGACTCTGGAGTAGCTTGTCTGATGTTAGTACTTAATGATAAGTAAGGGAGTAGGAAGTGATGAATTTTTGTATTAAATATCTCCTAGGGACTTTTTTTTTTTTTTATTTACTTATTTTTTCCTATATAAGCACTTTAAGGCTTAGAATCATTTAGGTTGGAAAAGACCTCCAAGATCATAAAGTCCAACCATTAACTTCAGAAGTCTTTCCTTGCTCAACACCTAGTTATTTAGGATGGAATGCTCTGTAGAACAGTGTTGTGATTCTAAATGATGAGTTCAGTTTAAATCTGGATAACATTAAACATTCTAGTTTTATCAGCAGTATCCAAGCTTTTCAGTTTTGAAAATTTGGTGTGGAATGTTCTCTGAGACAAAAGTTTCCATGTGATGTTGGCAGCCAAACATTTAAAAAGTCTAAACCTATCTCCCCAGAGCTTTTAAAAGGGATAATATTTTCAGAACAGACAGGTATACTCACACATCCTAATGTCTACATATATAAGTGTATTTTGAAATATAGTATTTTGAAAAATAGAGCCACAAATAAGCTCTTTCTATGACCTTTCAGAAAAGAAAGTCTACAGAGAGTTCAGATAGTTGTGGAGGTATTTCCAAATTAGACTATCTATGCAGCAGCTAATATTGTTAACTTCCCTGAAAGAGGAAGAGATTTTAACACAGAATATGAATCACCATTTACTTTCTCATTTCCAGCCAGCGTATTTCTAAAGACAAAGGATAACAAAACAAAACAAAGTGTGTAAACCACGCTATTCACTCTGCAAGTACACTCATTGTTATAGTCCACAGTTAATATTCCCTACTAAAGTCAACAGTAAAATTTCTTTAGACTTCAGGAGAACCAAGATTCTGCTTCCTATATGAAAGTGCCTCCTTCTATCTATAGAATTATAATAAGCCCAGCAAAACAAATGTGAGGCTAGGAGGCTGCTTCAGCTTAAATACAGACTACTACTACTATTCTGATTTTTTTCTTGGGCAGTGGAAACGTAAAAAAAAAAAAAAAAAAAAAAAAAAGAGAGAGAGAGAGACCAAGATGTGTGAAAGTGATATGTACCTTCTAACAAGGGGAAACAGGTTAATTAGTACAAGGTTTGCATTTGTGTTTGCTATTTCAAATGAAGTTGAAAGAGAAGAAATTGTAGAAATTTTAAAGGTGGCTGAACAGGACAGTTTCTCTAAGCTGGAAGAGATATTCTGTGTTTGATGAACATATACAAATGTAGTTTCCTCTTGGGGCCTGAAAGATTGGCATCCATAAGAAAAGAATGAAATCTAGCATCTGTTCCTGTATAGGATGTGGTGAGGATCACTGACAAAAAAAATACTCTATTGGATTTCTTAATGAACAGTTGAAGAGTTTGAGCTTTCTGAGGCAGCTACGGTTGGCTTAATAGGTTTTACGGGATCTCCTTCATTTGGTTCACCCTTCAGTATAGTTTTTGCTTTTAAATGTATTCAGTCATACAGTTGTTCAATTAAACATCAGTCTTTACTTACTTTTAACTCACTATTTATGCGAAACTTACATCAGTCTCCAGTTCTGAATAATGGGGCTTTATTATGCTGAATTAATCTCATTTCAGCAGCGAAGCAGTGTTCCCTACCAAATCTATACTTCTTTGAGGTATTTGTAAGACTTTGAAAATCCCAGGAATACCTATACAAATGTGAATATATCCATTACTGGTAATCAGGTAATTTTTAGTTGTTTCACATCTGATCCCTCCTTAAGATTTTCCCTGTTAGTTTCCTTCAATGGCAACATGAACCTTCCATAAGCCCCTTTTTTCTTTCCCTTTTTCTTGTTCTCATATCTTCTTTCATGCTGTTTTGTGTGTATGAGTGAAGTCCCAATAATGTTGCTGTTCCCCATTTCCTTTTCTTTTGGGAGATTCATAATTTCAGAGTTGGAAAATAATGAAGTGGATTTTTTAACCTCTAGTTTTCAAGAGTCTCTTATCTGTTTTGCTGTTTTTATGGCCTGTGTTGAGTGAATAGTTGGGTTAGATTATGATAATCTTCTGTGTCTGTAAAATCCATGTATCTGCTTGTCACTTGTACAATCAGATTGTTATTTGAAGGTACTGCCTCCGTGAACAATGCAAAAGCTGTAAACATGCTCAAAAGATTTAGAGTTATTTCAATACTAAGATTTCTAGATACTGGTTCAAACGATCACTGCTCTTTGATAACTGGTTATTTGTACAGCTTTTTTCAAATAAAGGCATTTGATTTACTCTAGGCTCTAGTGACTGAACTTACTAGAAAAGGGCCAGAAGTAAAAGATCGTGCTCAAATCTAAACCAGAATTTCTCTAAAATCAGAGCCAACCTTACACTCTTAATCATTAAAGCAGTCCATGGAAAATTTATTTTTCAACCACCTTTTCTGGCTTCAATATCCACATTTTCTTGCACACAAATTTGAAAAATGTGCTCCATTAACATATACTGAGTATAGAATAATATACTCAAAGTGAGTACACAAGCTGAGTATACGTTATATACAAATTGACTATATGTTAATATACAAATAAGCCCTGAAGTCCTTATGCTGTATTATTTGAAGCTAATGTAAAAGATCATCTGCTAATGTAAAAGATGATCTACATTTTAAAATATGAGAGCACTTTTTGTGCCACAAAGTGGAACTAAGAGAAGGCAAAAATTTGGACTACCTTGCAAAAATAAACAGGAATTTAGGGAAAGTATCCAAAATCAATGAGTGCAGATACTGATTAGGGACACACAAATATTGGGGAAGCCTTAAAATAACAGGCTTGAACTTGGAATAATAGACTTTGTAGAGTTTAGTCAACTCTTTTTCAATACCATTTCTACAAATATTTGTTTTCTCTCTCACATTCAAGTAGATCTTGTGTCAGATTAAGTCCATGGTTTAATCATCATCTTAATTGTCTTCTGAGATAAGGCTTCTTGTTCCACACCTTTTATGAGACAGATATGTCTGCTCAAGTGGATAACTCTATCAAGATGAAGGTATTGCCATATATATTTCTCTTCCCCTTTTGTATTGCCATCATTAATACAATTGGAATTGGGAACAAGTAAACAATTGTTCATGAAAATGGTCTGGAATAACTGAAAATGAGAAGTGGATGAGATCAGGTTTTTTCTTCCTACATTAATATGATAGTACTAAGGAGCTCAGTGTCTTTTCACTTCTCCCTGGGAAATTACCTTCATCTGCTGATATCAGGCTTCAGGATAAAACTTCTTCTTTCCAACAAAAACATATTTGTCTCAGTAAATGCTTAGCAAATTAAAACTAATATCTTTGGTTGTTCTTAATAGGACATAACTGAGAGCTCGGTATAGTTTATGGCAAGATTTCCAATGAACTCTGAAACTGATCAATCATGATTTTTCATGCAATTTTTTATTGGTTTTGTTGTACAATGGGATATAGAGCCATCTACACCATGACCAAAAATTGATACTTTTGGCAAAGTCAGTGTACCTGAAAAGTAATACATGCCACCCTGAGACAGTGTGTTAACAAAGAGAAACCTTCTCAAACTGAATGGAAATCACACTATTACACACCTAAGAAGCTTTACTGATTTAAAAAAATCTGACACACTTAAAGTGCTGAACATGACATAGTAAACAGCTGCAACAAAAAGCAAACTTTCAAAGACATCTCATATGTTTATTATATAATCCTTAATTTTTTTATTATTTTTTTTCCTTCAGTGATTTTGTTTTGACATACCTTCCTGGCTTCTTGTTTGAGGTTTGATCATTTTAGATATTCTGTCTGCTTTAGGAGCTCTTATAGCCACTTATCTGCATTTTTGTATTCTGGGAGATCATAAGAATGTAAAGAAATGGGTCTCCCAGCAAGGTGTGAAAGAGCTCCCTGCTTTGTTTGAACTGCATCTTTGTTATTCCCAAATTTGAACATTTTAATTTACATCATTTTTCTTTATTTTAGCTAAGAAATACAAATGTTTGGGAAACATCTTGCCTGGACTGCTGCTAGAGTGGCTTTTGGAATCATCTTAGGTATATGTGCAACATATTTTTCTACTCAGTTTTCAGAGAGTAAAATGTTATAAGCAATTTTACAGGAGTATAGTTACTTTGGTATCTCTTATAGTAGATAAAAGGCATAAAACAGTATAAAAATAAATGCATCTTCACTTTTCTCTTTTTTGTAACTTACATATAATTATTTGTTTTGATAATAATTTGATAATAAATTTTGATAATAAATATTAAATTAGATTTCGAGATTTCCATTGCTGAAAATCTGGAACAATCCTACCACCTACCTTGCCAAAAGCCAGGGCAGTACCAGTGGCATCAGATATGTCTATTGAGTGGTATTATTGCACAGGGTAGTATTATTGCATAATTTGCTTTTCAGGAGTGACATTGATTAGATTCAAAGAAAATTGCCAGGTGCAGTTGGGTGGTAGCTGTAGGAATTTTTCTTCCATCCAGTATGAGTGGTCTGTTCTCAATGCAAAAGTTTGGCAGAATGTTTTGCTTTCACTCTTATTGCTCTCATGTATGTTTTGTCCTCAGTTTAGCCAAACTTTCACTATTATTCTCATCTTTTTGTTACTTTTCTGTTGCCTAACAAGACAGTTGGGTGGAGGTCACAAAGCAGTATGACTGGGTTAACTCAACATCTGCAATACGATATTATCAGTAATGACCCTAGCATCCTAGCAGTACTTTACCCTCATGGACCATCTTTACTCACTTCAGTATCCATAAGAAGTGACTTTTGAATACACTTTAGGCTTGTTGTTCTTTTGGCTTTTATTTCTCTTTTCCTTATCCTCCTTTCTTTTTTTTTTTTTTTTTTTTCTTCCTCTTTGTGAGTTTTCTTAGTTCTTCTCTTATGTTTCCTTCCCTCATCACTTCTCTCTTCCATCTGTAGTTAACACCCTCTCTGCTTCTCTATTCTATCTATTAAAATGGCCAGTAACATATAGATAACCTGGATAATGAAGTGGATGTTAAGTTCACAGGCTTTGAAATGTTAGCTGGTTAAATCACACCAAACCACAAGTATGTGTGGTGTGATCCTGCAAAGTACGGAAGATTTTGAGGTCTAAAAATGTCTAAAGGGACAAAGATCATATGTCTTCAGCTGAACACCTTAATCTCCCCAGTCCTCTGCTACCAACAGAGCTTTCAAGGCTATGTTTGGGTGGGGAGGGAGGGAACAGCCATTTGCTAGCAGATGTCTAGCTCTAGGTCCACAGCACAGCCGTGCCCCACCTCTGCCTACAGCAGGGTTAATTCTGGCCCAAATTCTTGCTTTTCTTTTTCCCACCACAGATATCTGTTGAGTGTAGTCTAAAAATTAGATGTTGTTGAGATGCAAGAGGATGTAAAAATAGCCATATCAGCTCTGGGTAGTAAAGTAGCTAAACCAAGGTCTTGTGAAGAATATAAGAAACAGGAAAAGGTACAGTGACAACTTCCCAGCATGGTCTTCGGGCTTCCAGCTCTCTGTGGATCAGAAGTTTCCTGACCTGAGGATGGTGTCTTCAGATTTATTTATTTTTTTTCTTCCTTGAAGAATGGATTTGGATTAAAGGTACTTAGTATAAAAATGTAAGTTGTGGTTTTTTCTTTGTTTGTTTGTTTGTTTTCTGGTGGGCTGAGGGATTTACAGAGATAAGTAGCTGTGTCCTGGGGAAGTCAGGTATCTTTGACAGCTTTGATGGAGTGTCTTGTGCCTTCAGAGATTCAGGGAAGTGTCAGGACAGTAAGAGCTGCACTGTGCAGGAGGAAAGGGTATAGACATGTCCACATGCACTCTTCCTAATGTACATCTCTCTGAAACAGTTCTGTTTCTTCTCCTTTAAGACCCGTGAAGCCCATGGATACTGCAAGTCACTCCATTCATGCCTCACTTTCCATCTCCCAACCATTCCCCAAACATCACTCTTCTTTCAGTTTCTCCCATCTTTAGAAACTGATCTTTTACACTGTACAGCTGGATCATTTTTGCTGATAACTATGGAACTGCATAGTGTGTATTGGTTAGCATTTTTCAATGTGCAAAGTTTGTTTTGTTGGTGGTGGTGTTTTTATTTTTTTTATTTTATTAAAAAAAAAAAAAAGAAAAAAAAGAAAACAATATATTCATACTGTGACTGAAGGTCACGAGGTTACCTATTGCCTCAAAAACACTAACCAGCATGTGGCACTCAGCTATTTTTGAAGGCATGCATGTGCTTAGGTCAAGAAGAATTGTCTTAGGTACCCCAGGCTAATTTTGTCTATTTTAGAAAGAAAACAAAAAAGCAAGGGCATATGTTCTGAGAGAGTGAATCCAGCAAGGGTAAGTCCTGGAGATGAGGATAAGTCAGTCTTTATACTGAAAATGTTCCAGTCCAAGAAAAGTACCTTAGCAAATTGTGCTCAGCCACTCCGTACCCTGAGTGACTTCTTCTGGAGATTTAGCATTGGAGAGAAAGGGCAACCAGAAAAAAAAAAAAAAAAAAAAAAAAAAAAAAAAAAAAAAAAAAAAAAAGCTGAATATGTAGCCAAGCAACAAGTGCAATCACACAGTAGGGTGAAGTACCTCAAACTTCCAAGTTTTCAATAAACCTCCAGAAGAGACACATGGAGGAGGGTCCAGAGCTATCTCTAGAGAGGAAGGAGTCTATAGCCCATAACTACCCTTCCCGACTTCTCTCTACTCCCTGTCAGTTGGCATTTGCATTTTTGGCTGTATAATGGACAAGGGCATTAGAGCATCCTCCTATAGACAACAAAGAGCAGGGTTAGCCTCACAGCCATGGGCTCTAGTTAGAGTACTCCGTTAAGAGGTTAGGGATGGGAGTCCAAATCCTTCAAGGGAGGGGAGGGAAAAGAATCAAAGTGACCACTTCATGGTCATTATATTTTGCACTGTATTTGATGCCAATGTTCTATATTTAGATTCATATACATATTTTTGAAGGACTGGGTCCCCAAAAGCTTTTGGGCATAGGCATACTGAATTTTCAGACCCTGTGTAGACTTCAGGGCTGGCAAGAACAGATTGGGCAGGACAGTAGCATCGGGAGCACATATGCTAGAAGAGCTTCAATTGTGCAAAGCTTAGCCTGTGCCAGCAGACTGTGTGGAAATGTAACTTGATTCTAATATCACAAGTTATTAGAAAGAATGGCAGGTTGGCCAGCTGATTTAACTACTCGCAGAATCACAGAATCGCATAATGGTTGAGGCTTGAAGGGACCCCTGAAGATGATCTAATTCATCCTAAGTAACTCCTAATTTTGTCCCTGGTCTTATTCATGTCATACTGAAATCTTCATGGAAAAAATGGTGAGTAGCTGAGAACAGGATCTGGGATTTGGCTATTGTAAAGTGATGTCAATAAGATATATTTCTTCCTTTTCTTAACTTGTTAAAGAGTTCTCATGTCAGAGGCTGGAACCATGGATATGCCTCTGTCTTTATAAAGTACGTGAAGTCACTTTAATCACTGTTTATAGAAGTCCTATCACTTCATCCCTGTTTCCTGTCTACTTCCATATCTGCCATTGCAAATTAAAATTGTGCATTTTGGCGGATGACAGGGATCCTAAGTATTAAATATTTTTGCCTCTAGAAAGTTATCAAATTTCACTAATGAGGTTTTAGGATTTTTATTTTTTTTTCTGAATATCAGATATTATGAGACAGGGTGAACTGAGTTAACAAATAAATAATATAATCATAAAGAGAGATCTGCTGGTAAAGTGGTAATATTAAACAAAGTGTTGAGTCCTTGAAAGCATACTTTGGACAGAATCTTTCCACCTACAAAGCACAACCATTAAGTATGATAAAGCGAAGCTGAGGAGAGAGAGCTTTACTGTAGTATGCCTCAAAGCAAATAATGGATCTATGCAGAACACTCAAAATAAGAAAGATCAAAAAAGCATGCCCTTCCATAACCCTCATGCTGTTGTGCTTGGAGGGTTGTTTTGAAAATAAACCTTTCACTAGCATTTATGACCTTTAAAAAGGAAATAGATTGAGCTTTCCTTCCTACTGGAGTCCCAGTGCTGTTATCGCCTCTATGGAGGCCAGAGAGATGGTCTGGTCTCCTCCCACCTCTTTGTTATCTTAAAGGGTAGCTGAGGGGCACTTTCAGTCTTGGTTCTTCAAGCCAGCTCACTGGCATGCTTCCACATCACTAGCAGTTAATGTATGAGAAAGCATCGGCACCTTCTGAATTCTGCATGTCATATGTGTAAAGCAACAGATACCTCAAAAAAGAAAGTAGCAAGATAAATGTGTGCATATGCTTGGATAAAGGCAAAGGAAAACCATATAATATAGGAAAGTTTTCATACAAAGTTTCCAAAAGAGGTTATATTTTTAATGAAAGGCTAGTTTTAATTAAACATGGAGAATGTTGTTAGTCATCAGCAGGACCAAGATATTTTTATATTTATTTTTTTTCAATTTGCTTCACACAGATCAAAATTCATAGTGAAACTGAAGGTCGATAAAGAAGTAATTATTGTGTGTTCCAGTAAGACACCGTTTATCCTACAAGAACTGAAAGAAGAGGATTTCATCCAGAAATTGACAGATATAGGAAAAATGTGTCTGCTACCAAACACTTCCCTTGATGTCCAGTTCCTTAAAAGTAATTTCCCTATGATGCTTTCCTAGTCATTTAGTATAAATAGATTTGGTTTCAGTTAAAGTTTGAACAGACTTCTTGCTGGAAAAGCTGCTTTGTTGAAAAAAAAAAATATATATATATATATATATATAGCAAAAGAATTAGAAATGTGAGTGTCATTCCTAGGACACCATTGAGTTTATTCCATTGATACCCAAATAATAGTACAGAACCCAAGAATCATGAGCAATGAGACAAAGTTCAACGTTATTTTTAAGGCAAATTACTGGGGCACTGGGAGGAAACTACTTGTGATGTCTCTACTTGGATTAAGGAGCATTGTTTTCCAAATCTGTGTTAAAGCATTCAAACCATACAGAACTAAAATATGTATTTATTGTTCAGAAAAAGATCATCTTCATGTACATCTCACAATTGCATTCAAATGAGGTTTCATTATTTAAAATCAATTTATTTTATTTTGTTTAATGAGCAATGTTCTTAGTTCTTCAGCTCAAGTACAAAATTATACTTTTGACTACCATATGCCTCCAAGGAAGCAATTTAAGGTAGCATCCCCTTTGGCTTTGCCCTTCACCTGTGATGCTAAACTTGAATCTTCTCATTGCAAGAAGCAAATAGCAAGAAGCAAATGCTTTTTCCCTCTGATCCCCCAAAATGCATCCAGCATATAGCACTTAATTATTCTGTTTACTTTGAGAACATTTTAAAAATAAGTACTAGTTTGTTGCCACATCTAAAGAAGATGTGAAATTTAAAACAAATTTTGTATAGCTTCTGTGATTTTTATAACTTGGAAAACAAGCCCCACAGTAAAATCAACTAAAAGGGAGAAATTCTTGAGGTCAATCATTTTAAACTGAAACAAATTTAAAATGCCAGTTTTACTGGATACAGTAAACTAGCATACAGAGTGGGAATGGCAGCTCAGCCTTAGCCAAATGTCACCAGCAGATACTGGCACAGAGATTTGAGCTATAAACAAATAAAAAATTACTTTTTGCCAAAAAAAAAAAAAAAAAAAAGAAAAAAAAAGAAAAGCAAAAAAAAGTCAACATTGATATTTGAAATGAACACTGAAGTCTGAGATGTGAAATTTCCACTTTAACACTAATCCTTCACCATTTGTGATGACAAAGGCTTATTTTGGTTACTAACTCAATTCAGATTTTCATCACAATAAAAAAGGAAACTAAAAATCCATTACACCAAAGTGACTCTAATATAACTCCCTCTCTCAGTCCCTTCCTTGACACAAGTTTGAAACAAATCATTCTATTCAGAACTCTTACTCTTGAAAATCAAGCCAAGTGCCATGTGCAAAAACCAGAAGATTTTAGAGGAACTTTTATTGTATTTTAGTAGGAACGGCAAGTGAGCTCATTCTTACTAAATGTCAGGCAACAGGTTGTGGGACAGTACCCAAGGGTAAACATTTATATGAACCACGTTGTGACTTGCTGGCCCAACCATGTTCTGCGCCTTCCACTGAGTGCTTGTGCATTTTTTTTTTTTTTTTTCTGTGTCTGATAGAGAACAAGCTAGCGAAAATCTCTGCAGTTGTTAAAGGGAATCCTGAGTCCTGATCACTTGCCTACAGAATCCAGCAGATTCTACTCAGTGACATTTCTTTATCTGTGGGTAGTGTTAGAAGGGTTTCCCGTTTTTGAGAAACAGGAAATAAAGAAATTAATGTTTTTCAGATCAAAAGGCTTTGATTGCTTTTTTTTTTTTTTTTTTTTTTTTTTTGGCACAGAGTATAGGAGATCTGGAGGAGAGGTCATCCAGCACCAATTCTCTGATGCATGTGACTGCTTCCATCGCATCTTGACAAAATGCTACCAATACACATATAATATTTCTGGGAACCTCGGTGACTTCACATCGTGAATGGAGAATGGAGCACTACACAGAAGATCAGTTTTATCTAATATTCACGCTGGTACTATTCCTTGCTGTGATGTTACAGGAAAATAATATTTTCCTGCACATTTATAAATGGATAATTTTAGTTACAGATAACCTTAAGAGCACATTTTGGTCCACTTATTTTTCCAGCAGTTTCTCTGTAGCTTTCTATAATTCCTATTACAGGACAATAGAAAATGGTAAACTCAGCCTAAAACAACATTGGGTCTTGAATAAAATCAGATAGTAATTTAAGTTGAAAGGGAACCAAAAAGATCTTTATTCCAACTCATGGCTCCACACAGGACCACCCAAAAATCCAAACCATTTGTCTCAGAGCATTGTCCAAATGCTTCCTGAATTCCATCAGGCTCAGTGCCATGACCACTGTCCTGGGGAGCTTGTCCCAGTGCCTGACCACCCTCTGGGTGCAGAACCTTTTCCAACACCCAGCCAGACCCTCCCCTGTCCTAGCTCCATGCTGTTCCCTTGGGTCCTGTCACTGTCCTCAGAGAGCAGAGCAGAGCTCAGCGCCTGCCCCTCCACTCACCGTATCAATTTGGACTAATATAGGATGCTCTTCATGGCTTCTAAAATCTGCACCAGGGAAACAACCTAGCATGGGCTTCAGCATATCAGACAATTCAAACAAGTTCTGCTGTTCCCTGGAAGCTGATGGATGCTCTAGAAACATGTCATCTCTTTTCTTTTCATCTCCTGATTATACTTTTTTTAATTACACTTATTTCTAAATACTTGTAAGAAAAAGTAGACAGGTAGAAAAATATTCCGCTACCTGCAATTGTTACATGAAAGACACTCCCTTATCAAATAGCAGTTTCAAATAATTTTTATCTGGAGCTGATACTTGCTTTAGAAAGAACCTTAGAATCACAGAATCACAGAATCACAGAATTTCGAGGTTGGAAGAGACCTCAAGATCATCGAGTCCAACCTCTGACCTAACACTAACAGTCCCCACTAAACCATATCCCTAAGCTCTACATCTAAACGTCTTTTAAAGACCTCCAGGGATGGTGACTCCACCACTTCCCTGGGCAGCGCGTTCCAATGTCTAACAACCCTTTCGGTAAAGAAGTTCTTCCTAAGATCCAACCTAAAATTCCCCTGGCGCAACTTAAGCCCATTCCCCCTCGTCCTGTCACCAGGCACGTGGGAGAACAGACCAACCCCCACCTCGCTACAGCCTCCTTTGAGGTACCTGTAGAGAGCGATAAGGTCACCCCTGAGCCTCCTTTTCTCTCAGGCTGAACAATCCCAGCTCCCTCAGCCGCTCCTCGTAGGAGCGTAGAGAGATGATTAAACCTGAAATAGTAATTATACTTCACAATGTGTTCTTCCCAGATATCATTAGAGTGGGCTTATTTAAATTTGGTTTAAATTTAGCATATTGGATGCTATTAAGAGCACAGATTCTTTCCAGTTTCAAAAAACCTTGTGAAATGTTTGCTTTTCAATCATGTATTTCCAAGAGGAATAGTTTCATATTCAGCATAGAGACCTCCACAAAGCAAAACGTTTTTCATCACTGTAAAAGGAGTCTGAGTTACATTGCAACTCTGTCCACAGAAGGCAAAAGCATAAGTGGCTTTTGCACAGCTAGGGAATAGCAAGGAAGTGGTGAATGTCACTTCCAGCCAACACACTTGTTGCTTTTCTGAGCACCTAGTATCTGGCCCAGGAAGAATAAGCTGCTCCCTGATATGAGGTGTAGACATTTGATCCCATCCTAGACACTACACCTGCTTTTCCAAGCTCCTCCACCCTGTAGACACCGTTCTGTGAAGACCTGTCTATGCAGAGAAATTAAGTGCTTGCTATTCTTCCCCAGGCCTCCAAACAGAGGAGTGAATAATTAATGCCTGCTTGCTGCACGTTCACATTTCTCATAGTACAATGCCTAAAAATAACAGGTGGAAATGTTGCTCATATTGCTTTTAACTTCAGTTCAGTTGTACCTTTCACTAATTCATTAGAGAAAAGTGATGTTATCAAAGTATGAGACTCCGTTTACCTTGTAGATTTTTGTAATTAAATTAACCTTCAAATTCAACAAAAAATTTATTTTCTCAGTGTTCATTGAATTGTCATGTTTCTAAAAGCCATGAGGAGCTAGAAAGTTGGATGCTTGCAGGTTTACTTTTTAGGAATATAGGTTTTCAGAAAACACACTTTTTGTCCAAAGTTGTTTCTTTTAAATCAAACCAAAATTCATACGCATGAATTCATGCAAATCCACAAAGTAGAAGGAAAATGTTTCTGTGCTTTTGCTTTCATAGTAGAAAAAGGAGGGGAGAGAAAGCAAGAATAATAGCTTTTTCCTTCTTTGATTCAAATAATTAATAGTGTGTCTTTCTAACATACAAAGCAAGAAACAAGGAAAGAAAGTAAAAATAAATAAATAAATAAATATTTGTATAATTTCTTTCCATAACTTTCAAAGCATGAAAATATTTTCTTTTCATATCTGATTACTTAGCTTAACTGCTTCCAGTGTCATTGAAATTCTTTACAACACATTAAGTGTTGTTAGTTCAGAAGGAAAATGTGTGCCTTATCAGGGTCAGGGTATTGCCAGTATAAAATCATTCATTTTAGAAAAACAAGTCACAAAAATATTAATCTTAGTAGGAACTGAAACAAAGATTAAATAACATTTCTTACTGTATCACTAGCATTTTATAAGCTACGTAACAAGGTATGGTGCCTGTCATACCTTGCCCTCACCAAAAAACAAATAAACGAACAAACAAAAACAGACATCTATCATGAAATTCAATGTATTTTTTAAGTAACAGATAAGTATTAACTTTATTAACTTAGACCTCTTCTTTGGGTGAATGTCTAAACATCACACTTAAAATTCCCCTGAAACTTTTACAGTATTGGAGAACTGCGGTCTCAGCTTCAGAATATCAGTTTTCCAACAAGAATGAGGATGGCCCTGAGTCACCTTAAATCTTCACATTGTCTCTATAATTATTTCTTCCCCAGGTTCCTTTTTAGTGGTCGTTGTGAATGTTAAAGTAAAATGGAGAAAAAACTGCATTTAGGAAGGAAATGTTATTTTGCTTTTAATAGCTGATATATTTGAAAATATTTATTGAAGCATAAAATCAGTCCATCAGACTATAGTGGTCTACACAGCAGTTGTAAGGTTTGTTTGAAAGAATAGTTTGTCTTATTAGATCCACTGCTAATGAGGGACAGGCATTAGTGCTTAGAAACTGAATCATTTCTGATCAATTAATGAGACGTTCCCTTAAAATTTGATTGACATGCAACCTTAAATCATCATCACACAAAACCTCTATTATCTTATGCAGCTTTTACTGCTTTTGTCTGTCAGGGTAATATTCTACTGACATATCTGTGTGAGTGTCCATTCAGACAGATGCCTTTCTGCTTCCTTTAGGCTTTGTAATATCAAAGACTGGAAACAGTAAGTGCTGTCTGGGGTAATCCATACCCTTCCACCTCTGTATACAAGGCTTGTTTTGGGCTGCTACTGTGATTCATCCCTCTGTGGTTCTTCCATTCTAAATAATGCATGTCTGTCTGCCCTAAAAGAATCACCTAAAAGACATGCCAATAAGTGCATCTGTAGGATGTATGTGGTGCCTCTCTGTCCAACTGTATCTGCTCTACACCCACACACTGTTAAAGCTTTTACCTGTGTGTTTGTTTGAAAGAATGACAAATCAGTAAAAAATCATTAAAATTCAGAGATTAAAAACCTCCAAGTCAAAAATCTGTATTGGAGACTTCAGAATGGTATTGTGAGAGTAATTCAATGTCAGTATTCTGCATCCAAAACACAAATTCTCAATGTTTTTCACCATTAAATAATCTGTCCTAACTGTAAGAGGAAAACTGACATTTACTGAAAGGCTTCTATCAGTTTCTGTGCTTTTCAAATCAGACCTGTTAACATGGGATTTCCATAGGCTAAAAATTTTTTCCATATCATTGCTGCCATCATTGATACAATGATTTTTTTTTACTTGTTTCTCAGGACAAGAAAAAAATCTGCCTATATTTCCTTATAGTTGAGAAAAAAAATGATCTGGAAATAATGGCTTTATATAAGTATATGAGAAAATAATAAATAAGACATGCATACACTGAGTGACTTTTTATTTTTGTGTGCTATCTATATAGATATAGGTCTTAGCAATAGCAGTAATAAGATATTAAGTAAAACAAACAAGAACATCTCTATTTTTATTCTTGGTTTATTGTTTCAATTAATTTTATTCTTTTTAATAACACTGAGGTGAGTAATCAAAATTTCACAGACATTGTGTTTGTACTAAGCTGGTGGTGGATTGTTACTCAAACTAGGCTCAGAATATACCCTTCTGTGCTTGTAAATATCTGAAACATGTGGGATAAGGATAACACACCAGTCAGAAGTCTCTCTTCCTGACCCCTCCAGAAAGATATTAGTAGTGGTACAAACTACCATTACACTAAACCATGTTACAGTTATCCCAACAATAAAATACAGAACGCGAAAGCAAATAAGCTCCAAATGACTGAAGAAAAAGTATTATTTGAAGGAAAAAGGCACTGAAAGATGAAATATAAGAATGAACTTAAAAGTTCAGGGTTGATCTTCGTTATCAATGTATTTATCTTTCCTATTAAAATTATATTTCTGTATATTTATTTTTAGGGAATGGGCTTAGAAATGACATTATCTGCTCTTGCCCACCTAATACAAACATGAGCACATATATTTTATGTACTGCAATCTCCTCCTTTTTACAGCCTCTGAGAGAATAAATTTATCATATGCACGGTCCTAATAAAGAATATATTAATGTTTCATATCTTCAAAACCAATGTCTGTACCTACATGCAGCAACTGGATCTTACCTACAACGTAAACAGAACTTCTGAACTAATCAAATCAATACACAGATCTGATTGCAATCTAGAGTAACACTTTGCAGTTTGAGGAAAACACAACAGAGTAATGCAGTGATTTCCAAATACAGAGCTTATATATTTTTGAATGTTTTGGAGATCCTTCTATTTGCTACTGGAATTAAAAAGTGGGTGTCCATGTTTGACATGTAAGTGTCAAAACATCTGTCAAAGCCCTCTACTTAATATGAATCAATATTAGCCAGGTAAAGCATAATCCCAGGTATTCTAAGTAACAGATGTGGCAAGTGGTTTTCATGGCAAGATATGTCATTTTCTTGCTATTAGCAGAGAATTCTCTGTGGGCTAAGTATCATCCAGTAAGCCTAACAACTGGTGCCAAAATAGTCAGAGTGAGACCAAATGTTGAGCTACAGCATTCTAGAAATAAATTATTTACACCTCCTGTGGCTGGATCCACCTACTGCTCTTAGAGTGAAGAGAATCTACAACTTACCCTGGAATCGGGTTGATTTTGGGGTATTCCTTCCTATGGAAAAACTTGCAGACAGACAGAAGGGGAAGAAAGTCTGTTCCACTCATTTGTTGAGCTAGGGGTGAGAGCAGAGGGCTGTCCCAGAATGGAAGCACAGCCCAGGTGCCCCAGTGGGAGCAGGACCAGGTCCAGCACCAGCACCAGGATCGGAACTAGGGCCGCCCAAGATGCTTGCCAGCCCTCTGCAATGCCTGCCTGCCCTCTGTGATGCCTGCCCACCATTTGGAACTGCGCTGTCTGGGCTCTGGGCATTCTGTGGAGGATCCTGCACTTCAGAGAGCTTGGGTAAGAAGATGACCAAGCTCTCCCTTCTGCAGAGAAATGATCACTTGTCCCCATTCTCCCCCCACCACTGCATTCTGCATTTATAAAAGCACGGGGAAAGGATTTTCTCGTCCAGTACATAAAATGTACTCTTGCATTCAATCACTCATTTTATGCTCTGCTTCTGATAGTTCTGCTACATTTATGCCTGACAAGAAAAACAAAAACAAAAACAAAAAACACGTATTTGTATCTATAACATTACAGATGACAAATAAGCATACAACACCCAAATCCATTCTATTACTGATGCTAGCGATCAGCCTTGATGTTGTTACGCACTGTGCAACATGAACCTCTTTTTCTTTTTTTCTTTTTCTTTCCTTTTTTTTTTTTTTTTATGTGAGAACCTGAAACTGTCTTAGCACATCTAAAATGTCACTGTTTCTAGACTATTCATATAGACGGATGAGTAGAGATAAACACATAGAATCGTAAACACAGTAACATCTGAAGGAGAAAAAAAAAAAAAAAAAAAAACACTTCTCTCACTGTAGCACAGGTTGGTAGGTTGGCGCAGACTTCAGGAGTGGCAGATGATATATGAAATACATCAATTTGCATGTGACACAGCTTCTCTCGTTATTCTAGCAATGGCCCAGTGAAGCTTGCTGAAACAGTCAGGGTAAAGTGAGTGAAGCCTGTAACAAGATTCTCCTAGGAGAAGTCCTACATACAAAATACACAGCAGATTATGTTATGAATATTATCAGCCTTGCTGGAAAACATTTTCTTCCCTGCACTGATTAAAATGCATGTTATTATGACCAATATCTAAAAAAAAAACAGACTACAGACATCTGTAGAACTACTATATTGCTTGTCAATGCATATGATTATTATCTTCTTAACAGTTAAAGGTGTATATAATAAATGCCTTTTCTTAAATATATATATATGTATATATATGTATAGATATGTATATATATCACACTTCTAAAGAGTTAATCATAAAAGCATTTTTACTTAACTTACCAGTTGTTGAAGCTGGAAGGAATCTTGCCCTAAATCTAAACTCTCTACCTGCTCTCATGTTGGTAATCTCTCTCTCTCTCTCTCTCTCTCTCTCTCCCCCCTGTGTAGAGATTGCAGTAACTTAGAAAACTAGCAGGGACAGTGTTTCAAGTGACTTAAGAAAGAGAACAGGAACAATCATTTCGTTCTCTTTTTTTCAGATGAGTACAGTACCTTCAGAAAGAAGGAAGGAAGGGAGGGGAGAGGAAGTCAACAACCCTTTGCTTTCCTGCAAAAAAAATAAGGAAACAGCAGATAGCAATCTCATTTTCTCTCAAACAAAATGTTTGGAAAAATAAATACAACCAAACCAAAATGAATTCCTCAAGTATTATATCTGCATTATTGGCTTCATAAAATCTACTTTACAGCTTGTTATGTACAACTGCATTAAAACAAATGAATTTCCGAAGTAGTGTCTAGGAATAAGATGCCCATATCTTACACAGAACAATCAGTCATAAGTTTGCATAGACAATTCAGGCTTTTGCTTTAGACAAGGAGTGATCATACATGGAGCGATCATATGTGTATACATATATCTTGTTTTCACAGAGATATATGTACAGATTTCCTAAATTCCCTCTTTACTGTAATTTTAAGAAAATAGCAGGTTGAGTATTTACAGAATGCTGTCAGTTAAAATGGGAGATGGAGGGGACCGTGAAAATGGTACAAATCACAGCTTGATATTGGAGTTGTAGTAACAAGTAATTTATCTCAAAGATTTGCAGTATCTAGAAGGCATCCTGATTTATACTTAAAAAAAAAAAAAAAAAAAAAAAAAAAAAAAAAAAAAAACCAGTATGTGCTGTGTTCTAGAACACATTTTTACTTTGCTTTGTTTTTTTTTTCTTTCCCCTTTAAACATATTTTGACAACCAGATACTGGCCAGCTGGATGGAGTTATACTTGGGATAAGTTTAATCCATTATATGGTTTGTTTGCTTGTATGTTTTCCCCCAGCTTTATCTATCATTTGAAACCCACTGGAAGGGAATAGATGATCCCTTTTTCCCCAATAATTTGTTGTCGTTCTACTGTTCTTGCCAGTAAACACCTTCACATTGTTTCCAGGGCTCTGTTTTCAATTGGCATTGCAAGGCAGCACCTAAGACAGTGCTGTTCTTAAATGAGAAACTCAGTGTTGAGTTCTGTGAAAGACAGTAAAACAAAAGGAAGGCCATTTGTAATGGCCTTCTCTCATAAATTGTGCATCCGGACTTTAATGTGTTTAAAAGCTAGAGGAATGCGACTGAAGCAGACTGAGTTACAGCTGTAAATCTATGTTAATAGGGGGACAAGTTGGTACAATATCCCATAAAGATTATTATTTCTTTTATTGTACAATTATGAGAAGCTACAAAACAGCACAGGGAAGTAGCTCTTTGGCATCTGTGTTCCTTCATGCAGTTCTTGGTGTTATTTCCAGAAGATGTCTAGCAGCAACTTGAGGAGTCTTTCATTTCAGTATTCAGCAACCAAAAGTTTTGACTGTAGACATCAGCAGCTGACAGAGCAGTTCAGGTGCTATGGATGATCTTTGGACTTACAGCATCACCAGTGTTTCCTGGTGTTGAGAGGTGAATAGTAAAAGCAAAAGAATGCAATGCACTAAAGGAATATGCTGTAAATGTACCTGATAATCCCTGAGGAAGAGAATTTTAGTGCAAACCACGTACAAGCAAAATAAAGGGGCACAGAAAGCCACCAAATTAATGGACCATGCTGTGGGGTCAGTCTAATAGCTGAAAAAGTTTGTTTTTGTTTGAAAGTACTTTTCCAGTATAACCATGAATTCTTAAAGATGATAGAAGCTGCCAGCTTTTTAAAGTTTGTTTTATTTATTTATTTGTCATGTGTTCCATGTTAATGAGACCCTGAAGACTGCCATCAGACATCTTTTTGTTTCTCTATTGGGAACACATTGCAGAAAAAAAAAAATATAAAAAAAACATGCAATGGAATAAAGAGAGAGAAAAGTGATGGAAGACTTCAGCAAAGGGATCAAGCAGATAATACATATGCTTCTTTTATGTAAAAATATATTCGTATACATAATATTTATTTTATCCTTTACAGCTGAACTCTATTTTCTATTGAGAACAGATTTAAAATCTCCAGTTATCACAATCAATAGACATACATAAAAAAACATTGCAGTCAATAACCTATAATGCCTAACTTAGTATTGTTCTCACATAGGTCACTGAGGGTATGTGACTTCATTGTCACAGATGACCCTTACTTTTTTAGACAGCACCTATCACTTTATTGAGGACGGCAAGGCTGAGATGCTGGATGCAAACATCCATGTGGCAGCTTCGCCAGATTAAAAAGTGACTTTGATATTCTGATTGAAGGAGACCGAGAGCTTCATCAAGGAAAGCAGGAGATGTAAAGTCTTTGCTAATCTCACCACAGGGTCCCACACTCAGCAGCCATTCCACCACCCAAAGGTGAAGCTGCTTGTCTCCTCAGAGTGTTGTTGCTACTGTCTCATTTCATGCCAGGATGAAAGAGTAGGGCAAAGAAAAATTGTCTCCTGCTGGTAATCTTCCTTGAGAAATAGTGTTACACCAAGTGCTCAGGACATACCTAGTTGCTCCATCCAATTCCAGGTAGACTAGTCTTTCTTTCCAGGGTACAGCTGTTGTAGTACTTGCTTTTCTGCCCATCTCTCACCACTGCTGCCAGAAAAACACATCTGAAAGAGGGAGATTGAAATAGGCATTTTCGTGCCTTTATATACCTTCATAGGTCATTCCATGCAATTTCTGACTCTGAAGAAATAAAGTATGGCCAAAATCACTGGTATCTGAAATCCTTCAAATCTAGGCACAATGGATAACTCTGTTTATACTATTTAACCAAATTTTAAGGGACAGGTTCACCTGTTTTTCAGAACATATTTCTGCAAGAAGTTTTATTATTTTTTTCCATCTTTTCCCACTGTGCTCTTACCTAAATGAATCCATGGACACAAATTCAGAAAAGTACAGCCCCAGCCTCAAAGCAGACAAGTGAA
The DNA here is from genome assembly GCA_011076525.1 of Nettapus auritus. Taxonomy (NCBI): domain Eukaryota; kingdom Metazoa; phylum Chordata; class Aves; order Anseriformes; family Anatidae; genus Nettapus; species Nettapus auritus. The sequence goes on along the minus strand of CM021797.1, from coordinate 26,703,505 downwards.
AAATGTGTAGTTACTCCCCATGACCAGTAAACAGCCTTTGAAAGGCAGAGGAGTGGGCAAGAAAAAACATATTTGTGGTCATGGTCATGGTCAGTCTGTAAGATTATATTAGATCTTCAACCAGGCTGACATCTGTGATGTTAAGGATTTGACTATTTCTTTTTTCTTCTTCTTCTTCTTCTTTTCTTCTTTTTTCTTCTTTTTTTTCTTGTTTCTTTTTTTTTCTTTTTTTTTTTTTCCTCCGATAGGGAATAAATTGTACTTTTCAGGCTATTTCCAATGGTGGTGAGGAAGCTTTCCTATATGCTTAAAGTACGAACAAAATGAAACATGTTCAGCATGCTAACAAGAATGAGGGAAGGTTTTCCAGCAGCAGCCTTTGCACCATCATCCAGCACAGATAGGAGAGAATGCAGAGGTAACTATAGCAGCAGTAGCATTCTGTCTTATCCTGAAAAAATGAGACCAGAGGCAATAATCAGAGACATTTACTGGTTTGCTTGTTTGTTTTAGGATAACAACCTTATAAATCTGAATTGTCTGTTAAAAAACTGGTATCTTCCTTCCAGACTACAATATACCTGTAGCATTTTAACCAAGTTAAAAAAAATACTTAGATTTAAAAAAAAAAAAAAAAAAAAGAAATTCACTTAGAAATTTAAAAAAAATAAAAATAACTCCAAAATTAAAATAAATAAAATAAAATAAAATAAATGAAAGACATCTAATTGTTTTCCATACGTCACTCTCTGCTTTGTCTTCCTGTCTTCTTTTCTGCAGTGAACATTTACTGTAGGCTGTTTAGGAGCGAGCTGACAGAATGCTAATGAGATCAGAGATGTACTGAGATGAATCTAAAGGACTCCCTTTCTATGCTGCAGCACGAAGAAAGTGGCTCTACTTATCAATACCCAGCGTAGCTCTAGTTATTGATATTCAGTTACTGTATTGCTATTTGTTGTATTGCTTTGCATTAAACCTGCATGCATTGTTATGGAATTATGCATTCCTTTTTTTTTTTTTTTTTTTCCCAATTGTTAAGTTATTGTAGTTATACTGCATTTCATTTAGCTTCTTGGATTAGAAAATATTAGAATAGTAGAAAATTTTACACAGCTAACTGTCTTTCATGATCATGGTATGATCAGAGTATTCTCACAACTATGTGTTTGTACAGATAGCTTTAACACTGTCATCTAAATATTTTGATTTTTGAATTGCAATATCTGATTAACACTTCAGTGAGCATTTGCAGACAATAACTTTTGGACAAACCATATTTGTCAATTTTCTGGGGGACAGAACATGGAAATTTGTATTTAAAATGATTAAAGAGTTTCCTGGCAATAGATACCTTACTACAATTTAAAGTGGTCTTTATAACTCATCCTGGGGCAAACTCATTTCTGGTAAATGACAGTGGCTGCAGTCATTTAAAAGCAGGCCTTTCTTGAACCTTGTATGCAATCACCACAAAAACTTTTATTAAAACAATACCATCAACAGTTATTTCAAAAGAAGATGGTATGATTGAGAGGATGTGCTTTCATCTTTTAACGTAAATAAATTTATGTTTGCAGGATTGTGAGCCTTATTCAGGTCAACAGTAGACAAGAACTTGGTTTTGGTCAACATGTTTGAATTTGGTATCATGTATAAAGACACATAACATGGAAATTTGCCAAAGAATCAGCTAAATATTTTGGTAGTTCTCAGAGCTCGCCATTTGACAACAATCAAAGCTGCATTTTGTCTTTAAACCAGGAGATTAATGCAATCTTTCCTGCTGATAGTACTTGTTCAAGGGTGTTCATTTACTCTAATGTCCATTAAGTGTATTGTAACACCTGAAATTATTCAACATGTTTACAAGCTTAGACTCAGCGAGTGGTGTTGTAAAGTATGTTGCTCTTCGGAAACTTCAGAAAATATCAAGAAAAGTCTGTTAGCGTGTTTTTTCCTGTGCATTGATGCTTGTTACCTTCTATAATATGACAGTATTTCATCTGGAAGCCTGAGAGTACATTTCACAACGAATTTGAAAATAATGTGAATTTACCTAATACTTGTAATTAGTCTGAAATTGCAGTCTTTTTCATTTCAGGTATTTCTCTCATCATCAAACCTGTCTAATGTACTTTCTTTATCTTATATGAAATAGAATGGTAGTAATTTTTGAAATATATCTTTGTCCTCCTTTATTTTGTAATATTTTTCTTAAGTATTCAATGGCCAGGCTTTGCTATAGTTGAAGTGCTGTGAGTATTTCAAAAATGCCATTTCTGGAAGTAAAATAGAGCAAAATTCTGAAAACCCACCACCACTTCTACCAAGGAGTACATCTCTGATTTATAACTGCTAGGCTGTAGATCCAGGAAAATTCTTGTGAAAACTGTACTGCACACTTGAATGAATGATGATGAATTCTGTCTCTAAGTCTTTTAATATTTTTGTGCTTTTGAGGAAGAAAGATTCCTTAAATTTTGTGTTTAGGTTGCAGGTTGGAGGTATTTGGTTGGATGGTTTGGGTTTGGGTTTTGTTCCCTGGCATGTAGAAAGTACTAGGCAGAGAAAATACTCTCCTGCAGTCCTTGTTCATTGAATGTTCCCACTGAATGTTGTAAGATTTCCTCATAGCTGGAGATAATTGTGTTAGGTCCCATATGCATTGAAAGCTATAGCCAGTAGTCAGACAATGTGAACTGACTGAATGTGACAGAGAATAAGGTTTGACACATGAGCTCACACGAACTCAAAGCAATAATCAATAAATAAAAAGTGAGTGTTAAGATTGATAGCCTAGAATAATTAGGGGAAAAGAAATGCAGAGCTCTTAGGTCTGTTAGATTCCCTCTGCTCTTCAAAAAGTTTAAAGGGGTTTTGGTCCTTGGTGTTTTGTTCTTGTTGTTTGGTTGGTTGGTTGGTTGGTTTTGGTTTGGTTTGGTTTGGTTTGGTTTGGTTTTAACAAAACACTTTTGCTGTGGTTGTTATTGTTTTGTAGAAAAGCATTTGGTTATAACTTAAAGCACAGGAAAAAAACCCTATTTACAGGAAAAACCTCAGACTACACTAGAATTCTTGCCACTGGGATTTCTTCAGCTGTACATTTCCCTTTTGCTCATCAGGGCTGCTTACTTCAGTTCACACACCAAAAGCACACCCAGATTCGACACCATGGTGGTCATTCTATATATACATAATGCCAGAATACCCCTTCTAAGATATCATTTGTCAGTAAAGAGTGTTGCATGGTTCCTTAATGTTTCTGGAGAAATTGTGTAATTTGTGTCTGTGTATGTTTGTCGTGACTGACATCAGGGTTATTTGAAGGAGTTTTAATAATAATTTACAGTCAGGTGAGATTTTTTGCATGGCAAAAAATGATATCCTTCATAAAAGTTGCTGTTAGGTCTGATTACTTTATGCTCTTACAAACAGAATTTCATTGGACTGACTCCTTCTTTCTCAGTAATGTATAACACAGTTTTTCCCTTTTCACAAGGATAGATTAGCCCACTAGAACATCATCAGTGTTGCAGTATGGTTTACTCATCACTGAACTGTCCCTTTGAGAGACATTCTCAATAGCGTAAACTCAGTCTAAAGCAATATTAGACCTTGAATAAAATCATAGAATCATAAAATATCCCAAGTTGAAAGGGAACCAAAAAGATCTTTATTCCAACTCATGGCTCCACACAGGACCACCCAAAAATCCAAACCATTTGTCTCAGAGCGTTGTCCAAATGCTTCTTGAACTCCAGCAGGCTCAGTGCCATGACCACTGCCCTGGGGAGCCTGTCCCAGTGCCTGACACCCCTCTGGGTGCAGAACCTTTCCCTAACCCCCAGCCTGACCCTCCCCTGTCCCAGCTCCATGCCGTTCCCTCGGGTCCTGTCGCTGTCCCCAGAGAGCAGAGCTCAGCACCTGCCCCTCCGCTCCCCTCGTGAGGGAGCTGCAGGCCGCCATGAGGCCTCCCCTCGGCCTGCTCTGCTCTGGGCTGAGCAAACCAAGGGATCTCAGATGCATCTTTCCCTCTAGACCCTTCACCATCCTTGTAGCCCTTCTTTGGACACTCTCTAACAGTTTTATGTCCTTCTGGCATTGTGGCGCACAGTGCTGGTGGTGAGGCCGCGCAGCACAGAGCAGAGCAGGACAATCCCTTCCCCGACCAGCTGGCAGTGCTGGGCCTGATGCACCCCAGGGTAGGGTTGCCCCTCCTGTTTGCCAGGGCACACTGCTGGCTCGTGTTCAACTTGCTCTCAA
>CM021797.1:26634358-26694239 GCA_011076525.1 Nettapus auritus | reverse complement strand
CACACCAGCCTGATGTAACCCCATTTACTAAAACACTTTGGGCCCCACCCATCAGCCAATTGTTCACCCATCACATGTACTTGTACAGCTTTATGCTGGACATTTGTCCAGAAGGAAAGAAACTGTACCGTGAGAGACAGTATCAAAAACTTTGCTGAAATCCAAAAAGATTGCTAGCTGATCATAATTCAGTTTCTTTTGTTTGGTTGTTGCTGTTTGTTTGTTTAAGACTGAAAATTCAGATAAAGAAGCAATCTAAATCTTTGCAGAAGTCCTCTAGTCTCCACCCTCAGGTGCACAAGCTGCTCCCCAGGCCCTGACATGCTCTGCCTGCATTGCTTTTCTGATTAAGAGCAAGACCAAACCACACAACAGCACAGTGAACCCAGACATATGCCCTGGACAGAAACTCAGAAACGGGTGAGCTCCAGTATGTGCCAGATTGTGAAAAGTTACCTAAAGCTGAACAGTCTGTCTACATACCGCGTTGGCCTTTTCAGTTTGTCATAAGGCATCTGACAGTGTGTAGGTTAATGAGCTGGGGAAAGAGAAAAGAAACCCAGATGAGCTCCTGAATCATCCCTTAGCGTGGGGAAGCCATCAGACAAGCCTGTTGTTCGGTTCTCAGACATTCTGTTTGTCTTTCTTATATTTGTCTGAAACCACCTACGTTGCAAAGATTGGTAGCTTGCATAATAAGACAACCTACATTCACCAAGCTGTGGGCATGAAAGGGGGAGAAGGAGAAACTGTGTGCTCTCTGCTTGGCAGCTGTCCCATCCGCAGTGGTTATATCTGCACAGTATGTGCCCAAGTGCTTCCAAATCAGATGGTTAACAAATAGCAATAGGATAAGGAATGGGTTTCTTCTCTGTTCTTTTCCTTAATAACCATAATGCCACTGCTCAGGTAGTGGGAGTGAATCAGCACTCTCAAGACAATACTGTAAATAGCTGTCAACGGGGTGCAACTGGTAGTGAAATTATTCTCATGCTCAACTGCAATATTGCTTTTGTTAATTTTCCATATATAAAGTTACAATGTGGATTATGATTTTTATAATGCATGGCAAGATTGATTCCAGCCTGCCCTATATAACTGTGAAGCTGATCTTAATCTCTTACATCAGCATGAGTCCTTTGAAGTCAACTGAAGTATTTTGAATTTACTGAGTGTTTTTGAATTTACTGTGCTGCTAGAGCATTGAAAAAAAAATCACTGATTGTTTTTATTTCTTGTAATCATTGTTTCTCTCCACATCTCAAGAAAATAAAACCATGGATATTAAAAAATTAATTTATACTGCAGAAATAGCATAACAACTAATCCAGATTTTCTTTGGCTCCTGAACTGATTGTTTTTTAACAGAAAATTTTTTAGATCACGTATGAAATTTTTCCTTTTTATTCTTTCATCCTTCAGTCTAAGATGAGCAAAAATTTAAGCTTAAATTGCTAAAAGAGCTAAAATCCCTTTCAGCAATATTATATAGACTTTGTCTCCCAACTCACATGCATTCCCAACCAACAAGCCTGAGCTTTGATTTTGTGTGCAAGACAAATGTATATTCAGGCTTATGACACATCTCTGCATGGCCAGTTTGGATGTGTATTTTTCACAGTGACTGAACTCACTGAAAATCTCTGTGCTATTCTCAGCATCTTCCAGCTTGTGTGTATGCTAGGAACTCGGAGCAATACACCTGGCCTTTCCAACTGCTAGCCTGTGCAGAGACTACGTTAAAAAGCTAGCTGATTTACTGAAATTACTGTTTTTTATGTGAAGTCTACTTTCAGGATGAAACGAAATCAGAAAGCAAATGCCTGATGCTGGCTGTGTCTTGATTTTCTTCACTATAAGTAAACAGAACAATTCTGGAGTCACACTGGAAAAAAAAAAATGAAAACAAAAAAAAAAAAAAAAAACACACCTGTAGCGTTAAAATGTCCCAGCTGAGGGAAAGGGAAGGTCCTAGAAGAGAGTGAGTAGTTCATGCTAACAACAGACATAAAAGGCAAGACTCTTTGGGGTGGATCTAGTTCTCTTTCAGAACCTAGGGAACAGGTTCTCTGTCTGAAAACTATCACATGCAACTTGCAACAGCAGGGCATTTGCCCTAAATCTGAGTGAAGGGGACCAAGATCAAAATTCACTTTCCATAATACTGTCCAAATGCCCAGAGGACTGATGTAGCAAAAGAAAAATATCAGAATTTGTTCTTTAAAACTAATACAAATCAAATCATTCTGCAAGTAGGGTCAGGGAGCTAAGGTCAGGAAAGATTTTGCAGAGGAAAGAGGGACTGTCCTTGTAAGATTACATAATTTGCAACTCTTTCCACAGGATGGCATTTTCAGGAATGCACACTGAATATGATTCAGCACAGGATTAAAAATAAAAAATAAAAAAGTGACCAAACAGACACTCAAAGAAGCTGACTTATTTCTAGTGTCCAGAATCACCAATGATCTTCATACCATGCTGAGTAGGGTCCATTGGGAATGGAGGGTCATAGGCTTTAGCAGACAGTTGCCTGTGCAGATTTGCTGCAAACACATGGTGCAATGGCTGAACCACACCTTTAGTGTGTGCATTAACACATGCTCAGGCATCACAGGAATGCCGCTGTGTGTCTGTGTAAACAAAGGTTCCCTGCTCCCCAGCAAGGGACAGTCAGGCACTTTCAGAGCAATTTCAGCTAACAATTTGTGCACTAGCAGATCCAGGAGAATTTGATTCTTGAATTTCACTAGCATTTCTTTGAGTCCATATGCTTTTGATTGTTTCTCATGTTTGCCTAGAGTTTGTCTTTATTCAGTTCAGAAATATTAATCAGATACACTGTTATTATAAATCAGATGTGGTATCACTACTATCATGTCTTATAAAATCCAAGACAAATACTGTCTTTCAGTGACGTGCATCTGCAAGATATTTCAATAGTTTTTAGGTTTTGTAAACTTATTTTATTGTTTTTGGAGCAGTAAAATCTGAATTTGAACTACCCATCAATTACTTTCAACATTTTGATTATGAGTAGAAATAGCACACTCCTAAAATTTCTTTACTGTACTAATAAAATAATAATAATAAAAAAATCACTGACTATGAAGACATCTTTATTTTCTATTCAATCCCTTGCCTGCAATATAGATTCCATCTTCTTTGCCAAGAGCTGACACTAAAATAAATACATGGAGAGATCAACCACACAGGGATCTTCCACGTGTGAGCACTAATAATTTGATCCTGTAATCCACTAAGCAAACAGTCCTCTTAGTCTCCAGTCTGTCTCATCATTTTCACAAGCTTCATAAAATGCAGTGTCACCTAAGGATGAGATTTGAAGCACTTTGCACTTGTAAGACATATCACATCCTATTAGAGAATAAAGCAGGAGCTAAGCACTTCAAAAAAATAGCACCCATTGCTGGAAAAGACTAAATAAGCTGTTGTGCTAATCTTCTTATTGTTCTCTCTGGGACTTTGTTACAGCAGCCTGTGCTGTTTCCTTGCAGGATAGCAGAACTTTAAGCATGTTTTTTTATCTTGTTGGTGGTAGCAGTGGTGGTGGGTTTTATTTGCATAGGGAAGCAATCTGTTCGGGTGAGCTCTGCAGTGGACATGTGAGAGCAAACACTCAGCAGTGCATACTGATGGGGAGACCTCTACTCCTCTTGGCTCCATCCTGCTCCTGGCAGGGGCAGGGGCATCAGGAAGGAAAATACCAGGCACCAAGCTAGCAGCTCCAGCACTTGGGCATGATTCAGAAAAGCAGAGCTGTGGGCTGTGCAGCTGCGCAGCCTCAGCATTTTAGGCCACTTTGGGCTTGTAACAGAAGGAAATGACACCAAAGAGGTGAGCCTGGAAGCCTGAGCACCCTACAGTGGTAATGGAGAGGGAGAGAGTTCAGAAGACTACTCAGAGCACACAGATACCTAAAATTAGATGGTGTAAATACATCTCTTGTGAGTTACTCCTGTTTCAGATAAGCACTAATTGTCTATGGAGGGGACTGATGACAGTTTGGAAGACAAACCATGCAATCAGTGCAATTCTGCCCAGAGAACCCTACTTTTCTCGTGGCATGTCGTTTTTGGGGTCGCTCCCCTCTTAATCTGGTCCTAAAACGATCCCATGCTCCGCAACTCGCTAGGACGTGAGGGAGCGTGCTATAGAGCCCATGTATGCACGCACGCAACTTTACTAGCACGCTCCCCCTGCTGGCAAATGCTTTCCCAGCCAGGCTGCAGAGAGGCAGGGAGGCCCTCACGCACCCCTAGAGGCAAAAAGGGTCCCACAAGAGGTGCTGGGACTGAGCTACACAGTCTCACCCGCCGCCGTGATTCATCTGTCCCAAAGCGAAGGCACGGTCTGTGTTTGCTCTTGGAAACCGCAGCATTGCCATGCAGCATTCAGTGGGAGGGAACGTGCTTGCTTTTTTTCCACCCAGGATGAAATAGTCGGCTATATTTTGACACTCTTACGAACGGGAAAGAGAAGACAAAGCAATGAAATGCAATGTCATGCCTACCTGAACAACAGCCAGAGTCTGACACAAGGGAAGTGGCAGGAACACGCAGGGAAAGGGAGGACGGAAAGCACAGGGCCATTGCTGCCAAGGTCAGCATCGTCTTGGATCAGCTAAAGATCAGCTGGATCTCACTTGGGTCAGTGGAGAACCCTTCCCCTTGGTACCACGTGCACTTGCCAGGTTTGCTCCCTGGGTATCTTCAGCTGTTTAATCTGAGGACAGTCCTGCTTCTCTGCAATGTGCACAGGCACATCCCATAGAAATCCAGGGAATTCCCCTCCCCGCCAGCTCAGCCTTTCTTCATTTTCAGACCCATTGTATTCCTTAATTATTTTGGATTCCTGCTACCTTTATTGGCTTCCTTGCAAGCTAAATCAGATTTAAATTCCACATTATACTTTTTTTTTTTTTTTTTTTTTTTTTTTTTTTTTTTAATGCATAAGCAGAAAAGGGGAAAAAATGAGTGGATATTCACCTTATTATCTGTAGTTTTGACCAGGTGAAGGCTAAACGTGGTACCTGGAAATGACAGAATAAAACAACCTGAGGATAGCAGGCTTCAGCCTTTGCAACATCTCTCCTATACCCTTAGCTTTAGGAGCGTTAACTATTATTTCAACAAATTTTCTGGTGTTCTGGGAGGGAGGGCAGGTTTCAGGAAAAGTATACTAAAACCAGTGCCTACTACATGGCAGGACCACTGCATAGGCTTTGTGGCAGGAGGAGCACTCTCTGGAAATTCTGCTTCAAATCCTCTTCATTGCACATCACCAGACTTACAGCTCTCTCCACTCAATCCATTTGGAAAACTCATTGCTTTTACAATGGCTATAAAACTGCAAGTTTACAGCAATAATTCAAATTAGTTATTTTAACATATTCATCCCTTTCTGCTATGTCTGCTCTTTGTTCTGTTAGCTCAAAGATATTAAAATATTATTCTTATTTTCTGTTGCAGTGCAGTAAGCACGCTGCCAACATTAAACAAATAGTTATGATGGTTACATTTTGAAAAGCATAGCCTTAAGTGAACACTGTCATAATCACATATTGCAGTTTTTGCCTTTTATATGCTTGTTTGCAAAAGCAAAGCAATTATATTTTGTCGAGATATACTTGTGGTGCATTGTGCATTGTTGTGCATTCCCTAATGAATCAGTAAATTTTGTTAATGTGTTTTGGATAAAACCCTAGATAAGTAGGTTGCAAAAGATGGTCCTAGTGCGTGAAGTATCAAAAACTTGAATTTGAGTGCACTTAGATAATTCTCCTGTGACAATTTACTGAAGGAATGTTTCCTTCATTTTACAGCAAATTACAGTAAATGTGACAATGTAGTTCCCTAAACACTACCCTGTTCTCTCAGGGTGCTGAATCCCCTAATCCCTATTGGAAAGAAAAAGTGAGGATGTTCAGACACTTGTTAGGGGTCTTTGCTGTTACCAAACAGGAAACCTGTTACTTAAAGAGTCAACTGACAAATTTAGTACCCAAAATGATTTGCTGTCTTCACCACCACAGCAAATGCCCCTGCTTGAGGTTTTGCATAGTCTGTGGTTTCCTCTCAACAGCACTTAAAAGATGTCCAGCTTGTGATATGAAATGCTTAACTCAAAATTCAAGTACAAAAATACTGGAATACAATGACATATTCCGTAGAGATGATTTGCATAAGACTCCTGTGCTAGTTCTTCTAGCCTCCAACCTGCCTCTGGTGAGTTGTCCCGTCTTCCTCACTTTAGTACATCAGATGTTTTTTGTTTTGTGTTTGTGTGTGGTTTGTCCTAAAGCTACACACCCGATAAAAATAGTCCTCTATTGCTAGCAAAAAGGAACTCTGTATCTTTATATTTATCCTTCTCCCATAGTTCCTCTGATTTTGGGAAGAGATTATGCGAAAATAAACACAACTGCTTGTTCAAAATCATTATCTGTGTGGTCTTAAATGAAGAAAAAAAAAAAAAAAAAAAAAAGGAAAAAAAAAAAACGGAATCAAGGAATCCTCCTGTTAAAAATCTATTCTGAGGCTGGAAAGTAGCAAAACATAAGAACTTGTAATAGTCCTTTTCAAATAAGTAAATATAAAACTTCCCCCTTTTCAGGGTGGCATTTTAAATAATTAATAGGGCATCCCTTATGATTTGAAAGGAGTCATACCAGCAAAATGGAGAAAAAAAAATGTTTAAAACCTACCAGCACAGAAGTACTAACTGTAAACTTTGTGTACTAAGCCAGTTTGTGATGACTCCCCTGAGAGGCTGGCTTGTTCCAGCTACTAACCTCAGGATTTACACACTTTCCTTGTCACAAGGAAACCAATAAAGAAAAAAATATTGCAGAAATTGTACTTGTTTTGCACCCAAATTCTCTGCAGGGCCTCAGAGAGATCAGATTTTCTAACATCTACTTCCCTCCCTGCCTTACTTTTCTCCAGACAAGACCTTTCCCACCTCGCCTGCAGACCTGGGAGCACTCTTTCTACCTGCAGTCCTTCAGTGCCCCATCCCATCACCAAGAACGTAGTGTGGACCTGTGCTCTCCCCTCCCATCCCAAGGCCAGGGTCCGCATCGTTTCACAGCACACTTCCAGATTAAATCTGCCCTGCTGGGATGAGCTGGGAGAGGTAGCTACCCAATTCTCCTCGGTGTGCCCAGTGCTTGAAGCTGCCCCACGTATCCAGTTGTACACAGAGAGGGAAAAGCCATGTTTGCCACAGCTCTGCATTGTACAGTGCTTCTCTTTGCTCTAGGGCAAATAAGCACAAATGTGAAATATTGTTTTGGCATCCTTGTTAAAGAGCTACGTTTTAACAGTAGGTATTTATTATACTTTGTGTACTTCTTAAGGTCAAGTCTTTTCTGAAGGTGAGCTGATCTTTTCCCAGAGATCTTAAAGAAAACAAGTATATTTTAAATATAGATTATTGAATTTCAATTAGAGCTTTGTTATTTTTTATTTTATTTATTTCTGTAGGTGTTTACTTCTCCGAAGAGTTGATTTAGTCCTCTTGGGTCTCAGCTGATACTGTTCTGATTTTTCTGAAATCAAACCAGGGATTAATGTAGCATATGCAGCAAAAATGTGGGTTTTCGCAGAGCAAACTTTTTGACACAGTTACACATCTTAGCAAAAAATGCCTATAGAAATACATCTCTCCTTCAACAGAGCTTTTTGTTTTTTATGCAGAATGTTTAGAAGTTGAAATAATTCACCAATTATTTCACTCAGTGTCTGAGATATAACCAAAGCAAACACCGTATATTAGAAATATTATGCAATGCTTTTTGAGAAGGGAAATGAAAAACAACACACTCAGTTTGAAACTACAATAGAATTAAATGTCAGTGCAAGAGAGGTAAATAAGAATTTAACCAGGACAACAATGACAATCTTTTATTATTTCCAAAAGTTTTAGCCAAATCTACAAGTTCAGTGTCTCATCACCATACATGGTCAAATCCTTACTTTGAGGGATAACCTGTTATTACTAAATTGGAAGCAATAAAGTTTTGGAATAATTTGTCAACCACTTTAAAAAAGTTGTAGTGGTCAAGGAGTTTCACAAGAAGCCCCATAAAACAGTGGGGATAGTTAAATGTGGCAGTACATTTTCAGAAAAAGAAGTGACACAATGTCTTTAGCATGGAATAGCTGCAAATGTTCTTTAAAAAGATTTCGGGTAGTGAAAATCCACTCTACCTTCTGCTTGTCCTGAACTGTTCACTTATTTTCAGTTCTGATTCATGTTTTCTATAGCACCAGCATTCAAAAAAACTGCACATAATACACATACCTATCATTTCAAATTTGAAAGAAGATATTTTAGAGAGTTGAGTCATGATAGTTCTGCATTTACCTCTTAGAACGGGGTAAATTCAGGTTCCCTTTTCTTTCCTCAGCTTGCATATGCATGAAAGTACAACCTCAGTCTGGCTTTAGTTGTGGGAAGGAATTATTTTCATGGGTGTTTGATTAGAAATAATGAGATGAAATTAAGAGAAGGAAATTTTAGGATGAATGTCAGGAAAACCTTCTTGACAGTAAGACGTTTTAAATTGTGAAATCGTCTCCTAAAGGAAATGGTGGAAACTCCAGTACTTAGGATGTTTAAAGGTGACTGGACAAAGCAGTGGAAACTATAATGTAGGAAACAAGCAAGCTATGCAGGCAGAAAGGCATTAAGCACAGCGCAGTGCGTATTCCCTACTTCCAAATTTGATTGTGTGTGCCTCCAGTAGCACAATGCTGCAAGCGAGCACCAAACCAGAATGATGACAATCCATAACAGCATACGAATAAGACTGCAACTGTAGTGAAATGACTGCACAGCTGGTGTTAGTGGCAGTGCAGAGACATCAATCAGGCCATTTCCAATAGTTCCTGATTGCCATATATGTGAACATCTCCCTTCACACCGTTAGACCTGCACTTCCACAGAGGTACGCATCTCCTGTAGTCTCCCCTGTATGAAAATGATAAAAATAAATAAATAAATAAATAAATAATAATGCTGTGCTACCTCTATTCCTCACAATGTCATTATTTGATTTTGTGGGAGTCTATGTAATATCCAGGTACTTCGCTTAAAGTCAGCTTTCTTCTGCAGAGATTTTAGGCTGTGGAAGTAACTTCAAGAAACATGTAAATATACAGAAGCTCAGTAAAGCTGATGAGAAAACTGGTGCTGTTACCTCTGAATCTGGCTTCTAAATGAACTTTCTAGGTATCCCAAGAGCACCTTGGCTCAACAATAAAAACATTGTGCCCCACTCCTCCTGACCTGGAACTGGTGCGTCACTGAAAATACAAGATGAGCAGAGCACAGACTCTGAGATGTCTCTGCATGAACATTCCTCTCTGGGAGAAAAGATAGAGCTGTGCTGATGCTGTGAGCATGTTAGCAGCTTTCCTATCCTGTTTCCAGATGCCTAATAAAAACACAGAAATATGGGAGTCAACCAAGTACTTCAGAGCAAAACAGCATTTGTATTACATACTATTAAAATCACTGCTATTTCTCCATGAATTTTTAAACTTCCATGAGTCTCTCGTGAGAGTGTGTGGTTATTTTTTCTCCTGGATGTGCTCTACAGTATGTCAGTGATTATCTAAATATGACCCCTAGTGTTCAACCTGGATGGCAATAATTTAAAAAAAATAAAAATAAAGCTATTGCTAGGTCTCCCTTAGGAAGAGGGTCACTTTTTCGGTTTATCCCGTTTATTTATTGAGAAAGGTTACTCTCTTCCAATAATAATAACAACAATACTACTAAATTATTCTTGCTTATGGAGGAAAAATTGTTGAAGGCACGCTTTACTGAATGCGTAAAAAATGAGGAAACACACGAGAATTTTAGAGATAATTGTTACAGGCAGAGACTTTATTGACACTGAATTTTTTTATTTCATCATTACCCCATCTTTAGAAAAACAAGATGTTAAGCAATGAAGTTGCTAATGGCAGTACATCAGTGAAAGCAGTCATGCACAGCTATGCTCTGCATTACAAGGACAGTGATGATGACTGCGGTACAATGGCTAATATAAACTGTGAGATAGAGCCATTTATTTTATTGAATTCCTGATCCTGCCACTAATTTTCTGGTATGCTTTTGAGCAGATCATTTAATTTCTCTGTTCTTTTTCTTCCATCTTGACAAAATGTGGGATGACTTTTTTCATCTGAAGTTTCTATGTTTTAGCAATTGTCTGTAAATTTGTGTGAAATGTTGAATAAAAAGCAAAATAAAATTGAGTTGCCACCTGCTGTTTTTTAAATATAGAACAGAGAGAATCTACATATCTTTTATTAAATATAAGCTACCAGAATGGTCTGGCACAGGCTGCAGAAGTGTGCAAGGTCATTAGGTACCACTGCCAGTTTTGTGATATTAAAGGAGAAATGGGAAAGGTGCAGTGCTTTAGCATCTGCACATAAAGTGTAGATGTATGTCTAACATCAGTTCTGCTTTGAGAAAGGACACACACAGTTAAACTAATGCTTTGGCTGTGTTCCTATCTTCTTGTTCTCATACTTGCTGTATTGCTATGTGTTTTTTAAAAGGGCAAACAATAATAGTATGGACCAAAACAATGGTCACTGAAAGCTTAGGGAGTCAGCAGTGACAAGCAGGTTTGTAATGCAGTCTTTTGCTGATTGGTTTAAAGTATGTCAGACTGTGGACATAAACTAATGATTTATTACATCACAGTGTAAAGCCGAATGTATGACATATGTCATGTAAACACATAATAAAGGGCCTCCTGCTTCCTGATTGCATTTGTTAGCTCTATGTGCACAAGCGTCTTGCAAACTTGACTACTTTACATCTTGTTCAGATATGAAATAGCTTAAATAGACTCATTTCTTATCTCATCTGAATGCCTTAAGCATTAACATGTATCTCTGAAGTGCTCTCAATGCTCTGTTTTTTATTAGCCTGAGTAGTGCTATCACCAGAAAAAATCACTGCCACTTCAGCTCTGCCCTATAGAACTCTTTTGCAGTATGCTCCTTCTTACTCTCCTGTTATGTAAATGTTTCTTTGTGCCTATTCACATTTGGCCTCCCTGGTAGGAAAAGATGCATCTCCAGGAGGCAGAAGTCAGATATTACTTTTAATTTCAGTGCCATGCTCCTTTCAATGTTCTTCTTAATGCCTTGCAATGGAGTGCTATGACTTTCCATTGCTTCTATCTTAATTGCCTTTGGCAGTGAGACAGGAACGAGGTCCAGCCTGCTGCTTTGAATAGAGACCACCCCAAAAGCTGGTAGATGTTGTAGAGGAATTCTTTTCTCACCTTTACAACCTTTTCCTCGATCACTCCTGCAACAAGCACGAAGGAAACACAGGAACATGCACATGGCTTGCATACCAGGGTAAACATGCTTGTGCTTACCAACCTGCCAGGTACAGCATTCAGGGCTGAAGTTTCATTTTCCAGTTGGTAAAGTCAGTGTCCTTTCTGTCCGAGGATAAAACTCACTCCAGGAATACATGCTGTGGGGATCCTTTTCATCTTCAGGGCATGCAGCTGAAGGACTGCATTTCTCATGGTGCCCTTGATGGCACCAGAGCAGAGGCCTGTCACCAAGGACAGCATTTTTGGTAGCTTCCTCTGCAAGGCCAGACTGTGCTGCAAGACCCATACTGAGAGGACTTCAAGGAAGGCAATCCACCCTGTTTATTTCTTGTGACCTGACTAGATACTAATACAGCCAGTGTGAGACTGAGACAGAAGGGGAAGAGCGAAGACGTGGCTTCAGGGGAAGGTATGGTCCCACAGACAATATGAAGGGCACTGCCACCAATAGAGTACACAGGTTCTACCGTGGAGATTGACACTGAATGAAGGAGCACCGTCTGCACCAGTACGAGCTCTAGGCCCAAAAACCATCCTTATGGAGCCACTGGATTCTGGCTGGTAAGCGTGACTTTAGGGGAAATTTGGTCAGCTGCAGAAACATGAAGTGGTTTGGTCAGGTACAGATCCTGGTGGCTGGTTGTTGAGGGGAAACCTGGCTTCAAAGGGAGCAGGAAAAAGGCCCCTCCTGTCTATCTCTTTCTTTGGACAAGGATGACGGAAAACACACAAAGAGCAGTAAGATTAAAGCATTTGGAAGATAACAGCAGAATCTGTAGCTCTGTGCACTGGCTCTGGGGCAGGCTGGCAGCCAGACAGCAGGGGTTTTCTGTATGCTGAACACTCCTAAACACTGTGGAAAAATCTTCCTTTTTTTTTTTTTTTTTTTTTTTTTTTTTTTCTCCCCAAAGGTTTTTTCTTTCCAAACAGTGATCGCATGTTAGTGACACAGTTCTGACTGCTGGAGTGTGAGTAGTCCCATTTGTGCTGCAGCTTTGCAAGGTGAAAGGAAAGCTATCTTAATTCCAGATCTCCAGCTTTCATCTTCTCTCAGTCCTGAACTGTTATTGCCAGTGAATGTCATGGACCATACTGTCATAGTATCTATACTGTGCTCACCCTTGCTAATCACAGAATCACAGGATGGTTTTGGCTTGGAAGGTTCCTTTAAATATCACCTGTCCAACCCCACTGCCATGGGTAAGGACATGGTGGATAATGCCTGGTAGTGACCACAGCTGTGACTCCATATAACTTTAAGGCAGAGTGAAAAATGCTACAACAAAGAGAGATCATGTAAAATCTATGTAGGCACCAAAAACCCATGTTGTCTAGGATTTACCCAAAATTTTGGCTCCCCCACCATGTGTCTGGTGCAAATCTGGCATAGCATCTGTGTCATCAGAGGGGATGTGACACTGTCTGTGGGCTGCCTGAACAATACATCTGCATGCAGCAAACTCCGTGCCTGTCCTGAACATCCCCAGCAAAGAGGGCAGTGAGGGGCAGGTTGCAGAGTACAGAATGGGTGTTGACAGCTAGCCCTCGTCACTGCATCCGTCTTGAGATGTAAGTCTTTCATGTGTTTGTTTGTTTGTTTGTGGTGGGTTTCTTTTTAGAGACTTGTGCTTTGCCCATAATAAATAGAATGGAGGCGGAAAGCAGAATAGGCATTTTGTTGTGACATTCTCCCCCCACTGGAAAGGAAAGGTGATTGCTATAGACAGAATGCTGCTGGCACTTGAACTACCTCAGGTATTTGTGCAGGAATAACACAACAAATAGAGAAAGGCTGTTAATGTACTGGTGAAAGAGCCAAGACATGACTGTGCTTTAGATCTGGTGTAATATCCACAAATATCCACAAATCAAAAGCAGTGACCTTAAACACCAACAAATGGAAATGCTCAGTTCATGCATGAATTTTGAGAAGGCCTAGAGATTTATATTGTGGTAAAGACAATTCAATGTTTAGAGGCATGAAGAACACAATATTCTGTATATAAGATATATGTGAACTAAAAGAGCTATTTTGCCTTTCTTGTTTGTTTGTTTGCTTTCACACTCAGGAATACAGCTTCTAAAATCTGCACTTTGGCTCTGGAACTAGAAGGGAAAGATCATTTGGCTGCATTAATTTGTTATTTCAAATTTGATCGAAAGGTTTCTCTGATGTAAATTAAACTGTGCTGACTTATACCAGCAGAATTTTGGCCCAGGAATTTAGTATAACATCACAGATGGCATATTATCTATGATTTGACAGGAGCTTGCAATTCCATTACAGTGTGAACCACAGTTCGTTAAATAAGACATAAAACCTACATTTTTCTCAAGTTCCAGAAAAATGAACAGATGAATTCAGAAAATAATGACTACAAAGCCAAAGTGGTTATGCTTCACATTAATAATAATAAAAAAGATTTGTACAGTCCCCTAAGCATAGCTTCTGTATGTCTTTCTGCTAGAGATTGATGGTACAGATAAAACTTAATGTCACAGAGAGCAGGATTTCCTTGAGTGATACAAATGTGAAAGACATGTTATTAGCACTGCATTGCATTCAGTCAGAAGGTCAAGTTCAGTGTAATGTTTTCCATTAAATGAGACCAGAAGTTGTATTGTCCCAAGCCTGTACATTTCACAAACAATGTCAGATTCCATTGGCACACATTACCCTCTGTCTTTGAATAATGTACACACTGGCAACAGGCCAAATGCAGATCTGAGGACTTAGTGGTAAAGCCATCTTTTGAGATGTTGTCAAATCAGGCTCAAAGCCCAGCTGGTATCTTGACAGGTGACAGTGCCATAGACTAACATAACATAGCTCCATAGAGGGACTGAAGAAAATGGAGACCATGCAGCAGGAATTCAAATGGAGATTTGGATCCACTCCGTAGTTCTTTACTATCTTGCACTTGAATCAAACATGCCACCTTGATACTAATATCCCTCTCTTCCACAGCACAAGTATGACAACGTGTTAAAGGCAAGGGAAAAACAGGAAAATACAGGAAAGGAGCCCTTGTGGTTGGTGAAACTCCAAGCAGCCATGTCTCTCAGAAAGTCCCAGCATGAAATGAGCAGTGATGGAAGAAACATTACCTCTTCACCTGGAGAAATGAGAAGCCACTGTTGTGCCTGGCTACTGCTATCCCTGCCCCAGCAGTGGTTATAACAATCATGATCATTGTCATGCAGGCCACCACAAAGTTCCCCTTTCTCACCTGGAGAGTCACACTTTGGTCAAAGGGTCTCTGCACAGAAATACAGAGATACAGTACAATGCATGTACAGGAAGATGAATGCCTTTCAAACCAGATCAAAATGAAAGGAAACATTAGGAAAACAAGGCTATGTCAATGTCTTCCTTACTAAATAAATAGTATCGGTGATCATAAAAACAAAAACAGAAACAACAACAACAAAAAATGCATACAGTTTGTTAAGAACACCTTGGATCACACATTTTGTTACCTTGGAACATGTTCAGCATAAGCCCATTTAAGACAACAATTTTTATTTTGAGGGGGGAGATAACTGTTTTTGTTGTTGTTGTTGTTGTTGTTGTTTATATTTGCTTTTTTTTTTCATCTTCTTTTCTTTACTTCTCTACATGCTCTTTTCTTCAGCGCTGTCTGGCCTAACATGATTCCTTTCAGCCTCTTCAGGCCCATTTTAAGGGTTCTCCAAGCACAAAGACTGAGATCTCTCTTCAAGTCTGCAAGCATCCATCACTGGGCGGAGAGAGGTCTGAAGAGTGAAGCATTTTTTGGGTCAGTTTAGCTATAAGTACAAAATGTGACAGGTCTGAAACCATCCACTAAAAAAAACTTAACTGTGAGAATTATGAAATTAGCCACTTGAGCAAATACGCATCTGTACCTGGATATGTGTGCATGCATTTTACTTTAATGGTATATTGCTAGATTTAAAGATGATCATTTTGCTGTTGATTATTAAACCAGTTTCCTTGTTTCTTATTGCTCTGTGGAAAACACTGTATCAAGTTAAAGTCAAAGAAATCATTGATGTACTCACAAAGGCATTTTTATATACTGTAGCTGCACTGCCATTTTTGTATATTATTCTCCTCTTGTTTTCTCCTTTTCAATATTATTTCTTATAAGAACATCAATAAATGTCTAAGGTAAACACTTAATTTTTTTTATTCTTGCTTATCAAACTTTACCATCACCTTCCAGTGCCTGTGCATAGTCATAGTTCTCGCAGGTAAGAGAAATTCCTGTATTAACTCCATTGAGTGCTACAACAGGCCCCATCTGAAAGTCAATCCTTTGGTGGATGGACTTTTTGCTAAGTTCAGTTTTAGGCAGACCTTAGTTGAAAACAACAGCAACAACAGCAACAACAAAGTAGAGCTGCTGGATCATCTTTCATTCATCTTGAGACTGAGGTGAGGAGAATGGCTGGTGGCACTGACAAGTAGCACAGTGAGTGGGTGAGTGCACATCTTGCCTTCCTCCCCTCCCCTTACAAACACATCCCTGAACTTTTCATGGAACTTGCTTTGAAAATGTCTGCAGAGGACCAAGGTAGGAAGCTGCAGGGGGGATCTTACTGTGTTTTCTCTTTGGTTGCCTGGGAACAGTGTGTGAAAAGGCCATCAGGAGCAATGTCCTCAAAAACTCTCGTGAACCAGACACTTTCTTGTTCATTATCTGCTTTTCTTGCTGAAGTATATTGATGAGAGTTTTGTTTTCATTTTGCTCCTAGTCTTCAACTATAGAAAATGTCCTTAGTGGTTAGAAGAGAAAACCAAGAGCCAGGACATCCAGGTTCTGCTTCCCGATCAGCCACTGCATCAAGTTTTTTAATTCATGTCACTATTCACACTTAATTTCTTCCTTATAGAATAACATTACTTACTTCTAGGCTGTGCTTGTAATGCTTAATTTATTCATGCCCATGAAGCCCTTAAAGATCATGAAATAAAGGTCATTATGTAAGTGTGGTGTATTATTGATATTTTTCTTACTTAGTATTTATCTTAAATGAGGATGGAAGGGAAGCCAAAAAAGTTTCCTGAACATTACAATGTTAGGTTTCAATTGAGTTGCTAAAAATAGCCAAGAAATGTCTTTCTGAAACCATCATTCCAAGGTTAGCTATCTTCTTTCAGTATGAAGAAAAGATTTGATTTAGAATATCAGAGCCTGACTCAGTCAGTCCTCCCACGTGTAGGTAAAGTCAGTGTGATTGGATAGATAGCTATATGAGAAAGAGGCTGCAGAATCAGAACCTTAATATTTTTACTTGTAATTGCTTGCAGTAGGTTTTGTTTTTCAATCAATTACTTTAATTTAAATGTGTCCCAGATTGTATTATCTCTTTGAGGCATATATACAATTAATGTATATTTGAGACTTAAGAGCTCACACCATAAAACTACTACAGACTCTTATCTTTGATTCTGATGTTTCACTTCAGTATGATTTCCACTAAAGAGCAGTATATTATATGTTTAATCTGACCAGGCTCTTTGTACAAGAACATCTTATTGATTTTCAAATAAAACTTCACCAATTGCCAACTATTTCTATTCCGTGAGTTTGACGAGGAGGTGAAGCTAGAATCATGCAAGCTTGACATTAAATAATATGATGTACATGTTGAGAAATTGCTATAATGTGTAAATTAGATATATCTTTGCTCTGAAAAGTTGTCTGGATTTGACAAAAGTAGAATACAAATTTCATTAAAGCTATTATACTTTGGAGGAAGGCACAGACATGAAAATAATGAAATGGGTTCTGGTGCCTACAATATTTCTTCACACGCTGACCTGATTCTTCTTAAATTGTAACTTTAGTGATTGTTGTTAGGAAAAAATAATATTTTTTTTTTTTTTAAAATGAACATGCCCTGAAGCTGGGTGGTTTAGGTTAGGAGGCTGGGACTGAGCAGGGATCTTTTGATAAGATGGCTTTTGGAATGAGATACCTTACATTCTTTGTCCCCAACAAAGCTGAAAACCCCAACAAAGCTGAAATAAATAAATAAATAAATAAAAATAAAAGTATTCTTGGAGAACAGCTTCAGGACACATGGGCCAGAAACAGATATACTATTATATTAGAATCTTTTCTACAGAAGTGGCCCAAAGGTGTTTTCCTTGCATTTTCTCCTATGGGATAGCTTCAAATGAAGGTAGGTGTTTTGCATCTGTTTGTCCTCCTCTTTAGGGAGAATCTCATATCTGCCTGCAACTCTACAGTGAAACTATGGAATATTTCACATCTCTACTTAGGATTTCTGACTTTGGATTTTCTGTTATGAGTTTCACAATATTCTGGGCTTTCAAAATCATATTCTAGTATGAACCTCAAAGTTCTTTTTTTAAGTTGCTTGAACTATAAAACGCAGAAAAAAAAAAAAAAAAAAAAAAAAACTTGAATTGTGAACTGTAAGTGTACGGACAACAGCTGGATACACCTAAAAAAAAACCACTTCAGTCATGTCACTCTGCTGGTTCTTCTTTCTCTACCACATAGGACTTATATTGCACATCTTCTTCACTTGTCTTCCATAGCCATCCTCTCTCCCACTCAGCGTGACAAGATCAGTTCTCACATCTGATCTCTCATGATGCTATCTTACCTAGCTCCAAAGCTGGATCTTCACACAAGCCCTTCTCTCCCTGATGTTTTGTTTCTGTATTTGTTGCTATATTTCTCAGGGGCTCCTCTGCTCAGCCTCATAACCTGTCTTCTTAACTCTGGTACCTACAAAACCCTCAGCCTTCCTTAGAGCTATATTCCTAAGAATTTTGCTCATCAAGCTGCTTCTTTTCCCTTGTAGTTCTCTCTCTGACAATAACCATTTTTTTTTTGTTTTGCACTAAGCATTTCTCTCTGAAAAATGAGGTCTCTCTGTACTGTTTGTACTGCATCTAGCTGGAGGTTTTGGATCATCAGTTTAGTTTTAGTTCCCTAAGCAGGAACATTAGGCACAGGAACATTACCTACAGGCATGAAAACTGGAGTGCCAAGGTATAACAGGTACCACGGGTATTATTTACTTGAAGAACCTGTGGTTAGACATTACAAAAGTACATAGGTACATTGAGAAATGTACAAAAATAAAGTACATGGAAATGGAAGAAGGAGGGAGAAGAGGGAGGAATAGGACAGTGGTTAATAAGGAAGAGTACAGGAGAAATGAAGAAAGCAGAGGAAAATTTAGAGGCAAAGTGGGGAGCAGAAAATGAAGAACTAGAGGAAGTCTGGGGAGAAAACAGGAATAACGCCAGTCTCTTGGATCTCCAAGTGTTGATTTCACTGATACACCAGTATGTCAACCACTGGATTAGGTCGAGCTCATGCATAAATTAGACCTCTTGCCACCTTTTTTCATTCTTTAAGAGATTCAAAAAAAACCATTTCTATCCATATAAGAGCATTTCTCCTATCAGCCCAACCTGGATCTCAGAGCTGATCCTGTCCTGGGTGACTGCTGTTGCTCAGAGCCAGTCCCTTTGATGTACCACTGTGTGTCTATCTACACTTTCCATCTACTTCTTGGCACAGCATAGTTAATCTTCAAGAGTCTTTTTAGTTCAGATGTTCCCATTCTTTCTTCCCCCATTTTTTTTTTTTTTCTGTACAAACAACAGATTGCATTGCATCTGACATGTTGGCTTGATCTACAAAGGGAAAAACAAACCAATAATGCTGCTTTGCTGTTCCTTCTGTCAGGCCTCCTATGCTTCTCTCTTTTGCCAGATGTTTATTCTTGGACTACCTCCTAAAGTTTTCTGTTTCATTTTCTGTACAATTATTTAACTTGGCTTTCTATTGACTGTCTGTGTTTTAGCACTTCTGCAGTGCTTTATAAACACCCTGCTAATTCTTCCATTCTCTTTTGAGCAAAGAGATATTATTCCCATTTCACATACAGGGAAACTGAAGGAGGGAGGTTGTGAAGTTCATAGAAAGTACTCTGCTTGCACCTACACCACAAAACCACAAAAAAGTCTTTTACTGTTGCTGTTACCAGTTCTGTGTCAACCTCTCACTCCTAAATTTCCTCTTCTGAGTACCACGGACACAAAGACTACAGTGCCTATTTCTTGTGGTCCTGACCAACTTCCTTTGAGTCTGGCAAGCAGTGAACTTCATAGGTCAGGAGGCACTATGTGAATCTCCTATTGCCTGGCAATGCAACTGCAAAATCAACTACAAGTGCTGTGCCCTGGGGAACTGAATAAACTCTTTTGTTTCTCTCTGCTCTGTTTAATTATTTATTCATTTATTGCTAGATCAGTGCAGTCTTGGAGGCATGAAGGCATTGTTTGCTTTTATTTTTTATTTTTCTTATTTTTCATTCTTTTACCAAAAGGAAGCAGAGAGAAGTTTCAAGAAATAGAATGGGAGAGCAAAAGCTGCTAATTCAGTTTAAAACACTTGATTCTAGAGCTAATTTATGTAAAGATAATTGAAAGCACTAACACATAAAGCAGTATCCCTTTGCTGACCAGATAATGCATGTGTTTTTTTGCCAAACTGTGTTCCAAAACACTGTTACAGATATTATAAAACCAGTTTGCTCTCATCTCTATAACACTCTCCCTGCCTAAAAAATAAAAATATAAGTAAAAATAATAATAATAAAAAACCTCTTACCTCTTACCTATATATATCTATATCTATCTATCTATCTATCTATCCAAATATATATTCTGATTTCATTTCAAACCTAAAACCTGTTAGTTCTTACCCATGGAGGGATTGGAATTTCTCTTTATATATGTTATTCCCTATATACTTTTATACTTTATATGTGAGATTGCTTTCTGGATGCTTAACCAAAAATTGAATCTCATGATTGGTATCAGTTGTGGGTGCCTCATCCCTGAAAGTTTTCAAGGCCAGGTTCGATGGGGCTTTGAGCAACCTGGTCTAGTGGGAGGCATCGCAGATGATGGCAGGGGGCTGGAACCAGATGTTCTTTAAGGTCCCTTCCAACCCAAACCATTCTGTGATTCTATGATTCTATGAAAGGCTCTCTATATTACTATATTACTGCCATGACTTCACCAAATCACAACTAAGCAAAATGGCTAAAATTGAACTTACTTCTATGTGATTCCTAAAGTAAATAGCACAAACTAAAACAGGCTAAAGAAGTTTGAGAAAGATCTGTTCTCGGACAGTTCAGAAACAGGAACTAATTTCTCAGATTAAATTGCTCAGTCTTATTGGTCGTTTACTAATAACATATTCTGGACAATCATCCTATTTGTGGTAAAGCACACAATTCTTATTCCACTCACAGTCAGGTACATTCCATTCTTCTCTGTAAATTATATACAGATAAAAATACTTTCCCTATTAAAATGTCATTTTTTAAAGGATTTTTAAATCTAAACCCTTTTCTAAACCCTGTCTGTGATGCAGTGTGGTGGAAAAGGCTACTTTGTCTCCAGAAATGCTACAAACAATTTGGATAGCAGATGATTTCATCAGAAGATCAGTAATGAAGTGATAAGTTATGGGAAAGCATTTTCTCTCATGAGCAGTTGCTCATTTTGCCTTAATCTACAGTATTGAATTTTGTATTATTATGCAAACAAGTTGTATTTATCATATACCTAACAATATATGATTGAATCAACTTTCTAGAAAAATCACCTCTAATACTGGTAGTCATTGAAAAAATCCTTCTAAATAATCACAGAATCACAGAATAGTCTAGGTTGGAAGAGACCTCCAAGATCACTGAGTCCAACCTCTGCCCTAATGCTAACAAGTCTTCCACTACACCATATCCCTAAGCTCTACATCTAAACGTCTTTTAAAGATCTATAATGAAGAATCATTCATTATTGAACATCTGAGCACACAGTGTCTGTTGCTGACTCACCTGGTCTTTATGAACATTTGTATCCCTGAAACACAGACCTTCTTTCCTTGTGTTTTTTAAAGTTGAATTTATAAAATACACCTGCATAAAAATAGCGTCAGGTCTGACAACCTGAAATGGGACACACATCTATATTACACAGTTCTACAATGCATCAGTGCATAGAGAGCTGTGAGAGCTCAAATTACTGCTTTTGGCAGTAGAAGTGTACTGTCATGAAATCTCTGTGGCTTTCAGAGGTTTCCCAAGATTAGATAAATTGAAATAAGAAATTATTGTGTTTTCTGAAAAGAACCCATCATGTCAAAGATTCAGCTAGCAGAAGGACCTGAAACTCCCACAGTACTCTTTGTCTTTGCAGCTACAAATGCATCTAGTTTTATATCTGTTCCCAACACTATTACTGTACTCATTGTTCCAGAGGACCATATAGTTAACACATTTCATGTTAATATTTTCTGTGGGAATAAGTTTCAATTACATTTGGCACTGAGGATTTTCTCCTGCATACAAATCTTATCATAGTGATGGTCTGTGCAGAAAAATTGACATTGTGATTGTAATGTTCCAATAATTTCTACAGCAAAAGAGCTTTCACAGATTTCTGCCAACAGTTTGACTGCATAGCAATCTCTACTGTTATCTAATGTGCATGCAAATAAATGCAGTCCTCTCATGTTTTTGCCCTAGGATCTGTTGTTGCCCTGGGATCATGCTACTACAGCTCCTATTTATCCATATCCTCAGGACGCTCAAAGGCACAGTGATACTTGCCAAGACCACTGATGTCTTGAAGCTGGTATTACAAATAGCACAAAGGCTGTTAGGCTAGGTTATTCATGAAATGTTTATGTTGTAACTCAGCAAACCTGAACTTTCACTTCTTGATAAAAAAACAGTTATCTTACACATCCAATTTTATTTAAATTTAAAGTAAAATTTCTCCCAGTTACTTGCAAACGTGACTGCTTGTACTTAGTTCCCAACAGCTGCACTGTTTGGGTGTTTTGTGTTGATAAGTCAAAGCAAGTTTTTGGCTATGTAAGGTGATTTTGAATGTGGGTCAGATGCCTCCAAGTGGGAAGGTACCAGGATGGCCACGGTGCCTGCGTGGTTGATGGCTTTGTCATCACAAGATGGTGAGGCTCACAGCTCAGAGGCTGGCAGTAAAGGTGCCTGCCTTCACAGACCCTTCTCAGTAAACTTTCTCTCCAGGACATCTGAAAAGGAGGCCATGAAAGTTCCTTCAGTACTCCATTGCCTTCTGTTTATTTCCACAAAACCTGATGAACACAATGGGATCTGCAGCGGGACTCACATGTATAAATAACTCTCTGTATAGGGTACCTATGTTGAAATATCCTCAGAGACCCAAGTACACAGTAGCCAAAATTTTTAATTAAAGGCCAACATCTACCCGGACGGTAGCTGGAGCAATGCTTTTCTGTGTTTTTACAAAGCTCCTCTCCTTCACCATCAGTATTCCTCTTCCCTGAGCCCTCTAGTTGTTATTTTATTTATTATTTACCAACTGGCTAAAGTATCTGAATCATCTCTCAAACAAAGACATAGCTGCTCACATCAGGAATTCACAATTTAAATAATGAAGCCCTGGGGCCAAATCCATTGCTGACACAGGCGGAGGCAGAGCTTCACCGAGTTCAGCTGAGTTGTGCTTGCATATTCAAGCAGCAAAAGCTTAATCTTGTGTTTGCAAAATCAGATGTTTCTACTGAAATAGTTTTGATGTAGTGAATTTGATTAAGTGATTTTACAGCAAGAGGAAAAAATCCTTTGCTTTTCTTTTCATGGAGCAGATTATCTTGGGCGTCATCATGCAGCAGTTGCAGGGCAAGCAGATGATCAGGCCTAGTCAGCATGGGTTTATGAAGGGCAGGTCCTGCTTGACGAACCTGATCTCCTTCTATGACAAGGTGACATGCTTAGTGGATGAGGGAAAGGCTGTGGATGTGGTCTACCTTGACTTCAGTAAGGCATTTGACACCGTGCCCCATAGCATTCTCCTCAGGAAACTGGCTGCTCGTGGCTTGGATTGGCGCACGCTTCGTTGGGTTAAGAGCTGGCTGGATGGCCGGGCCCAGAGAGTCTTAGTGAATGGAGAAAATCCAGTTGGAGGCCAGTCACTAGTGGAGTCCTCCAGGGCTCAGTACTGGGGCCAGTCCTCTTTAACGTCTTCATCGATGATCTGAATGAGGGGATCGAGTGCACCCTCAGTAAGTTTGCAGACGACACCAAGTTAGGTGCGTGTGTCAACCTGCTCGAGGGTAGGAAGGCTCTAGAGGACTATCTGGATAGGCTGGACCGATGGGCCAAGGCGAGCAGTATGAAGTTCAACAAGGCCAAGTGCCGGGTACTGCACCTGGGGCACAACAACCCCAAACAGAGCTACAGGCTGGGAGATGTGTGGTTGGAAAGCTGCCTGTCAGAGAAGGATCTGGGAGTATTGGTTGACAGTCGGCTGACTATGAGCCAGCAGTGTGCTCAGGTGGCCAAGAAGGCCAACAGCATCCTGGCTTGCATAAGAAACAGTGTGGCCAGCAGGTCCAGGGATGTGATTGTCCCCCTGTACTCGGCTCTGGTGAGGCCGCACCTCGAGTACTGTGTTCAGTTTTGGGCCCCTCTCTACAAGAAGGACATGGAGGTGCTTGAGCGAGTCCAGAGAAGGGCTACAAAGCTGGTGAAGGGTCTGGAGAACAAGTCTTATGAGGAGAGGCTGAGGGAGCTGGGATTGTTCAGTCTGGAGAAGAGGAGGCTCAGGGGTGATCTTATTGCACTCTACAGGTACCTGAAAGGAGGCTGTAGTGAGGTGGCGGTTGGTCTATTCTCCCACATGCCTGGTGATAGGACAAGGGGGAATGGGCTAAAGTTGCGCCAGGGGAGGTTTAGGTTGGATATTAGGAAGAACTTCTTTACTGAATGAGTTGTTAGTCACTGGAATAGGCTGCCCAGGGAAGTGGTTGAGTCCCCATCCCTGGAG
Organism: Nettapus auritus; assembly: GCA_011076525.1. Taxonomy (NCBI): domain Eukaryota; kingdom Metazoa; phylum Chordata; class Aves; order Anseriformes; family Anatidae; genus Nettapus; species Nettapus auritus. The sequence goes on along the minus strand of CM021797.1, from coordinate 26,669,952 downwards.
GTCTTTAAAAGACGTTTAGATGTAGAGCTTAGGGATATGGTTTAGTGGAGGACTTGTTAGTGTTAGGTCAGAGGTTGGACTCAGTGACCTTGTAGGTCTCTTCCAACATAGACTATTCTGTGATTCTGTGATTCTGTGATTCTTTAAGTGTCCTTGCCTGCTTGAATGGAGTGACAACAGTGATCTCAAAACTCACGTAATTAGACACTTGCTTCAGGAAGGGCATGTAACATAAAAATCAGATTATTTATGTTATTTTCTTCTTTAATTTGGAAAGTGGGTGTCAGAAATGTAAAAGGTAAAAGAAAGCGAAGTTGCAACAGTGTAATCTATTCCTTCAGGTGTGTGTGTGAACCAGAGCACACCATGTGATGATTTAGACTATTCATTTTTCTTGCATGGCACCAACCATCTTGACCCACTTTTCAGCATATCCTTCTGCCATTAACCTGACAGAAGCAAAAAAGCTTTAATTCCTTATATTCCTTCTATTGTCGCTACACACTAAGTATTGCAAGCATAAGCACTAAACTTTGAAATGTGTTGACATTTGTGGGAATTAATCTCTTCTCAGTATCCATACCACTGAAAAATAATAGATTTTAGGTAATTATTACTTGCAGTAGAAATACATAACCATAACTTTCAAGATAACTGTCTATATGTGGGAAACAGTAGAACAAAGACCATGTATTTTTCAGATCAAATCTTCACTTTTTGACAGTTTTGGACAATTATGGTGCTTGGTTTGTTTAGAGTGCACTGTCTTTTTTCTTGATAGCAATTTTTATTTTTGTATCATATTTTGTGCTGAATTTGTAAGCAGTGATGTAAAAGATGGTCTAAGCCAGGTTTAAGCCAAGCTATGGAGCAAACATCACCATCTACCTCATTGTACTGCAGTGACTTTGGCTGTCCAAAGAGGTATTTGGGAAATCAGGTGCAGTGAGGGAACACAACAATATAGTTGTTATGACATAGACAGCTGGAATTAGATGATCTTTGAGGTCTCTTCCAACCCAAGCCATTCCATATTTCTATGAACCCAGGCTCAGATGCTGTCCTGGGATGTCCAGGCAGGGCTATGGGCACAGTGGATTGCTGAGGCTGGGACGGGGTGCGTGCCTTGTTTGAGGCCGTGGCTGGGCAAAGGCAGGACAGCGGCGCCATAGCATATCCCTGCTACAAAGAGCTCCCTGAGGCCACCAGGAGTCCTCTGACCACAGTCCTGCAACCGTGCTGGTGCCACGCTTGCCCCAAGCCCCACAGACAAATGTCCCAGTGGGGAGATGTGGTCAAGGCCTATACAGCAAGAGCAGTGCTTATCACTGCTCAGTAACATCAAAAGCCTCAAAGTGGAGTAGTGAGGAGATCCTGGAGGACACTGTAATGGTATTTCACAGAACAAAGCTGTTTCCCCATCTCTTCACCATTTTTTTCTCTGTAGGTGATAAGAAGGCTCTGATTCTCAGTACACCTGACAGAAAACCCGGATGGAACATCTGGCTGCACTGGCAGGAGACAGTGCCACAGAGAGTCACTTAAGTGGGGAGCAGCTCTGACAAAGAAAAGGAGTCCTATTATACCTTGCTTTCTTATATTTAGTGCTCTTAGAATGGTTTTGTTGTAGAACAACAGTGGAATCAATGGTGAAATCTTTCCTGGTAATCTGTGTTCAAGTGATGGGGGTTTTACCCAAGAATTCTGAACTACAAAGACAAATTTAATCTTTCTGTATACCGTGTAGTATTTTCAGCTATTTTTCAGACTTTCTCTATTCCTAGGAAAAAAAAAAAAAAAAAAAAAAAAAAAAAAGGATATTGGTTCCTGTTGTGAGTAGTAGTCATATATGAAATCAAGAGTGACAAATGTAATCCCCAAGTTTCATCAGATTCTTCCATCATTCCCACTCCCATGGTTTTTGTGTTTTTTTTTACTTTTTTCACTGAGCATGAAAATACAAAACTAATTACATAATGCTGAAAAATATGCTAAATTAAATTAAAGGCACAATTATCAAAGATTTTTGTGATTTTTTCTTTTTTAGTTAGAAAGAGCATAAATCTATTGTCCTGAGATCTACCATGCATGTTTACATTCTGCCACCTGTTACCTTTGGAGATTTAAACAGACCACACAATTTCTGAGCCTTGGGCTGGTGGGAATACCCCCAGAATCTGGAGGGCTGTGTGAGTGACAGCTGTGTTGCCCAGCAGACAGGCAGGACTACCTCCCAGCTGAGCTGTGCTTTGCTGGGAGGTGTGCCTTCTCCCAGCCTCCGGGTGTGCAGACCTCATGGCATGTCAGCATGTCTCACACGTTATCCACCCACTGAACATAGTTATTTGGAAGTCCTAAGTGGTTGTTATTCAGTATGGGCAAGACCAGTAAAACCTGGATCTGGATGAGCACATGAAGGACCTTTCTCTTTCTCCTGGGAATAAGTCCCCCTCGGTGCAACGCCATCTGCTTAAGCCAGTCCCACACTCCCTCATGCCAACATAAACTTGGCCAGTGGTCAGGTTAGGATTTTGTCATAATAAAGCACAGACTTCTGCATCTGCAACCGAGCACAGACTCTGTCCCATGTGCTGGTGAAATCATCACATTCCAGACAAGTTTTTAGATCATTTCTCTTCAAGGGTTTAACATACTTGGCATCCCGGCAACTAGAAATATATTGTTGTTTTGTTTTGTTTTGTTTGGGAGGGAGGGGTTTTTTTGTTTGTTTTTGAATGCTGAATTTAGAGCTTAATCACTGCAGGATTTGGCCAGCATGATATCATTTAGACAAGAATCTCATCTATTGCACCATCATGTCTCCAGAGTAAATCTAAATGGTCTCAAAGAGGCTTACAACTGAGCAAAAGCATGTGTGTAAGAATGTTTATATATATTCTGATGAACAAGTGTTTAAATCATATGGAAATTCAATTCTCCTGTTTGCATTCTTAATGTGCCTGGTAGATACAGTATGCAATTAGAATCTTATTTCAGGTTTTGCTTTGATCTATACATTTCTTTTCCTGCAAATTAGATCAAAGACTGAAGGATCCAAAAAAAAACCCCTCCCTCCCAAACAAAACAAAAAAAAGAAAAGACAGGCTGATTTTGTGGAGATTTTTCCATTATTATTTCTACAGTCAGTTTATTTGAAGAGATGGGGAGATGTAGTACGCATACACAAACAATGTATAGGTCCAATTTATAGCTAATTATGGGTAGTATCTGGCTCATGAGGCTCAGGAAAACAACAAAAAGATCTTTCCTTTTATTTTATGAGTAACATGTTGTACTTTCTGTTAACTCTAAAAGAAAACAAATACTGTTTTCCTGCAGAAATCTTGATGGACTGGAAAAACAATGGAGGGATGATCAGAAAAGCAAACAAATTCCACCAAGTGGATGTTGATTTTACCTCTCTCTGAACTGTGTCCAGGAATTAAATAACTGAACCATGATGTTATAGCAAGTAGCTGGAACTCCTTAGAGATAGATATAATCATCTTTGTTTCCATGCATTTTCTAACCTGCAATTACAAATTAAAATGAATGAGTAAATGCAGTTGTTCACAGAACTAGGCTTGTGGTTTTTTTGTTGTTGTTGTTTTCTGGCAATGTTTTCAATTCATGGTCCACGGACCCTGGGGACCTGCTTGCTAATTCTAGGGTTTCTGAGATAAGGAGTTCAGGTTGGTCATTCTTCAGTCAATAGGTTTACTTTCTATTGATATCCCTGGGGAAATTCTTAGCAGTCCTGAAGCTGCACCCGGTAGAACCCTAATTCTCTGTATCCCAGAATGAATACATCTCAGAAAAGACGCCATAAATAAGTATCAAAATTGGCCATGGTTTGAATTTTGAAGTGCTGGGAGTGTTTCCATATTTCCTTTTCTTAAGGAACAGCACTCAGGTCAACATGCTCAGCCCTAGGGCAGGTTTGTACAGCCATACAAAATACAGGAGTCCCCATGCAAACCTTGCACTGTGCCTTCTTGCTTGCCAGCAGTGCAGTGCATACTCCTGCTGCACATGTCACAGCTCCTCTGCAAAGCCAGGGTGCAGCCCAGGGACTTTCAGGGTCCCTGTATCCTGTCTCAGTCCCTCAAATTCCTGCTGCAGCTAATGCTACTGGGGTTCCCTCCTACGCCAGGCGTTCCCCTGACCTCTGGTGTCCTTCCCTTCCAGCGCACTGGAAGCGGAAGGTTTCAGCAGGCGGGCAGATGAGATGGGAGTTTGTCACGATAAGGGGGGTAGCCAGTTAACCATTAGGGGTCCAGTCCTATTCAGGATACTGAACAATTACAATCAAAGATTCACCAATAACACATTAACCAATATGGGTCTGGGTGGATACAGCAGGTATGCAACTGGACTCCTGGGCCTTGCAGGTGCATGCCCCCACCCTGTTCTGGTGCTGGCCTTCTTCCTCCCCAGGTGCAGAAATTTGTCCTTAGACTTGCTGAGCCACTTGGGGTTCACACCTGGACAGGGCACAGCCCCAGATGCCCAGCGAGAGCAGCAGCAGCAAGCCGTGACTGCGCAGGAGGCACCTGGGTGCCACTGTGGCTGGGCTGCAGCAGCAGCAGTGCAGGCTGGCAGGAGAACAGAGCCCTGGCCGTGGGGTCAGAGGCTGCGGTGAAGAGAAGGCCAGGCTGGGGTGATGAGGCCGGGGCATGGGCTGGCCTGGAGCCCCCCCACGCTGGAAACACCTTCCCGGGAGCAGCTGCTGAGACGCAGGCTGGAGCGGGGCAGTGGGTGCTGTCAGGGCAGCACCGCAACAGGGCAAAGAGTGGGCATGGCATCAGGAATGGGAGGAGAAGGCAGCAGGGGTGGGGACGGCAATGACCACTGTGCCACTTGCAACACCGACACGTTTTCAGTGATTTTATTTGTACTCTGTGTGGTGGAATAGGACCCTGATGACCTTTGGGTCCTTTGGGGCCGGCGTGCGTCGAGCTGATATGTCCTGCCCAGGTCTTGGCTCATCCTCTACTCTTGCCGGGGGGGTGGCCTCTTCTTAGCTGGTGCAGAGGCCTGAGAGGAGTTGGTCTTCCTCTTGGGGGCTCTCCGGGGCCCCCCATGTGGGCATTCCCTGCCCTGCCTGGCGCTGGAGGGACCTGCTGCAGCCTCCTGTGGCTCCTCACGAGGTGGTGCCTGCTCCACAGGTTCTGCAGCAGGGGGGGAGGGAGGGCGGCTGGGACTCCCTCGAAGAGCTTCTCGCCGTTGGCCAGGCACCTCATCCCCACTGGAGCTGGCGGGCTGGAGAGAGGGGGCTGGGACGGGTCCAGGAGCCACCCCTTCAAGGCCAGATGGGCCGGCTTCTGGCACGGGGCTGGCCTCCCGATGCCCGGCCGCAGGGGGAATGTTGAAGCCCAGCAGGCGGTGGGCCTCCCTGCTGCACAGTTGGACGGCGACATCCAGGAGCTCACGCACAAAAGTCGCCACGTGGTGGTGCAGGTCAAGCTCCAAGAGCTGCACCAGGAGCTCTTCCTCCAGCCCAAACAGGCACAGGGTCTCCCTGACGGCGTTCGTCAAGATGAGCGCTTCTGAACGCCTTGCCCTGAAGATGCGCCCCAGCTCCCGGCGCACCCAGGAGATCAGGGGCTGCAGCAGAGCAGGGTGTCCTCGGAAAAGTTGGCCCCAGGTGTCCGTGGTGAGGCCGCCCACCAGAGGCCTGGGTGCCTGGGCAGGGTGTCTGTCGGCGGATGCCGCTGCCGGCGGGCTGATGACAAGCTCCTGGAAGCTGTCATCAGCCTGCACCGAGTGCACAAGGGATGTTATCCTCTGCTTGCAGAGGGGGCACTCGGGCTTGCTGTCAGCCCACCGCTGGATGCATGGGAAGCAGAACTGGTGGAAGCATGGGAGAGTGTATGCGGCGCTGCCCCAGGTGTCCAGGCAGATGGGGCAGCGGGTGTCCAATGCCGCGGCCATGCTCGCCACCAGCTGCGGTGGGCTGGAGGGAGCAGCAGGTGACAATGCGCTCCCTCGCACCGACGCTGCAGCAGTGGATGTCGCTCTGGAAGAGGAAGAGAGGGGCCACCGTCATTCTCTGGCCTGGGGAGGGTCCCTCAAGGAGGAACCCCCTCTGCCAGCTGCCAGCGTGAGGTGTCCTCGCACAGCCTACCTTTGCTGCTGCACGTGCGCCTCCTGGATGTCCCAGCTGCCTGCTCGCAGCAGGGCTGGGAGATAAGCGGAGGTGGCTCTGGGGACGTGGCCCTCAGAGAGCTGCACGAAGCGGCTCTGAGAGCACGACCCAGCACCGAGGCTTGCCGAATTCCACGCTCCAAACCTCGCTCGCACAGATGCTCAGCTGGAGGGGAGGCACAAACCGCTGGGCTGAGCTGCCGCGCCCAGACTTAAGCGGTGAGGGCCACGCTGTCACAAACCGTCTCCTGGAGACATTCCGGAGCACCAGGGGGATGTCACAGACAGTTGCCGGGCACATCACCGCCCACCAGCTGGGCACATCGCCACTGGGATGCCACAGTCCATCACTGCCACATCACAATGGGCCATCGTCACCTGCAGCACGTTCTGCAGTAGTACTTCAGCCCCAGCACATGTTTCTGGCTCCCCCGGTGCCACTAGCAGGGCTTGCACTAGGCTACAATTAAAAAATAAAATAAAAGATGTGACTATTCCACAGGCAATGCCTTGGCCTGAGTCAAAACAGAGCTCATGGCTGTGCCTGTGGGTTGCTGCTAGCAATGGTGTTTATGGGGGACCCTTGCCTTGAGTCTTGAGATGCTCTGACTCACCAGGACAAGCTCTAACACTTTGTGACTCTCAAGGACACTCTGTGAAACTCTGACACTTTAGTTACATGGGGGAACCTTTCCTTCTGCTGCCTTCCACTCACGTGCTGCAACAGAAGATCTGGGATCCAGCATGCTTCCTGATTTCCAAGCTGATAACCCAGATCAGGAGTCAGTAATGACAACGCAACACAGAGTACATCACACGATTTACTTCTCAGAAAAATCCCTGTTGCTCTGTTTCCTGTTACAAACATTTTAAAAACATTCCTTCAGCAGCTGGTGTGTTGAAACAATTGCTCAGCATCAAATCATAGAAACATGGAATGGTTTGGATTGGAAGCAACCTTAAAGATCATCTAATTCCAACTCCTGCCATGGACAGGGACACTTCCCACTAGACCAGGTTGCTCAAAGCACCATCCAACCTGGCCTTACACACTTCCAGGGATGGGGCATCCACAGCTTCTCCGGGCAACCTGTGCCAGTGCCTCACCACCCTCATCATGAAGAATTTCTTCCAAGTATCTCATCTAAATCTACCCTCTTTTAGCTTGAAGCCATTACGCCTTGTCCTATCACTGCACTCCCTGATAAAAGAGCCCCTCTTCTGCTTTCTTGTAGCCCCCTTTAGGTACTGGAAGGCATCTCTATAAGGTCTCCCTGGAGCCTTCTCTTCTGCAGGCTGACCAACCCCAACTCCCTCAGCCTGTCTTCATAGGAAAGCTGCCCCAGCCCTCTAATCATGCTTGTGGCCTCCTCCGGACTCTCTCCAACAGGTCCATGTCCTTCTTGTGCTGGGGACCTCAGAGCTGAATGCAGGACTCCAGGTGGGGTGTTAAAAGAGCAGAGCAGAGGGGGACAGTCAACTCCCTCGCCTTGCTGGCCATGCTGCTTTTGGTCCAGACCAGGATGCAGTGGCTTTCTGGGCTGCAAGCACATATTGCTGGCTCGTGTGGAGCTTCTCATCAACCAACACCCCCAGATCCTTCTCCTCTGGGCTGCTCTCGATCCATTCTCTGCCCAGACTCTATTTGTGCTGGGGGTTGCCCTGGCCCAGATGAATGACCTTGCACTTGGTCTTGGTGAACCTCATGACGTTTGCACAGGTCCATCTCTCAGGCCAGGCCAGGTCCCTCTGGATGGCATCCCTTCCCTCCCAACTATCAGCCACACCACACAGCTTGATGTCATTGGCAAACTTGCTGAGGGTGCACTCAATCTCACTGGTCATGTCACCAACTGAGACATTAAGCAGTGTCAGTCCCAATCCTTACCCCTGAGGAACACCACGCATTGCTGATTTCCACCAGGACATGCCACGCACCCATTTTGGCATGGCTTGACCTTTGGAGACTCTGAGCTTCAGCACACAGGAGCTCCTCTCCCTCTCCCAGATCAGAAAGTGGGTCACTGAGTAAGAGCATAGGAGACCAACGGGTTTTCTTTCATGTTGGTGGCTGTGCACAGAGCCATAGGGAGGAAATGAAATGCCACTCTTCTATTTCTCATCCGGGGCAGATGAAATGTAGCAGGAAAAATACAGCAGGTCAATCATTTGCTCTTATTTGAATGCTTCCTGGTCACCATGAACTTCCCTGTTGAGACAGTCTCCTGGCAGGATGCAGCTTAATGCTGTCAAAGGGAAAAGAGGAAAGAAGGCACTCAGTGAAGGGTGAAGGGCACAGACTTAGCTGCAGGGGGCTGGCACACAGGGCAGGCCATCACTGCCCAGGCTGGTGGGCAGGCCATCACATCCAACACACAGCCCCTTCCACCTTGTGTGCTGGGCCTGGATAAAGGGTCACTGCTGGGGAGTGCGCACCTGCATCTGGTTCAGGAGAAATATCAGGGGAAGACAGTGAACCCAACTTCACTGTGAAGGAGGGAAACCACTGGGAGTGGGCATAGGTGTTAAATACATTGGGCCATTAATCATTTTTACCATAGTTTGGTTTTCTTTGCAGAAGCACAGGTGGGAGACGTGACAATCACCTTTCCGGAGGACAATTGGAAGAGCTGAAGGTAGTGGACAAGTCTGTGGGGTGGGCAGGGGGTACATGACAATGTAGCTACTTACAGTAGAATCAGAATGGTTTGGGTTGGAACGGACTTGAACTATCCCTTGTGTTGAGGGATGAACTAACCCCACGATAGCTGTAATGCTGGGCCATGCTCATCAATCCCAAATGAAGCCCCAGGCTGTGCAATTTAGACCTACATTTTTACTCCCACTTTTCCCTGCCAGCCATAACTGAGTGCTCCTGAAGCGTGTCCACTCTGCTCTCCACTCTGTATTATTCCTTAGAGTCAGCACACCGCGTTGCCCAGTGCAATAGCATCTAAGGTTGGAAGCCTAGGGAACGCTCAGGTAATGCAGCTATGCCCTACCCTGAAAGCCTCTTCAATGCTGTACATTTGCTTTAAAACGTGAAGATTAGTTTTATTTTCATACTTACTTTAGGCAATTACACCACGTAATTCATGCACTAAGAAGGCGGCAGGTTAATCAGGATGCGGTTCCTGGTGTGTTGATTTACGTGCTACAGGGTTGCCAGCTGGGGAGGAGAAACCCTCTTGTACTGCATAAGTCTGCAGCATACGATTTCTGTATTTCCCTGCAGCCTGTAGCTGTGTGGCCCAGCCAAATGTCAGAGCAGAGAGAGTGTGTAAACAAATGCAGAGAAAATTATTTTTTTCTCTTGTAAGGAAGAGCTGCAACAGCTGTGTTTGTATTTGCTCTGTACACGTATGACTGGGTTGCGGTGTCTAGATATTTGGGGAGGTTTGGGGTTTGTTTATTCTGCTGTTCTCCCTTTTTTTTTTTTTTTTTTTTTTTTTTTTTTTTTTTTAAATAAAGAGCAAAGAAAGCTTTTACCTTCCCCTTCACATTCCTGTTGACCATGCATTATCATCAGATTTTTCTAAGTCTCTTTAAGCATGTCATCAGATATCTAAGAAAAGAACATTAGTAGATCTTGCACAAAACGTGGGGAATTTTCACAATGTCGAGGGATGGGATGTCTTGAAAACATGATGCCTTCATAGTCATCCTTTCTAATATGGAAAGAGAACATACTGTTGTGCACAGCAGGATCCATGCAGTGCTTTTACACTGGAACTGTGACTTCATGGGTAACATTTTTTTTAATTATTTGCTTGTTATATTCTATTTTCATTCCTTAATGTTGAAAGAGAAACCCGTGCTACTCACATTCTGACCCAGAGAAATGCTAAGCTGTTCCCAAAAGTCTTGTTTTCTGTGTTGCTCATTTTTAGTGTGTTGGTATTAATACACTAAATAGAGACTGAGAAAACATGCATTGGCTGAGAAAAGTAATGGAACTCCCAACAAAATTAGCTTTTTCATGGTAAACCTCGGTTTCCACAGAGGACAGCGCTGCAAAATATAACACTAGCTCAGACCCTGAGCTGTGTGGAGTGTCTGCCCCATGCAGCAGGGTAAAACTGAGTTCATTAAAGGGTGCATCACCTCCCTTCCTATCACATCTTTATCTTCTCTTGAGAAAAATAAGGCTTTTGTGTGCTGAGCTGCTTCATGGGAACCATGCAGCTGGCACTAACCTCCTCTCTGGGTAGTTTTTTACACACTGCCCATACCAAAAAGATTGTGGAGTGCATACTCCACAATTTACTTTCAAAGTTATGACCTAAGCTGAACTCCAGCTGTTTTATGTTACTGAAGAATTCTCATTAATAATGGGATTTTTTCAGCCTATGTTTACTTAGTTGGCTATAACTTTTTAATTTAAGTGAGTGTTCAGATCAGATATTTGAACCCAGCTAAGAATTAAGTTCAGGAAGAGTTAGACAGGCAAGAATAATTAATATCTGTTCCTGGAGTACTTCTTTGAAACAGAAGTCCTGTTGTTCTGGTACTTTTATTTTTCTTTTCCTTCTCTTTGTCTATTTTTTTTTTTTTAATTATGGTCAATCTGAATTTCCAATTATGTGTTTGGAGCATTTGTCCACAGTATTTTTATTCATAACAGTCCCAGAAATAATTTATGGAATATTTGAAAGTAGTAGCATTTACAATAACATTATGTTATATATATAATACACGCATAAGTGAATGACATAGAAACAGTAGCATCAGTTCCTTGTATTCATTCCAGTGCCTGGAAGCATTTATAAGTGCATTTTACCAAACATGCATTTTACCAAACATGACTATATCTGAAGAATGTTTGTAATCTAATCCAATCTAATGGAAGAGAATTTAATAGTATAGATCCTTTAAGAAATACTTAATCCACACAAATATATGTGAGACTGATAACTATTTCATTGCACATGTGCATGTTATCTTGCACATAAAATTTTTCCTGAAATTATGTAAGATCCATTAGATCATGTCACAGAGATTACTGAAGTCCAATTATTAAAAAGAGTGTATTAACAATCTGTGGAAAAATATATATATATTTTTCACATAAAACTTTAATTTTTGTTTGTTTGAAAAATAAAGTGTTTTGACTAGAATAGGGAAAACTCCATTCACTGTTTATATGTGCAGTGAAAAAATGCAATATTTTGAAGGAAGTTGATCATCTCATGAAAAATTATGCTTGCAAAATCAAAATGTTTGATTGGAAGTTGGTGATGAGTTTCTTTAAAGGACAGTTAAACTAGCTGAGATTAGAAAGCAGTTTACAAGGTGAAAGTCATGGCAAATGTGATATCCCAGAAAATCTGGCTAGTGGAATTGTGCTTAAGAGACTATTGCACAGCACGATCTAAAGCAGTTTTGAATTCTAGCATCTATATTTGTGGGGTTTTTTTTGTTTGTTTGTTTGTTTTTTTAGAGTTTAGACTTACATATCCATTTTCAAGGAGCTTATATCAAATTTTTGTGGAATTGATTTGCATTGTCTGTACAACTCTAAAAGCACAAATCATTTTATTTGTGAAATTTCTTTTAGATTTTAAAGGCTGTTAATAAAACCCACAGTCTGGCTGACTGATTAACTACTAACCTGCAGAGGATCCTACAACATGGTATTTTTAACCTGGTAAAATTACTGGGTTCCCCACTCCTTATTAACATCCAAACTCCCCATCTTCTGAGCTCCGTACAGTTTGCCCATAAGACTTACTAGTCTTGAGCAGTCACTGAAGGTTTTCCACAGTATGAATGCTTCTCATACTCCTCTTTGGCACAGTCTTTGGCATAGTACGAGTCCTTCTCATAGCTGTCCTTGGCACAATAAATTAAACCGCACAATGACACCGCTGATGTAACATAAGTGTGACCACAAGAGGAGCCAGAGCACAAAAACTGTTGCATTACACCCACTCCAGACTATTTTCTTTAGCAAAGTGCCAGACTGAGACATACAGTGCTGTAAGACAATGCAGGAGCTACGATGCATTTTTGTATGGTGAGGGTGACCAAGAAGAGATGAGCAGAGTTCTGTAATTTTATTTATTTATTTATTTATTTTCTGAGCCAAAAGCATTCCCAGCTGGTGAGATAGGAGTTGTGAGCTACTAGGTGAGGCAAGGGACTTAACAATCCTGTCCACCTGTGAACACATTTGAAAGAGCTGTGGCCTTACTGCTGGTGGGTCACATTCCAATCTGCTTATTTTTGTGGTGCTATGACACTGTGTGATTCCTGTTAGAATCTGTTTTCTAACATGTTGTACTGGTAAGGTCCCAAGATACAAGTGGCGGTTGTGCATCTGCTTCTGTGCCAAACTCGTGTAACCTTACAGCCCAACCTGAACTTGACATAATTGCTATTGTGGCATTTTTGAAAAGCAAGGCAAAAATTCTCACTGGCCTTCACACTTCATCCAGTGTACTTAAACTGTTAAAAATATTGCAATCAAGGGAACTTTATGGAGATGGACTCGGTGGAAGAAAGAATGGTAGATCTGGAGGTCCCAGGATTAGTGGGAATACGAAGATGATCTAGTACCATCTTTGTCAGGGTTGCTTTGGTGATTCGTATAACTGCTTCTACTCTTCAGCTGGGGAGGAGCTTCCACGATTAAAGCACTTCATTTTGCCTGGCTAGCACAGCCAGCCTAGCAGAGATTCTTTCGTAACACTCAAATGATTTACAGCAGCAGCTATGACTACAACTGGACTAAATCCAGTAACCAGCTCTTAAACCACCCAGTGTAAACCACAGCCAAATTCCACATACCACTTAGAAAATTCACACAACATACTGATCATCCAAGTGCTTAACTTGAGTGTTCCGATACTGACAAATATATTCAGTTATTCCATTTTAATTTGTTGCAAAGTCTTGGCAGAGCTTGAAATATATTCACTTCCAGACGCAGAACCACTAGAGCCTGGGGTAGGCAGCAGATAAGGCTCTGTTCACACGATACCTTTCAACACCATCTATATTTTTCCTTGGGTTGTGAAGATCTAACTTGCCTATAGTCTGAGAATAGCCTGTTAAGTTTTAAAGTGCTGCTTATTATGTTTGGAATAAGACAGATTCTCTGCCCTTGTTTCACTGTTTTCTTGACTTAAATATGTATATATAGTTATTGCTGCTGTTACAAAAATATTTTCATCAGAACTTCACTATAGATAAAACCTGAACTTTTAATTAATTGATTTCCCGACCATTTTCTTAGGCTAGAAGCACAAGATGTGTATTGTGCAATGCTCATCTCTTGCAAATACAGAGAGGTCTGGGGCTGTGATATGCACCACTTGCTCGGCAGGATTACTCACAGGAGCTGTTCAAGACCTGTTCTTCACTTCTCATTACTGAGAAGGACTTTTTTATTATTTCTGTGTCTTATAGTCCAAGCAGTGCAGTCTCTGATCCAGTGTACAAAGCACTCTAAGTTTCAAACTGGCTCTGTGCATTAGACTATTTTAAAATAGAAAAGGACATAACTTTAGTCAAATCATTATAAACTAAGAGCTTTTATATCCCTGCTGATCGAAGGGCTTCATGACATCTTTGTGAAGATAGGAGGAGATGACTCTGCTGTGGACTAATGTGGTTGTGAAATATTAACTCAGATATAACCATTTAACTAAACAGTCAACAAAAATACAGTATGAGCATCTCATCATTCTTTTTTCTGCACAGCTGATAGAGATTGTCCACTTAGAGAGATTTACAAGTCTCATTTAAGAAGAACACTGTGTGGTATATTGGAGCCACATATTGACAGCTATGCAGATGTGACACAGTGGTAGGTTATGATAGAGAAGCCTATTACATTATAACAAACTTCAACAACATTACTTATAGTTACATGTATATTTACATATATATATGTGTGTGTGTGCGTGTATTTATAGTTTCAAACAAGAAATGTCACCTTATTAATTCCTTGGTAAGAAACCATTAAAGCTTGATAAGAGTTAATCATTAAATTTAAGAGAGGCTATTGAAATGGAAGGGATTTGCTAAAATATCAAGCAGTTTCCTGTTCTGGTTCCCTAAATGGTAACAATCACACTCTGAGCTATTTCGAAAATTGTTCTCCATTATGTAAGATCTACGCTTGTAGGCTGTAAGAGTCTTTGCAGGTTTACTCTGTGCAGTGAGCAGGCACAGGGATGCTGACATTTATTTTCAAAGCCATGTGATTCACTACAGAGATGTGGAAGGCAGGGCGCCTCTGCTGCGTCACAAAATGGTAGAAGCTGGAAGGAGCTTCTGGAGACAATCTGGTATAACCTCCTGCTCAGGAGAGGGTCACCTACAGCAGACTGCTCAGGGCCATGCACAGTCACATCTCCAAAACGGAGACCCCAGATCCCCTCTGAGCAACCTGTTCACTGATCTATGTGACCCTATAGGTTTTTTTCAGAGTAGAGGTTTTACTGATGTCAATAGTATATTTTCTTGTAGTCCCCACTACACAGAAAGACTCATCTGAGTCTTTCTAAGACAGAAAGAATCATCTGAGATAACGAACAGCCAGCTAGAAAAAATTAATAGTCCCTAGCCATGCATATTAATACCAAAACATGGGAACCAATTTGCAACACTAAATACTTAAAATTGAAAAGGTATTTTTAGATTCTGGCTGGGAAGATTCTTTTATAATATATAAGTGCAAACTACACTTTTACTATTGCTGCATTCTGCTAAGTTACGTTATATTTCATCTATATCACAAGGTTTAACCCTTTAATTTCTGATCTCTATCTTACCAAAACTGTTTCATTCTCAGTCCAGCTGGTTCTTGATTAGAGATATACAAGGCAAAACTACAAACATGTTTTCTACTAAGAAGTATATAATATACTATCTCAGTATTTAGTCTGATTCTAAATCTTCAGCTACTTCAGCTCTTATGGTTATCAGGGCAATTTTCTGGACAGGACAAGCAGAAATATTGCAAAACACACTGTCTTTAAAGATTTTTAAAACCATTTTTCTCCCGTTATCATGGTCCTGGAATTTGACAGTGTTTAGCAACAACAGCAATGAAACTCTACCCATATATCTCAGCCCTATACATGAAAGCTTCATAGCCCATCACTAGACTCATGATAAAAGAAGCTTAGTAGAAAATACCTGCTTTCCTTCTAGATATGTAGGGCTTATTGATTTAAAATGTAGCAATTTTGAGAAGTAATTAAGATCAAGTTTTGTCTTTTGTTTCAGCTTTTAATGCCAATTTCTTATGTCATCACTTGTTACAGTCAGTTCCAGGTACAGCCAGCAACTTTTAATAAAGCTCTTTTAAAATTAAATTAAAACAAGACATTACACACTACAAATGACCAAAAAAAAATTATCTATTTTGAATGAAAATGACTTTCAGTGTGTGTGTGTGTGAATCAGAAAAAGGGAATAACTCATTGCATTTTTTCATGAAAAATTGTGTGTGAGATATGACATTTCCCAATGGAAAAAATAAAAATAATAATAATAATAATATATATATATATAACATTCCAAGATGGATACGCCGGCTAAAAACTCCTGCTAATATTTTCGAAATCTGAAAAGAAAATTACAGCATAAGAGAGACTGACTTTCCTTTTTAGCAACAAGACATGAAAATGATATCTAAATCCATTCTAGCTGGACATATACCTGAATATTTATACCCATATCCAGACTGCTGTTCACACTACAAATGACTCTACAATAAGAAAACAACTTCCATGTGAAATGTTTTCAATTTTACTAAAAATAGGATCAACACTTTGTCTTCCGCTCAGTTATTGTAGCCCCCTGTAAAATGACTGCTGATGTCTGCAGAGCTGAGCTCTCAGGAGCAGAGAACAGCAAGCAACATACCAAAAGCAGAAGCAATCACAGTGGCATAAGTCACACTCACTAAATCCTGATAGCAGGAGTTTCAAGCATATTTCAATACAAATTTTCAGCCCTCAAGGGGGAAATCCAAAGTTTTGGAGCATGTCTTTATGGTGGCATAGTCATTGAACTCAGCTTCTGCACCTGAAGTTTCAGTGTTCATGTCCAATGCAATCATTTGTGCAATTTGTGCAATGCAATTGATATTGCTTTAAGCAGCCTTGCAGGTCTTTTTTTTTTTTTTTTTTTTTTTGTCTTTTTTTTTTGTCTTTTTTTTCTCTACTTCAGAACATGTTGAGGTGTCAAACCTAATTTTTCTCACTGCTCCTGCATGCCAGTATTCTGCAGTTAGAAGAGCTATTGGACTGAATCATGATGCTATTTCCAACATCAAAACGTACAAAGTGCTGTAGGGGAAAGTCTCTTCTGCAAACAGGTGGCAAATGTTTCTGAGAAATGCAAAATGCAGTGCTTCAGCAGGACAGCGTACTACAGCGTTTCACGGTCATTGTTGTGTTTTATGCTGGTAGATGTGTTTTACGACAATTGCTTACAAAATTTCTCAAAAGTTAAAGTCCCATCAGAATGAAAGAAGAACTTGAGTTGCACATGATCTAATGTTGCCAGTTACATGTAAACTTTGACAAATGATCTTGGCAGGTGTTGGCAACTCTATTATGTAGGCATTTTTAGGGCTTTCATCCGAATTTTGGCACTTCGGATCAGCATCTGGCAGAGGGCCACAGCAGTACCAGGAATTTGTGATGCTCTCTGTGTGTCTGTGCACATACATGTGCATGCAAGGAACTGGGGGTTCCGATAGCACAAGTCTGCTCCCCTAGGTTTCAGCAGAGACCCGGGCATGGTGCTCCAGCAGAGTGTCAATGTCAACTGTAGGGACACGTGAAGTGACCTCTGCCCAGCTCTCTTATGCCCAGAGCTTTCCACCTACGTGTGGAAGAGGGTGCAGGCATGGGGAGGTTACAAAGGATGGTGAACCTCTCAAACACACACCACTGTTTGCATGGGGATGGCAAGCCTCTGGCATGGAGACCAGCTTGAGCAGCTGGGACAGAAACACCTGAGCATTTTCTGCAGCTCATTCATGTGGACCACCTCTGCCAGAATCCCACTTGTCAATGTCCATCTGGAAAAGAACAAATGTAGTCTAACTTTTACAGAGCAGAATAATGCCCTTGTCTCCATCTCAGGGACTGCTACCGAGAAGGACATCAAAGACTGAAGGGTTCTCTGTGTTCATAGTGGCTACGTTAATCATTAGGAGTTAAATAAATACTTAAGAACAAAAGATATTGAAATGTAAAATGCACATCGTAAGAGAGCCTGTGCACCATTAGCAACTTACAGTTCATTGCTATCTATGTAGATACATTCACCTTTGCTCAAGCTCAAGGAGGGGTGAAGGAGAGATGGAGAGGCTGGGATGAGAGCAGGTCAGGGGGGAAGTAGAACGTTGTTACTCCTTTTGTAGACATATTTTAGATGCCTTTAGTATATCAACTGACAATTTTAATTTGTCTCTGTGCTTTAAAAAAAAAAAAAAAAAAAAAAAAAAAGTTGAAACTAGTTTCATTGTCATCAAGTATCAAATAGATCTCAGGTGATGGGTTGAGCAGCTAGAATCGTGTTTCTATAGGGTGGCACCAAGAAAAAACGTCTTGCTCTTAAAGTGCTACTGTTTTGAGTGTTTTGTTTGGTTATTCTTTATTATTTTGCAGACAACAGAAAAAGAAGTGAATTTACTGGAGCAGAAAATAAACAATAGATAGAAAAAGTAAAAAGGTAGTACAGTTTATTCTGAAAGGAGATAGTAAATATATTCTCATCTCATGTGAAAGTCAATGTTCATGGACAAACAACCTGACCTATCCAAGAAAGCTTTAAAAAGTTTGTAGGGAAGTAGGTATGTATCTGCATGGGCACACAGACTTATATGCGTAAGTTATATATGCATATAACTTACGCATAGAAACATTTTCATGTGACAAGATGCAATTTAATCTGCTTATCTTGATGAGATAATGTGGTGAGGTAGACAGGATTGAAAAAGAGGTTTTGGCTTTCCATTCCTGGCCCTGCTACAATGCGTTTCAACATCATTGTGTTTTCTTCTTACTCTTTGTTTTCTATTTAGGTAATAATGTAAATGGTAAGCTCTTGAAAGAACTTGCTGCATATTTGCAGAATGTTTTACTCTGTGGGTTCCCAAATTAGTTGAAATCTCTTGGCTTTGATGTAATAACAATAGCAGATAAACCCACCCTGTAATTTTCATAAATGCAAGTATACTTTCAATAACTAAATGTCACAGTTTCCCGTGTGCTTTGCAGATGAGCTGCGGTATACTACTCAAATTTACCCTTATCCTAAATTACAGATCTTTGCAAAACTTTTCTGATGCTTATCAAAGAAAAATCCGCACAATATGCAGTAGGTGACAGGAAAGATTGAACCAGCTAGCCAAGCTCATCCCTCAAGTGACAGATTTCAGCAGCATTGTAGGACAAATAATTTGATCCATTGCCTTTTGATCTAAATTTTGCTATTTCATTTTACAAAATTTTCACTGGAACCAACAAGACCAACAAGTTGTATGGAGTGATGTATCCATTGGAGCAACAATGGGAAGCAGAACAGAGGCCTTCATATTAGGTGAAATATTCAACAAAACATAACTTATGTATAAATGGTGTTTCTACCACTGAGGTTAATAAGTACAGTAATAAAAGTAAAACTGGCAGCCTGAACAGGCTTCTGTGTCTTGGGCCTTTCATTCTCTGAACTACTAATGAACAATAATTGTTTTTTGAAGTGTTTATTGTTCCTTAAAAAGATGCTTGGTGGACTAAACAAGACAATGAAATTAAAATGAACATTCAGTAAAATTGAACCAAATAAAATTAATCAATGAAATCTGGGGAAAAATAAGACAATAATAAAAATTATTCTTTGTCTGGATCTTAAAACATAGGTGATAAATCCTTAATTGCTAATGGGTAGCAACCTGGAACTACTGAGTAGCTGGTGAAAAGCTCTGTAAAGGAGACATTCAATACTTTCAGATACACAGTGTATAAAAACAAAATCCACATGTGTATCTTACTATCTCTACAAACTAATTGTCTTGTTTCTCAGATGCACTGAAATTTACCATAACCTTTCAAAAGACTTAGCAGCCACTGAACTGTTTAGTTATGAATGTTTGAAAAATATTTTTAGGCATCAGTGAAGGTATCTTCACCACTGATGTCACGACAGAAATCCGATTTAACATGTTATGTCCAAGTCAGACAGGATACGAACAGTTTGCATTTGCATCGTCTCTTTTCATGGACTTTCTCTGTGAAAAAATATATTTCACAAAATGTTTAAGACAGATTCAGTTTGTGGTTTTATGATTTGGGTGAGTGCTTGGAAACCTAAAAACTCCAGACTTCCTCAGAAAGAAATGCATTTTCACAGGTAATGCCAATGATTACATTTTCAGAAGAAAGAGGAAGAGATACTGGAGGAAATTGTCCCATATGCTATCTCTAGTGTGAGCCTCTCTCACATCTCTTCTTTAAAATTATTGATCAAAAACAAAGATTATCTTCACTGCACCTTACAGCCTGACACCCTATTCTTTCTCCATTATTGTGACTAGTGCCATACCTGACTGTAGACACTGGGAGAGAAAAATCTGAATTGCCACAATCCATTGTACATTATCATCTCTAACGTGCTTAGTAAGATATATTTGTTTAATTTGCACTTTGAACTAATGCAGTACACCAGTGTGTCTTCACATAAAGACCACCACAGGGTTGAGAGCAGACTGTCCAAACTGTCTGCAGAGCCCCACGGTTCCCTTGGTGCTCTATCACCATCAGCTGGGAACTAGCCAACACACCCAACACTCTAGCCTCCAGCCAGGACCCTCTGCATGTGCCACTGCCTGAATGGGGGGGGGGTGTCTATATTTTTACACTTTTGCACAATTCCATGGAGAACGGCTTCCCACCAGGATGCTGCTTAATTATTCAAGAGTCATTCCTAAGGAGTGCTGTGCTGCAAGTTGTGCCTTCCCCAGGAGACTAGGAGCACAAGGAGCTCAAGCACATGAAAGGTACCCTTTACATAAAGCTTGTTTCCACCTTTCTTTCTCAGAGTGGCTATTACAGATATCCACTGAACTACATGCAATGGAATTGCTCTAAGCAGTTGTTACCTTCTGAGTAACAAAGTAAAGCTCAGGCCAAGAATTAGGCTAACTGATTTATACATCCTCAATGCAGAGAATTTCTCTGTTGGCCTCAGAAGCTCAGAGGTCCTAAGAAAGTATACAGCTAGGCAGTGGGCATTAAATTTAATTAATCCATTGGCATTTAATTTAGGCTAGTGGAGTGAGGAATTAAGGCAAATTTAGACTGGGTGAGTGTGTCCAAAGTTCCTTTATCAACTTGGCTGTTGTCTGTTCTAGTGATAGAATTAAATAGAGGTGAAGTGTATCTCAGGTAATTTGTCACTAGTTGTAATGATGATAGCATCAGTGACACTGCAATACCCGATAACTGATTCATCATTTAGACGAAGGGTAACTGTTTTTTTGATCCATTCACTCATATTGGCAGAAAGTCAGCTGCTTTGATAGGCATGCTGTAGTCTCTGACTCCCAGATCAGCATGCCACTCTTTGAGCTTCTATCTGGAACATGATGAGCACACTTTACTTTAAATGAGCCCCAGTTAGATTACTTTTCATTAAATTTTAATGTGCAACCAGAGAAGGTTGCTCCTTTATGACACCTTGTTTGGTATAAGGCTCTTTCAGTAGGCACAAACTACATATTGAGACAAAGAGAAAAAAAATAAGAACTGGGTACAGCTGCACATTTTGTCTCTGGGCTGATGAGATGTGGGACATTTCCAGCCTCAGAGCTCTCCTGGGTTGTCTGTTTTCTTGATTTGTTACTGTTGACACTGGGACAGGCTTGGTCTTCACAACAGCATAGCCCATTGCAAAATGTCAGTCTGCAAGCTGATTATGGTGTTGGAACTGTTGAATGGCGGCCAGAGAAACCGTGTCTCTGCAACTATTGTACAAGTTATAAGGCTTGGGATTGACTAGACAAACTGTTCATTCCATTCACTCACATGCTACTCAAATTAAGCAGCAGTTTATTCTGCAAGTGCTCCTAATGTTTTCAAGAGGCTAGTCATGGCATAAGTACTACTCAGGATGAGTAACACCAGTTTGGCTTTCTATACAGAGTGATATTTTGCAGCTTTAGTCTTAATAAAGGAATTTCTTACATGAAAATTATGCAGACACTCTGTAGCCGGTTTTAGCACAACTTCACTATGTGGGTATTAAAGAATTCAAAATTAAGACAACATCATCCAAAATTCTGCAATAACACTTTGACTATCTGAGAACTCTGTTCATCTCACATTATAAAGCTAGAAAATTTTAAAAGACTATTCCCCAGGGATGTTTGAAAATTTCATCTTTAGAGAGTCTTACCACGTATGTTTTGTGACTTATTTTTTTTTCAGCTGTTTCTTGCACAAGTTTTGACAGACATATGATGAAATTTGTATTTCTGCCCAGAATGCAAAATAAGTCCCAGTTCTTAGACTGTCTTTCTGTGACTCATTAAAGTATTTTCTCTTCATAACTGCCATTACAGTACTATATTACAGCTTTCACACATATCTGTCATATATGTTAAGAAAGGTCTCAAACAATTATAATTGCATTATTGGTCTGTCTCAAGATGTGTTCTACTGTTAGAGGGCATTTCATGTTTTTCTTTCCTCTCAAAATTTGTGTCATTGATTCTTGCTGTCATGTTGCTGGACAGTTCTCTGTAGCACCATAAAAATGTTACCACTGTAAATTCTGTGGTAATTAAGAGCTGCCAGTAAAAGAAAGCACATGTGTTCTGGCAGGAAAGCATTTGTTTTGTTTTTGAACTATAAGCAGAGTTGAAGAACTTCCTTACCCCTTCCAAACAGCACTTTAACAGATGATTAACTTCACAGAATTTTATGTCTTCAAAGTAAAATGTTATACATTTTAAAAATAATTAATTAATTTGGCCTAAGGGATGCTATAAACTGGACTGCCATTGACAAAAGTACAGTAGATCTGGACTTGTAGCGCTGATCATTGACTTGCTGGACGTGAGCAGAGACTATTCAGTTGAGCCCCTAAGATGGCAGCAATACAAATAGACAAGACTAGCAGCTGGCACTGTCTGTTTGCCTTGTGTTCTTCAGGAATAAATATGACATTCAGAATGCTTTTATGTGCTAGCCAGATACCTTATTGTGCCTAGAGTCAGGGATAAAAACATATTTATCAGAAAGTCAGAGAAAATAATCAAATTGTGGCAACAGAGGGTCAATTTTACTTTCCTACCAGATGGAGTGAGAAACAATAAGGAATAACTTGCCCTGGTACATTCTCAACCACTTTTGCTTCATTCTGACTTGAATTTCAAAACTATAAATCACTGTTGGAGTTTCTGGGCCTTTTTTTTTTTTTTTTTTTAGAGTTTCATTTAGATTCTCTTAAAATTTCTGATAAATCTTCCATCTAGGCAGTGAGCCAAGAAATGATCACCAGGCAACACTGCAGTCCAGTCCTAGACCTCAAACATAATTTCAGTATGTCCCAGGACTATACTGTGATAGGATGTGATAGGATGTTTGTGTATATAGACACAGTGTGGACTAGGGCACGAAGCATGTGGCTGGGAGCCAGGAGGAAGAAGAGACATGGTACCTTTGAGAATGCATACACAAAATTCGCAGGACATGACTGAACCACAGTCTGGGACACAGATTTCCTGGGTGCAGCAATAACTTCTGGTGTTTTCTCCACAGGAATACTTCTCATTATACTCCTATGGAAAATAAAAATAAAAATGTTATAAATAAATATACTCCTGCGTGGGGGAAAAAATAAAAAAAATAAGAAAAAAAAAAATAAAAATGTTATAAATAACTGAATGATTTCTGCTTTGTTTATGTCACGTGTTTCAGAAGAGAAACCCTAGCTCTATATTCACTTTCTAATGCATTGAAGTTTTTTTTAAACTACATTTGAACTTTCAGTCTTCTGAGCAGCTCCATCTCAGATCCCATTTGGTCTTCCCTACTATCACATGGTGCTGACAGAGACACCAGTATATCTGACTCTTACTCTCCAGTTTTCTGTCTCTGTTTGGCCATGCTGCCTTCTTGTCCTCCATCTATTTAGACCTTTTCCAGAGACCCAGTTTATCTGTAATCTAACAGACACATTAATCAGCCGTCCTCACCACCCACATTTAAGATGAAGCAAGTGAAAAGAAGAATGGTGACATTTTCTATGGGAGTGTCAGAACATCCTACCTTTTCTGCATTTGTTTCCTTAGTAGTTCAGACAGAGAGACTTCGGTCTCTCTTTTTGCCATACAACAGTAAATTAACAAAGACAATCAGTAATATTTGAGTTGCTACCTAATTCAGAATAGTCTGAAGGCGCGTTGGTTGTTGTAAACAACATGCATGTTGCATTGATATGTTGTATGCTGTGAATATATAAAAGAATGTTTGTCATTAAACTCTCTTCCTCGGAGAACTTATAGTGTGAGCCTAAATTTATTTATTTATTTATTTATTTATTAATTACTGATAGGAATAAAAATCCATGGCTTGAACACCAACCTAACAAGGTGGTTTTGTTTTTGTTTTTGTTTGTTTTTGTTTGGTTGGTTGTTGTTTTTTTTCTGGAAAATGGGATGTGTTGTACTGGCTGAGGCAGCAGGGACTTCATCTAATCTCTTAGAGAGTCTGGGAACCTCTGAGCACTTAAAGCCTACAGAGTAACTCTCACTTCAGCAGAGGAGGGTAAAATTTGACTCTTTCCAGCAAACATTATCACCATTTCTCAACAACTGATGGGAAGAATACTACCAGTAAATAAAGCAGTTTAATTTCAGGACAAACCATCTACCTGTTTTCTTACTTGTTGAGGATGGCATGTGTCCTTTGAAGACAGGTATTTACGCTGACAGTAAGGAGGACCATTCATTTGTAGCATCTCCTGCTGCAGCAACTCCAGCAATGACTGCAATGGCAAGGGACCCAAAACAGCTGCACACAAAAGCCATAAAACAAAGTTGAAAATACTGTAACTTACTTGGAAAGTTCTTTCTACTACGGCAAGAATGCAATGTTCTATTCTGGGAGATGGCTGTTTCTCCAGTGCTCTTGTTTGTCTAATGCACTTGCTGAAGGATAGGACATTATCTGCCTACGCATAAAATGCAGGAGCGGTGTTATTTCTCCAATTTGCATTATTCATCCAGAACAAGAAAGCTGTTCTTGTCAAGAGGAAGCCGGTTGGGCTGGCTTGCTCTGCCTATTATTAATAAATAACTGAAACATCATTTTAGTCATCTAAACATAGAACAATGTGTTTTGTTTGTTTAAAAGCCAGGTCCAATTGAGTAACTAAAAGTTAATTTTCATTAAATAATAATAATAAAACCAGTAAGATATACAGATAAGCAAGTTGGTTACAACACATTTTCACCTGCAGAAAGGCAAGAGGAAAAAAAAAAAATAATAAGAAGGACAACAGAGTTTTAACTCTGTGTGGTGCACCAAATTAGTACCTTCAGAAAACAGACTTTGTTAAAACAGCAGGGCTTGAAAGGCAAACTGGAAAAGAACAGGATCAAGCCTGGCCAGGAACAGGGGCAGGTGATCAAGTGCAGAGTGAGCTCTCACTCATTCATTGCTACATTCTCTAATGCTGGAATCCAGCAGCAGCAGTTCAATACATTTTATAGGACTGTGACATTTGGCACTGGCGGGTTTAACATACAAAGTGTTATTTACACATTGTACAGAAACAGGTACCAGCGATATTCCTCAGCCTGCTATGGGAACTAATTGCACGGAATTTAAATGCTTTCCTTTCTGGTGTGCTGTATTTTAACACCATTTTACTATTCTGCTTTACCTAATTAATTCAGAGTTAGATTTTGAAGGTGTGGGAAGAAACCTTCAAAAATACTAAAAGCAGCTCTTCTCCAAGATTATTTAACTGTGGCTTTGCCAACAGTCAAAAGAGACTAGTAGGGCTTTTCTCCCTTCTACCCATTCACTTGGTGTAACCTCCCCAGCACAGCTGCAGCTGTCACAGCTGTAACAAACTTCCTGAAGTGTAGGAAGAACAAGACTATTTATATTAGTGGTGACACTGTCTTCAGAGTTCATCACATGCTAGCCTAAATCTATCTGCCAGTCTCCCTTCTGTAGTGTTGCAATTATTTATTTTATATTATTTGTGCAAGTGTTTGATATTTAAAGACGTGAGAGAGTTATATTAAGGAAAGTATTTATAATTATTATTTGATACTTAAACATGCAAGTTTAGGATAAACTGTATTGGCCAAGAATTTTGTTCCTAACATGTCTGTCTTCTGTATTTCCGACAATCTGGCATACATATGTGCTTTTGTAGTTACGGTTGCAGTGATATGTTGCAGTGACATTATGCCTGTTAACAAGTTGTTGTGCCAGTTTTGCGTGACACACATGACAGCAAATGATTGGATAGATGAACCGTCTGCCTGAGCCTACTTGCACCAGCTTTGCAGTGGGAAGCCCCTTATGTTTGATATTAATGTCATAGTGATGTACTGCGGCTTTGACGGTAGCTGTGAATATTCATGTGGTATTATGTATTTGTACTTTGGAAGGTGCTGAATTCATGGTCTACAAGGGTTACATATGACTACATTTTATTCCTTTATTTCTGAGAAATCTAATAAGAGAAATGACAAATCATGTGGTGCACTGATAGAAATTCTGCAAAGTATGACCAATTTAAGCAATGCCTTAAGGAAAAAAAAAAAAAAAAAAAAAAAAAAAAAAAAAAAAACTTGGCTCAAATGCATAAATCCAGGAGTTATGCACTTGCCCCCAACTCCCTACAAAAAAGTATAGATAAATACAGATGTTTTCCTCAAGTTGGCATTTAATATTCAATACTTTTCTATAAAATGATAAAAATGGTACTTTTTATTATTATTATTATTCATAGAATCATATAATATCCCAAGCTGGAAAGGAACCAAAAGAATCCTTGATTCCAGCTCCTGGCTCCACACAGGACCACCTAAAAATCAGACCACCCAGAAATTAAACCATGTGTCTGAGAGTGTTGTCCAAATACTTCTTGAACTCCATCAGGCTCAGTGCCATGACCACTGCCCTGGGGAGCCTGTCCCAGTGCCTGACACCCCTCTGGGTGCAGAACCTTTCCCTAACCCCCAGCCTGACCCTCCCCTGTCCCAGCTCCATGCCGTTCCCTCGGGTCCTGTCGCTGTCCCCAGAGAGCAGAGCTCAGCACCTGCCCCTCCGCTCCCCTCGTGAGGGAGCTGCAGGCCGCCATGAGGCCTCCCCTCAGCCTGCTCTGCTCTGGGCTGAGCAAACCAAGGGGCCTCAGCCTCCTCTCATATGTCTTCCCTTCTACACCCTTCACCATCTCTGTAGCCCTCCTTTGGACACTCTCTAATGGCTTTATGTCCTTCTTATACTGCAGCACCCAAAAGTGCACACAGTGCTGGTGGTGAAGCCGCGCAGCACAGAGCAGAGCAGGACAATCCCTTCCCCGACCAGCTGGCAGTGCTGGGCCTGATGCACCCCAGGGTAGGGTTGCCCCGCCTGTTTGCCAGGGCACACTGCTGGCTCGTGTTCAACTTGCTCTCAACCAGAACCCCCCAGATCCCTTTCTGTGGGGCTGATCTCCAGCCTCTTGTCCCTCATCTGTACATATAGCCATGGTTGCCCCATCCCAGGTCCAAAATCTGTCACTTGCTCTTGTTGAACTTTATGCAGTCGGTGATTGCCCATCCCTCTAACTAGTCAAGATTTCTCTGCAAGGCCTCTGCTGTCAAGGGAGTCAGCAATGTCCTCCCAGTTTAGTGTCATGTATAATTTACTTAGTACACCTTCAAGTCCTATATCCAAGTCATTAATTAAAATATTAAAGAGATCTGGCCCTAAAATGGAGCTCTGGGGAACCCCATTAGTGACTGCACACCAGCCCAACGCAGCCCCATTTACTATAACCAGTTGAGTCCAACACATCAACCAGTTGCTCACCCATCGTATTACATGCTTGTCTAGCTGTAAGGCTGACATTTTGTCTAGGAGGATGCTGTAAAAAAACAGTATCAAAAGCATTGCTGAAATCCAAAAAGATCATATTTGCTGGCTTCAGGCATCACATATATTTTTCAATGCATTGAATGGAAATAAGTCAATTTATATTTCAAGAAAATGGAGCACGATACAATGAAAACGTTGCCATCCTTGCATTCCAACATCCATAGTGGTTGATGACTGTAGTGGCAGGTCTAAATCTACGGTAAACATGAGACATTAATTCTTTGAGGAAAACTCTCACAACTGTGTACAGGTAAGTGTTTCTGTCTCAGCAGAGGAAAACACCTGTGGGCAGTTGCTGTGGCATCCTCTTGGCAGTGCCCACTTTACACCTAGCAATCCCAGGGGAACAGATCACAGTTACTCCAGGGAAGCATCTCTGCTCAACAGAGCCAATCCACTGCAGAGGGACTGAAAAACTCTTCTGACACTTTTTTATGGATATGGCAGGGAGTTTCTTCACTGTCTCCATCCCCAACATTCACCAATACCATTCATGTTTTAGATAGAGATTCACATCCGTGTATGAATCTTGAGTGAGCTTCCTCACTGCCACCATCCTCATGACTACATTTTGCATGTCCATGGAAAAACTTTAATTACCAGTAACAACAACAACAACAAAAAATCATGTTTTTCAGACTCTACCTACCATATCAAAGTTGTATCAGGATGTATCAATTCTGCACATGGATTTTCTTAATTAAAGATCAGCTCTGTAGTTGGTTGACCTTCAGCCATGCCTCTGAACGCTGCTTGTGCACAAGTTCTTAGAAAGGAGTAAGTTTCTTTGCTTCCTTACCAGGACTCATCTTGACTTATCTTTTGGTTTCATGAGATCTGTCTTTTCCTAGCACGGCCCTATTAATTGGCCATCATTGTCCATACCTAGAATCATAGAATTACAGAATATCTTTAGTTAGAAATGACCCACAAGTATCATCAAGTCCTACTCTATAACCACTTCCCTGATGAGTTTGTTCCAGTAGTATTTAAATAATAATAGTTTTGCACCAGGAAGCACATTATGGTGTTACTTGTGCCATGCTGAAAATGCTGTAGTTAATGCTTTCACATGTTATCTTATGTAAACTTCAATCCAGCTCAAGGTAGCTAAAAGAGTCAGTTGCTAGAGCACCTGATATGATGTGGAATGAAACGCAAGTGTTGACAGGCCAGGAAATTGTCTGAACAGTTTTTTAACACACCTCCATACTCTTCAAGTCAGAGTGGGAGTTGAGATGCCTTTCATCACTGTGAAAGTCCTAAAATGACAGTCAGAACAGACCTTTTTCTTTGCAGCAGCTTTATTACCCTTCATTAGCTTTTCTGCTCTTTCAGTTATTTTTGGTGGGAAAGAGGCTAACAGAGAAAAGGATTGAACAGGGTATGGTAATTCTGGCACAAACAAAACAAATAGATTGTTATGGTGCTATGAGCAAAAACATCATTCCCCCAGTCTGTAGAACAGAAGTAGCTTCTGAGAAGTTTCTGAAGTCAACCTTGTATACCAAGTGATCAGTCTTCTCATTTTTTTGCCTTCCAGCTCTCCCATACTCATTTGCACAAATGCTTGTCCATTAAGCAGTGGTTTTTTAAAGCACAGGGCTAGCTGGTGCGAGAAGGTACAATGAAGATACCTTTTGCATCATTTCATCACAGTGGGAGTAATTGTTTGGAGACATGTATTTGGACTTCACTGAGTGCTCAAAAGAGCACAGCAAGCCCATGCCAGGACAATTTCTGGGTGCAAAATTACATTTACCCTCAGTGAACCTGGTACCTGACTAATGAGAACAGCTAGAGCAAAGGTTAGGCCAAATTTTTCTTTCTTCTTTGGAACAGATAAGAAGTCTTATAAACCCTCAAGGAGCCCTGGCAGAGGAGAAGGCTCATAAACTCAAAGAGATCCTATGATTTATTAACAGAGTCTTACCAAGGCAATTTAGTGATGGGGATGGAGTGAAGATTTTAAAGCAAAAGTTTTCCATTTCTGCTCGTCCTGTATAATACGTGCATATGTTCATGAAAATGAAGAAAAAATCCACACTGTCTGGCAATCCACTAAATCATCAATGTGTGTTTGCTGATATGCCCATAAAAAGAATTATGCAATTCTAGGTGTGTCAGTGGTGAGGAAATAAAATTGAATTTACTACTCTGGTTATTACATAGAAAGGTCTACACTATCAGAAGACAGCCTCCCAAATAGCCAGTACATGAACTGGTACCGCCTTTTCTTTCACAAACCAGACCTTTTCATGTTCTTTAGAGTTCTTGTTTATGAATCCTTTGAACATCACAGGGATCAAAAACTTGGCGAAGTCTTTAGGAAGATATTTTCTTCCGAGTTTTGCTGCATGCAGGATGGTTCAAAATTGGCATCATGAAGTCTCAAAAGATAGAAGGAAGATAGTGATAAAGGTAGAAAGTGAGTAGATTAGTGTGAGACAAAAGAAAATAAAGTGAAATAATGTTTTAGGTAATTAACTATACCTGCCACATTAGTCAGCCTTTGGTACCTCATTCTCCCAGTAAAGCAAATATACATCTTTTTGTTCTATTAATTCTATGCAATTATGTACTCCTGCTTTACGGTCTATCTAATTTATTCCCAATAATTTCCTTTCAGATGGAACTTTCCATAGCTGAATGGTTTATAACTTTAAAATTTTCATTCTGGATCCATTCAAAACCTCATCAACTCATCTTTCATTGCCCCAAAGACTCACATTAATCATTCAGTACAGGGCCAGTGCAAATTTTTGGATGAATTAACTGAAAATAAAGTCAAGGCAATTTGTCTAAAACTGCTTTTTCATTCTTATGCTTAAGAGAAACTTTCCCAGATGATGGTACATTACCATTTTAATAATTAACCAGTCACTCTAGTGTACAGACTTGCTTTAGTTGCCATATTAATTGCCAGAGAGCTATAAACTAGAGAAAAAATGCTAGCATTTGGAATTACAGCAAGCACTTTATGATATACTGCAATTTTCTACACCCAGATTAACAATAGGAATTCTTTATCATCTTAAGTCACAAAAGTATCATCGAGTTCAGGTAAATTGAATCTTGCTTTTTAAAGCTTTATTTTATTTTATTTATTTTATTTTATTTTATCATAATATTAGTTTTCATAATATATCTAGACATTTACAGGCTATATAAACATTGTTTTAAATGTCTCAAGTGCCTATTTAAAGAAAATTTTTGAAAAAGTAAATGAACTGTTTATCCAGGAAACAAAACACAGAAGTAATAGGTAAGATTAGTGATATAACTTAAATATTATTACAACCAGCAGGAAAATAACAAATTCCTTAAAAAATAAAATATATATTTTATATATAGACCTTAATACATAAATGTCTATATCTTTTAGCAAATAAAATAATGCAAATCTCCTCTATTAACAAAATGGTGTTTCTTCTCTTCCTTTATGTTTTGTTGTTGTTGTGTATATTATGTTTCTAAATATTGTATAAAAATTTAGTTTTAATAAATGACAGCTATTCTATTTTTAGAAGATAGATAGTATCAAAGCAATTAGGCCAATGTGTTTGTATGTGTTGGTCTGAAATTATTAAAAAAAAAAAAAAAAATCTTATACTATGGCAAACATTCTTTCCACACACTCAAAAAGTAAAAGAACCAGTAAGTAGGATAAAATATGCTGTAGAAGTAAATACAGCATTCTTCTACTGATGTTAAAAAAAAAGGAGTTCAGTTATGCTATTGTCATCTGGCCTTCATGACAGGCTACTTTTATGATTTATTCCATCATTTTATTGTCACTATAAATCTATTTTTTATGATTGGAGGAGGAAAGGAAGCTTTGCCTTTTTATTTATAGTAAAGACTGTTTCCTTAATCACGTTGTTAAAAATAGCTTCATGAATGGACAAGGAGTACAGAGTATAACACAGTGCAGTCTGGGTGAGGGTCATCAACAGATTACCGCCAGATTATCCAGATTATGTGATTACCACTGTGAAATGTAGGTGTGTTACAAATTAAATATTAATCAGATTTTATAAAAACTATTATTAAATCAAGAAAGCAACAGTTGGCCTACTGTATTTAAGTTGTGGTGCTTTTTAGTGAGGATTTCATAATTAATACAGCAAAGTGGAAAAAGGCTAGTAAAATCCAATTCTTAAATTCATTTGAAAAGACCTTACACTGACTGTCGCAAGTATTCTTGATGAAGGAGTTTTGTTGTTACCCAGTTCAACTCCAAATGAATTTCAAACATGTCTTTATCTTGACCACTTTCCCCTCCTCCAACATTCCTCCAGCAGCTTTAACAAAGCCAACTTCATTTGCATTTGGCAGCTAAACGTCTTGTTCTTCCTGGAAGATAGTGCATACACACATGCATTTTCCCAGCTATATGGAATTCAGCACAATGGGTCAAAACTGCAGCAAAGAGAAGTGTCTTTTCAGGATATCCTTTTGTGAACCAAGATGCCCCTTCTGAAAGACCTCATGCTCCGACTGGAAGAAGTAAGTCTAATCCACAGGATTCTCAGAGAAAGTCTGATGCATAAAATAGCTCTACTCACCAGCAGGCAACTGCAAAAAACACTGGATTTCTTGGGAAGAAATAACTTCAGTAAATTGTAGGGAAGACAATTCTACACTGTGCAGATATCTCAAAATCCATATCCTCAGACATTGAAATCTTTCCTGCATCTATCAAACGACAAAAGTGACTCTTTGACTGGGGGACTTGAAAATAAAACAAAACACTCATTCAAAATTAAGCTTGAAATTTGTTTGCATTCTTCACCAGGAACACACTCCATATTATGATGGTAGTCCTAGTATAACTAATTTAACAAGGATATGTACAGGGATATGTAAGCACGTAAGTGGCCACTGTTGCTCTGAATCCACATTGTGGAACCATGCCCACTAGAGGAACTAAATTTAACTGCTGACTGAGAAAGAAAATATCGAATTCACATTAAAACAAGGGTGAAACCAATGGAACCAGTCAAAAAAAAAAAAAAAAAAAAAAAAAGTGGAATGACACAAAAAGTAGATAGAAATTATATCTTCCTGTGTTTAAACATTAAATAGTCGACATGAAAGGAATTGTATTTCTCCTGCCCAAATAACGGCCTCCCATAATACGTAGGTTAGCAAGGTTAATACAGAAGCACATTAATGGATAATGACGGAGATGATTTGAATGCTCCTCCATGCACAGCTAATAACTACTTGCTATTTGTTACTTACCTATGGGTGATTTAGGATTTCATTACTTCTAATGCACTCTGATTAATGTTTACATATTCAGCCCAACTATGCTCTCTGTTATTTGTTTTAATCTGCGCAATACCTATGACTTTGGAAGATAAAATTCACATTCCCAGATGTGATCATCAGGAAGTACTCTGTCAAAGGTGATGGCTGTAAGAGCAACCTCAAAAAATCCTGGGAGAGACTGCGAGCGTCACAGGTGGTTCAGGATGGATTTGTTCCTATAATAGCCTGGTCATTATAGTAGCACAGTAACAAAATTCTGTTTTGTTTATTTTCCCTGGTCCTGAAAAGAACATCCTCAACTCTTTTTGACTCATAGCCTTGCAAAATGTACAGAACTTCCTAGTTAGTTAGGCTTGGAAGTCTTCTGTAAATGTTAATTAATTAGGAGCCTTTAATCTGCAGTGTGGTAAGCTGCCTTGAGACGTTCAGTATATACAGCCAGCTCTCAGATATACCCAAGGAGTTTAGGAATGCTAGTATATTAGTGGATGTACACAGAATCTTTCAGGATTGCCTCTTCATCCATAAAAACTTCAAGGGCCTGGCCTTTATTGCCCCAATAGTATTTTTGTTTTAGCTTTTATGGGAAGAAAAGCAGTTGTATATTTCACCATTATGAAATATTAATAACTGGAAATAAAACATCATTGTTAAATAAAAATTTCTATCATCTGTTACTTTGTAGCTTTCTTGATTTTTATTATCATTATTATTAAAAGGAAAAAATACTGGTAGACTTCCTCTGTGATACTTTAATTGTGACCGTGGATACCATTTCATGGCACCAGCACATACGTCTCCAGGATTTATAACTCAGTTCATGGCTTCTCTCTCATGGATTTCATCCAAGAGATGCTTGAACACAGAGCTCTTGAAATGTCTCCCTTGTGGTGGTTCAACTGCACTGAGCTGCATCAGCAAATAGCATTGACACTCACCACGGCAGCAACTGTTACATTCCAGCATAGTTTGATTTAGTGCAGAATCTTTATAGATGTATTCTGCTGTAACCCTTTCTTATCCGTTACTTAATTTATGCTAAGCCTAAAAATCAGTCTCATGGAGTTCAAAAGCCTTTGGCATTCCTCTGGAATTTTATCTTGCAAAGATGTTAAGTATCAGCACAGGTATGGACTGTCCTGTGAAGAAAAATAGAAGCATTATTTTTTAAGTCATGCTTAACCATTTAGAGGCAAATGGTAAACAAGTTAATCCTAACTGTCAAAATATTTTTAAAGATACTTGGAAACAGGTAAAATCAAAAATTATTTATAGAATGTGAGACATGGGACCTGTACACAGCTTTGCATCTATGTCTGCATATTCAGTTTCAGTGATGAAAAATGGAAATTCAATAGCATTTAGTAAGCTTGCTGCATGCATGGAAGTATGAGGATTTCTTTCACTTTGTGAGTGAAAAGTTGGATGTGGAATTACAAAAATGTCATCAAATATTTGGATGTAAGTTTTAAATGGGTATCTCAACATGCAGTGAAAAGAGGGTCAGTGTATAGGATAGGGCCAGTGTACTGCTAGTTCACTAATAGGACACTGGCCTCTTACCAAAAACAGCTCTCAAATCTCATTAAACTGCTCCTTATCTATATGGGGGAAGAGTGCACATCAAGCTGCCTTTGTTGAAGGACAGGTGGTATAGAGATGTCATGGTTCTCAGCAATGAAAGAGAAGAACAAAAATGTAAACCCAAATACCATCTGACAGGTGTAATATTTTGATTGTTAAAATGGGCAACACTGGAATGAAATATGGTGACTAATAAGAATGAAGAATTCTGTTGTTTTAAAACACAGGTTTCAGAACAGATAGATTTAAGTGATGTTGCTGGCTCATCCAAAGACTATATGACGTTACCAAGTCACCTAGGCATCTATTTTCAAAATTCTTTATTTAGATAAGTTTGAAAGAAGTAGAAGTGATTGGCAGCTAAGAATATCTTGTTCTAATTCTCTCAGATAAAACCCCTCAAGCAGGTAGTCTGTAATGCATTAAAAGTTAATGGATACGCAGTAGAATATCTGTTACCTGAGGTTTCCCACCTGTAAATTGGATGCAGCTTCAGGTTGCCAAAATGAGTCAACAAACCATTTCTGGGACCTTCTTTACCTTCTAATACTGTAGCATCATTCTTCTTGATCCATATTTCACTTTGTATTGCGTGCCTTCCTTAGAAGTATTTATTGAAACCCCAAACAGACAGGCTTTGGTGGCCATTCTTACCTTGTATACACCTCTCTGCAACATCACTGTAGAGGCTGATGTCTAATATGC
Source organism: Nettapus auritus (assembly GCA_011076525.1). Lineage (NCBI taxonomy): Eukaryota > Metazoa > Chordata > Aves > Anseriformes > Anatidae > Nettapus > Nettapus auritus. The sequence continues at coordinate 26,635,105 of CM021797.1, read as the reverse complement.
ACAGGGAAGTAATGCTCAGTTTGTTCCACTATGATCGTTTAACCTCTTGAGGGTGGTGAGGCACTGGAACAGGCTGCCCAGAGAAGCTGTGGATGCCCCCATTCCTGGGGGTGTTCAAGGCCAGGCTGGATGGGGCTTTGAGCAACCTGGCCTTGTGGAAGGTGTCCCTGCCTATGGCAGGGGGTTGGACTAGATGGTCCTTAACGCCCCTTCCAAACCAAACCACTCTGTGATTCTGTGATACTAAGATTTACTTTCTGTGCCAACTTGAAGTCTGACCGTGACCTCCTTACTGACACAGGCAGTCCTAATTGAAGGAATTATAAGTAAAAGAACAACTTGTATCTGTAAAACTCATGCAGAGGAGTGAAAATATGAAAAAAATCCATTACCTGATTGAACACCCAAGATCATGCTGCTCTGTGAGTTCCATTTCTGTTTTCTTCCACCCCATTCCATGGATGATGTAACACTACGTACTGTGGCAAAACTTTCCCAATTACAATTTCAAAACACCTTATGAACTTAAGGACAATGTTAGACAATGTATGTACTGTGGCACTAGAGGTGGGAAATTACCTCAAGTTATATACTTCAGGTTATATACTTCAGGTTAAACAATTAAGTAAATCTTGTTATGGATTATTTTAGAAAGGTAATTATTAAAATAATAATAATAATAATAACTCCCAGCACAATGTTTTCTTTTCTTTTCTTTTCTTTTCTTTTCTTTTCTTTTCTTTTCTT
>CM021797.1:26601287-26634258 GCA_011076525.1 Nettapus auritus | reverse complement strand
TTCTCTTCTCTTCTCTTCTCTTCTCTTCTCTTCTCTTCTCTTCTCTTCTCTTCTCTTCTCTTCTCTTCTCTTCTCTTCTCTTCTCTTCTCTTCTCTTCTCTTTTTTTATTTATTACAAAAATGCTTATAATAAAAATATGCAATAAAACAGTTTGTTATACAGAGCCAGCAATGTGATCTTGCCACAAAGAAGGCTAGTTTTATCCTTGACTGTATTAGCCAAAGTATTGCCAGCAGGACAAGAGAGGTGAGTTTATTCCCTCTACTCAGCACTGTGTCCAGCTCTGGACTCCTCAGGTACAAGAGAAACATGGACATACTGGAGAGAGTCCAGCAAGGGGCCACAACAGTAGTGGAGGGGCTGGAGCACGTCTCCTCTGAGGAAAGGCTGAGAGAGCTGGCACTATTCAGGCTGGAGAAGAGAAGGCTCCATGGAAATACCATCAATGTCTATAAATACCTGAAGGGAGGGTGCAAAGAAGACAGAACCAGGCTCTTTCCAGTGGTGCCCAGTGACAGGACAAGAATCAATGGGCACAGAATGGAACACAGGAGTTTCCCTCTGAATATCAAGAAACACTTTTTACTGCATGGGCAACCGAGCACTGGCACATGTGCCAGACTGTAGGGTCTCCCTCCTTGGAGATCTTCAAAAGACACGTATACATACATGGTCCTGAGCAACCTGCACTGGGTGTCACTGCTTGAGCAGAGGCTTGGACCAGATGGCCTCCAGAGGGCTCTTCCTCTACTAGCGGTTCTGTGTACATGAGTTGAAAAAGATCTGCAAAAGAAAATAAGTAATTTTTAAAGCTAAAATGGAATTATATTCTGCCATCTATTCAGAAAAGAGATTTTTCTCACCTAGAACCGACTGTCATGTTTCTTTCCCTCACAGTAATTGATCTGTCCATCAGCTTTAAAACTCAGCATAATAAATGAATGAATTAATGAAATATAACATGATTTATTTTACTTACATTTTCTCTAATATATATATATTAATTATCTTTCAGGGATATAGCACAGTGGCAAATATCGTAAGTCAGTCTTGAAGAATTATATCTAGAAAGGAATCATTAGTACAGTTCTTAAAGAAACAAAGAGAAATACTTCTGTGGCTGGGCAGTAATATAAAACATAATGTAAACATAACTTTATTTGTGGAAAGAGACCAGTAATTATTTTTTTTCACTGCTAGAGAAGTGAAGATGCTTGATGAATATAAGTGTTATTTAAAGATGACAGGCAGAAAAAACTCTAACCTCCCTATGCAGAGTTAGGAAAATATATATTCACTTGTAAGCTAGCATTTTTTTAATGAAATTGAGGTGCTGCCCATCAGGCTCTGTTACCAGCTGCTGTTAGGGAAACAATTTCCTAACTGAAAGCACTGATGATCCATGTGGGCACGGTAACTGGATATAGACATATAGGGAGCAATAGAAAGAAGGGAAAAAAATATTTTTAAAAAGTGATATTAAACTGTGCTAAACAACATACAAGAAAATTTGAAGGCTGGCAGAAACCTGCCAATTCAAAAGGCTGTGGTAAAAAGAGCTTGCAGTAATGCTAGGAATTGAAACAGAACCTAAGGTCTGCAAAATTAGTAATAAGATCAACAGTAATTTGATACCATTTATGACAAGAGGAGGTCAATATAAACTAAATGTACAATCTGAATATGACTACATGGGAAATTCTCCATGTAGAATGTCCTGGAACTGTTAAAAACTTAGAGAAGAGAAATAGGGTTTCAGAACCTTTAAAGAATTTGAACTAGAAATGTTGGTATTTACATTTTTCTTGCTTATATTAATTGGCTTTAACAAAAAATAATCTTGAATTATAAAATTCTGCTAACTGTGGCTGTTTGTTTTTTCCTTCAACAATCAACACTACAAAATACCACTGTAAAAAGATCATGGGAGCCTTTTATTGTAGGCCAGTGAAAGAGAGCCACAGGCCTTGTATAAAAATAGATTAAGAGTATAGACTTTCTCTTTGTAAATGAAAACATTAGCTAATAAGACAGTGCTGCTAAGATTGAAAGATACAAACAGCTGACTTTCATCTGTTATGGGGCACATTCCTTTTTTCAACTCCCACATCTCTGAGGGAATTATGCCTGGTGCAGTACAAAATACCTCTTTCAGAAATCCTGTGAGCCTTTCTGGAAGTATCCTTTCTTACATCCAGGCTTGCAGAGACAGCATGGAGAGGAGCATGGTCACCATGTCCTTCCTCCTCACTCTTCCACCTTCCAGATGGAGGAGTGACCTAGCAAACTTCCACGGCCAAAGATAAGCAAAAGGTCTAAGAGGGCACCACGTAGCATCCACCCCTCCTTTTGCGCCTGCAGTAAGATCAGGCACAATTTGGTCCCAAACAGAAAAATTTTTATTGCTTGCAAGCTGCAGCAGAAAGCATAAGAAAGGTTGTGCAATAAATGCCTTTAGTAATCTCTGGGATGATTCTGGCCAGCAGTCAGAATGCCTCTGGGGATCATGAAGAAATACATACCAAAGAAAGAGATCTTTTTGCCATTCAACCAAACTAAATACCTCAAATACTGTAAATTAGCTTAGTTCATTTTAACAATGGCTTAGAACTGTATTTTTCTGAACCACCTCCACCTACATTTCTTATAGAAATTTAGGGGGATATTTTGTCCAGGAAAGGTCAGTTAATGCCTTTCCAAACATGTTTCCTTAGCAAGAATGTTTACAGCCTGTACTGGAACACTTTCCAGTGTTTCCAGTCCTTTGATAAATTTCCAGTATCTAAGGAAACACAAGTCCAATTACTCATTCTTTTTTTTTTTTTTTTTTTCTTTCTTTCTTTTTTTTTTTTTTTTGAGAGAGAGTCATTTTTTCTGTCATGCCTAAAATGTTCATCGTTCTATCTTCTGTTTTGAAATCAGCTTTGAATTCTCAGTGTTCAACAGCTGTTTTTATTATGGATTAAATAAAGTGATGCTTTTTAAACTGTACTGATAATTCCCTGTTCAAAAAAAAGCTATTATATTTTTCAAAAGTGGCTGTTATAGCTGTATTTTAATCACACAGAATTCCTTTGCAATATTTTTTCTAGGTTAGACATAAGTATTTTACTAAATATTTGACCTCATTGTTATATCTAATTGGACACGTTAAATATCTTTGTGCCTTTGAGAAACCTAACTCTCTGGCCTTTTAGTCTCCACAGGGCAATGAGTGAAACCCTAACACCAAGTAAAATGTGGGAATGTCACCTATGCTTTCAATGAAGTCAGCATTAAGTTAGGGATGATGTCATAATTTTATTTTTACCATACATCTTCCCTGGCTCTCCACACCTGGATATGACTTGGATATTGTAATACTTTTGAAGCTGTAACTGTAAAACACATACAACAACTTATTTGAATCTGTAAGTATAACATAAATATTCAAAACAAAAGAAAGAAGGAACCTCACTGCCTGTTCATAATACTGAAATGTTTAACAATATATTTTTTATACTTCATGTAATCTACACTTGTCATGTTGTCATTTTGGCTTTTGGTATTAAGTTACTTATAAATATAACTTGCTCAAATGCAAGTAATCAATTGTTCTATTTTTATACCATGGCTGAATGCTTTTGGACTGTGTATTCTAATGGATCAGTAATTTTATTTCTTCTTAAGCACACAGTATCAGAGGACACACAAAATTACAGATTTGTAAAAACTAGCACAATCTAGCCAACTCAATTATAGGTGGAATTTGGTGTTTTTTCATTCCCTGGATGGAGATTTGTTGACTTGTCTTTGAGAATTGTTCTGAGGAAAATAATAATAATTAAAAAATAATAATTCTTTATCTTGGGCAAAATACTGCTGTATGTATTTTTATCAGAACATTTTGGGGCACATACAGGTATGCCCTTGGGTCTCCCTTGTGTGCACACCCTTGAAACTACCCTTTATCCCTTTCTGAAGGATTCAATAATCACACTAGACCCAACAGACATTCGTTGTTTGGGGGACCTACAGCTGTCACACAATCCAATAAGCAACCACCTCAAGTACTAGTCCAGCCAACAGCAAACACTTTTTAGGCAAAGACACTCTGAAAAATTAGTAGTCTTCCAAAGATTGTTGTGTTCAGCCTCCCAGACCCATCAACACCTCTCATTTGCAGCTGTGCTGCACTTCCTGGCAGAACTCTCCCCCAGCCAGGCTCACCATGGGCAGCACTGCTGCAAACCCTGCCCTGGCTCCCCAGCACCCAGGGGCAGGAGGAGGGACTCACAGGCTGACTCACCAGGGCCAAGACAGCTTTGCCAGGTAGGCTACACACCTCACCTGGGTTTAAACCTCACTGTTCGAAAGTTGGTACCTTATGACATAGCAATTTATAATAGTAGAAATCAAGGAGCAACAAAGAAAGTTATACAATACCTTGTTCTAAGAAATAGATAAATGAACAGGAGGAGGAGAAAACTGGCCATTGTCCTGCTCTGGCCTTTCTCTGGGTCCTTTTTACTCCCAATTCCACAGCCCCTGTAACGTGCATCTACCCAGTATCCCCACTATCTTCTTGTCTCTTTTATCAGCCTTCCTTTAGTTCTTTCCTAGTACCTTTTATTGCTTTTTCGCCAAGATTCTCATCATTCTCAAGTCAACCAATCTCTGATTTCTCAGTATTTCTGTTCTTTCAATCTCTTCCAGCAGTGCTATCTGGGAGATAAACCTTTCACAGTAAAGACAGAAGTAAAGGGTCTCAACCTATGTCTACTGAAGTCATAGAATCATTCGGGTTGGAAAAAAACATCTAAGATCATCTACTCCAACATATAACCTAGTACTGACAAATCTACCACTAAACCATGTCACTAAGTTCTACATCTACATTCTTCTGGAAGACCTCCAGGGATGGTGACTCAACCACCTCCCTAAGCCAATGCTGCACAACCCTTACAGTAAACAAATTTCTCCTAATATCCAACCTAAACCTTCCCTAGTACAACTTGAGGCCACTTCCCCTCAACACTTGGTGCTTGGGAGAAGGGCCTGATCTCTACCTCGCTACAACCTCCTTCAATGTAATTGTAAAGCACAATAAAGTTTCCCATGAGCCTTTTTGCTCCACACTAAACTGCCCCAGTTCCCTCAGCCGCTCCTCATAAGACTTGTTTCTTAGACCCTTCACCAGCTTCGTTGCCCTTCTTTGGACATGGTCTAGCACCTCGATGTCTTTTTTGTCATGAGGGGCCCAAAATTGAACACTATATTCAGGATGTGGCCTCACCAGAGCCGAAGAGAGGCATAATCACTTCCCTGCTCCTGCTGGCCACACTACTTCTGATACAAGCCAGGATGCTGTTGGCCTTCTTGGCCATCAGAGCATACTGCTGGCTCATATTCAGCTGGCTATTGACCAATCCCCTGCAAAGTCTTCACTGATTTTGTGGTTCCCATGTATTAACAAGAACAAAAAAGAAAAATATTTCCCTGGTCATCATTTACATCTTTTCTGCTGTTTCAACTACTGTCACTTCTCCACTTGAAACAAAGGTGGTGAAAACTCTTATAAAATGCAGTGCTAGTGGCAACAGGCAACCTTCTCACTGTAACTCATTCAACTCCTTCAGGTGATCTCCAAAGATTTCTTCTCTCTATGAATCCCTGTTTCCAGATGGGCAGCTATAGGCTTTATGAAACAGGAATCCAACAGGATATAGTATTCTATCCACAAAACTTGTCTGGCCAACAAAGAAAGTGTGAACATGATATAAAGTGCTCATGAGAATTTTCTGTTAAAAATGACACCTGGGCAGATGAATGGGGGTTGAGGGTTGGTACTAGATAATCTTTAAGGTCCCTTCCAACCCAAGCCGTTCTATGACTAATTTGTTTATGGTACTTTTCACTCCTACCAGTCTTGGTTTACATGTCGATGGCCTGCTTTATGCATTTTCTCTATTTATTTAATATACCAGCTTCTAGCCTTTCCATTGTTCAACCTGCCCAGCAAAAATATATCCTTAGCAGTGAATAGTTTGTTTTAAACACACTAATGTCAATACCCTTTTACCTTTACTACAGAACATTTATGTTTTAAATTCCACTTAAAATGTACTTGGCATGCTATGACTAATCTTGGAGAGATGGCTGGTGCAGATCGCTTGAGGCAATAACAACTTTAGTTGCTACTGTTAAATTTATTTCAATTGTAAATCAAAACCTTTAGGAAGGCAGCTTATTCTTTGTAGTGATACAAAACAGAAAGTAACTCGAGACAGATCTCAACAGCTAACACTAAACACCATCTTGCCTATATGTAGTTGAAAAAAACATTTTTAGTTAAGAAAAGGAAGGATGAAATTCTCACAAGCAGCTACCTAAATGTTAAAAATGCACGTGTAATTTCTGTTAACAGTGAGTTCATTAAAACCCTAACCTAACAGAGATAGTCTATGAATTTAACTAAAATGAAATACCCTTTAGATAGCAAAAATAGCAGTGACATTTTCATATTCTTGTAGACAAAGAACTAATTAAGTCAGTCATTTTACACATACTGAAGGTCAATGGAAAATTTTGTCTATGAAATTAATTAAACTATGATACTTTCTGTCTGAGCAGCACCCCAAGTTAATCATATGTTTCTCATAATTAGTGACCAGGTCTTTGCCAGGTTACTTCCTAATGTATCATGTTCTTGTGCATAGTGCTTCCAAAAGGTATAAACTGCATATTGTTGAACAAACCTTGCTGTATTTTATTAGCATCCTTAAATACTTCCCTTCCCTTCCCCTGTTCCTCATTTTTGTTAGATTTCTTTATCTCAGTTATTTCTTCTCTAGGGGACACAGTAACTGCCAGTACTCTGACAGATCCACCAGCACTAAGCAAGAAAAAGCATCCCAGATAATAGATGTTGGAAAATTACACAATATAATTTTGTTTTGCCCCCCTCTTTGATGGTCAACAAAGCAATGATATTAACATTTAAATGTGGCCCATATTCATTTAAGTTGATACCTCACTCTATCAGTTTGAGAGTAACACATCTTCAACCTGTTGATTTGGAATTTGCAAACTCAGGCAAACTTTACAACATCTTTACATCTAATTTTAAGGTTTTCTTTGATCATAACTTTAAATGTTACTTTAAATAGAAAACCTGGAACAATCCTGGGACGCTTTATCACCGTTTATAGAACATCTCAGCTTGATACCTAGTTCTCTGTTGAACAAGGCAGAAATTCAGTTAAGTGAGCCAAAGAACAAATTTGCATGGGAACTGCATAGCTTCCCTTATGACTAAGAAAACTGCTCCGCATCCAGATGACTTATCTACACTGCCTGATCCTGCCAAGGGAAAACAGATGTTCAAAAGCCAATTGACTAGGATAACAAATGACAGTGAAAATAACCAAAGCTGCTCCTAAAAAGAGAGATCTGCAGTCATATAGAAGTTCAGCCTCAGATTAAAAGAAAAATTAAGTCCTAGAAACATAGAATCATTTAAGTTGGAAAAGACCTTCAAGATGAAGTCCAACCATCCACCTAACCCTGCCAACGCCACCACTAAGACGTGTCCCTAAGCGCCACATCCATACATCTCTTAAATACCTCTAGGGAGGTGGACTCTGCCACTGGGCAGCCTATTCCAATGCTTGACCACCCTCTCTGTGAAGAAATTGTTCCTAATGTCCAATCTAAACCTCCCCTCATGCAATCTAAAGCTGTTTCCTTATCTCCTGTGACTTCTCATCTGAGAGAAGAGACCAGCACACATCTTGCTACAACCTCCTTTAAGGTAGTTGTGGAGAATGATGTATATCAGTATAATGTACAGTCTAGAGCAATGCAGAGATGGATAAGCTGGTTCCAAATAATTTGGAAATTGTCTAACATGAAACATTGAGACTTGTTTTCTCAGGCTACCTTTTCCTGCTGACAAGTAAATCAAATGTTCTGCATCATGATGCCTCGACTGGCTTTGATACCCAGGTAACTCCCCACCACGATACACTACAGTGCCTGTATATTGCAAATGAACATGGAGACAAATATCTTTTTCAGTAAGCCACTTCCATCATGCATTCTTGAGAGGACATCAGAAGTCAGCAACTTCTGAAAGGGATGAGAAGGGCAGAATTTTCCTGTATATGCAAGACATCTTCATTGGACCTCTTCAGATAATGTCAAGTGTGCATGGAAAGCAGAAGCCATTTAAATATATTTTGGTGCTGTTTACCATTAGAGCAAAAGGGGATATAAAATAGGTTTGCTGGCCTTGTTTACGTAGCAGCAGCCTGAAGTCTGAAAGTATATTCCACAGAATCACAGAATAGTCTAGGTTGGAAGAGACCTACAAGATCACCGAGTCCAACCTCTGACCTAACACTAACAAGTCCTCCACTAAACCATATCCCTAAGCTCTACATCTAAATGTCTTTTAAAGACCTCCAGGGATGGTGACGCAACCACTTCCCTGGGCAGCCTATTCCAGTGACTAACAACCCCTTCAGTAAAGAAGTTCTTCCTAATATCCAACCTAAATCTCCCCTGACGCAACTTTAGCCCATTCCCCCTCGTCCTGTCACCAGGCACGTGGGAGAACAGACCAACCGCCACCTCGCTACAGCCTCCTTTCAGGTACCTGTAGAGTGAGATAAGATCACCCCTGAGCCTCCTCTTCTCCAGACTGAACAATCCCAGCTCCCTCAGCCTCTCCTCATAAGACTTGTTCTCCATACCCTTCACCAGCTTCGTAGCCCTTCTCTGGACTCGCTCAAGCACCTCCATGTCCTTCTTGTAGTGACGGGCCCAAAACTGCACACAGTGCTCGAGGTGCGGCCTCACCAGAGCAATGAAGCCTAGCTAGCTGCTTTGGAAAATGTACTGCTTCCTTAAAAATATTGTATTGTATTGTAACAAAAATCTTAGGAAAGCTGACAGAAAGGTAGTATTCTGTATTTACCTCAAGTCTGACTAAAATCTGGCAAAGGTTACCCTCATCTTTATTCCTCCCTCCTTTAGTCTCTACCCAGTGAAAGGCCCCTAAATGCAACAGCCTTCAAAAAGGCTGTTCTGACAATTGGGAATTTGAAGTACAAGGGCAGTGTGGCCACACTGGCTTCTCAGTCACTTTTAGCAGAAATACCTGAGTAGTAGATTATGCCATTTTTGTAGCTTTCTTACACTATAGACTGGTTTAAAATACCTGTAGTAGGAACCAGAACATAACGCTGTAACAAGAGTATTTCTAGTTCCCTCTCATAACCACTAAACCCTCTGTGTTATCACAAGCTTCTTCCCACATCTTTGCAGTGACAGCAGGGCAAGAAACAGTATTATGAGTTTGATTTAAAATTACATGTGTAGGATGGACTATCCGCTGTGTTGGTACTGACGAACTGGCAGCATATCAGACAGATGGAAAATATCCCTGCCTCCCACAACTTCCAACATCATCTTGTTAGTACAGCCCCGTACAGCCCCTCTCCTCTACCTGGCTCCTTGCTGTCTGTCTTGAACTCTGTTATCTTTTCAAGACCTTTACCTGTCAGTCAGATTTGATTGAAGCTGACCAACAGACTGAAAACTTTTCAGAAAAGAATAACGGCGAACTGGACATCCAGGCAGATAACAGAATCACATAGCATTGTGTCATGCGGGAAACAGGCCTGCATTTGACTGATGCCATGTGAAATTCAGATCTTTTGTGAATGAGGTACTGAAGAAGTGTGAAAGCTGTGGTTCTCTGGACTTGAAGCAGCTGCTATATTTGCAGTGTCTATTTACACTTTATTTCTTGTGTTTTGTGCATTAAATGTAAAAAGTAAAACAGCTAAATGGGCCCATTTCACTTACATATATATATATATACATCACGTAAATGTGCATCACATATCACCACATAAAGCATGCAGTTTATACTGTGCAAATGTATGGTAAATGCATTTTTATTACTGTTTAACCTCCTTTTGACTGGAATATTTGCTTTTTTATTTTATATAATAAAGAATTATTAAACAATTTTAACAATTTCTATCAGCAGCATTTACTCTGAGCTATCAAGTCTTACAACCTGTCAAGTCTCAATATGAGGCTGAAGAATTTGGCTCTTATTTCCTTTTTTTTTTTTTCATGGCATCTGCAACTAAGCCATCTTGCAACTAAGCCTAGCACTACTTTCCTAGCACTCGCCTGCTGTAGCTGTGGCTGGCATGTAGCTGGCTTGTGGATCTGCATTCAGAAAGGCTGAACTGGAAGACACTGACCAATGTACCCACCTTCGTGTTAGCTGAGAGGTTGGGTTTCACTGTGAGATCATGGATCTATACTGAGGTCATTGAGGAAATAAGTATTGAGTTATAATTCAGTGTAGAGCAACTAAGTAGTCTGTAAGGGCAACACAATCGACTCTAAGTATTATGCATTAAAATAATACTTGTGAAAAACATGAGGTATTTAATTGGACTGTGTGGGCAGGGCTTTTTATAAGGGGCAGCAGACTTTTGAATGTACACGAATCTTTCAGTACAAGGAGATCTAGACATAGTGCTGAAGTGTTAATACTCGCACAATCACTAGACATGTCTCATGGAAGTAATGGAGCTGGTGTAAGCCCCTGGGCTACACACAGCCACAAACACGTGCAGAGCGGCCACCTCGCCCTGTGAGCGAGCCCAGAAGACCCTGGCCGTGTCACTGACTCGAGATGAGACCCATCGCGCTGCATCTTGGCAGCGGGGCCCGTGGCCTCGTTCCTCAACTCTGTGAGCAGAGCCCGTTCATGGCGATGCGGTCACGAGGGACGGGCAGGTGGCCATGCACACTTGCGCCTCATCTAAGGAGGCAAGGGCTCGGGAGCACCCACACCGCATGGCGGCCTGTGAGGGGGTCACACGCCCGCCGGGCCTAGCGTGCGGGCAAGACCGAGACAGCACGGAGCCCACGGTGGCGGGGCGCGGCCGGGCGGCCATTTTGCAGCCGCCCACAGCCGCGGGCGAGGCCGCCGTTGCCGCGGTTACCGGCGAGCGGCGCCCCCCCGCCCCCGCTCGGCTCGGCTCGCCCCGCCCCGCGGCCAATCGGAGGGGCGGCGGCGGCGGAGCCGGGCCGCCTTTGTTCGGCCATTTCGGGGCCGCGGCACCTTCGGGCGCCGAGCCGCCGAGGGAGAGGACGGGCCGGGACGCGCCGCTCCCTCGCCAATCCCCGCCCCTGCCGCCGGGCTCTGGGATGGTGTGGGTAGGTGTCCGGGCTGCGAGGGGGGGCTGCGGCGGCCCGGCGGCGGCACACGGCGCCTGCCGGCGCGGGGGTTGGCGGCCGGCTGCGGGCTGCGCCGCTGGGCGTGTGGGTGGCCGGGGTCTGAGGGTCGGCCCCTTCCTCCCCTCCCTCCCTCCTCCCCTCCCCGCCATCTCCTGGCCGAGGAAGTGAAAGCAGCCCCGGGCGTAGCGACGTGGCCGTGTTTCCTGGCGCCTGCCGCGGGTCGCGCCGTGCGGGTTGCGCTCGGTGGGGTCGGAGTGCCGGGGGGGGAGGCCCCGAGTGCCTCTCGTACCTGGGAGGGGGAGGCTGTTCGGTCAGGCTCTCTGAGGAAATAGCCGCTGCAGCTTGCAGAGCCACCGCGGGGGGAGCGCGCAGTGGGCCCGAATATTTTGGGGGTTGGTATAATTGGCTTGCTCAGTCTGCAGGCTCTATATTTTCTCCCTATAAAGACAGTAATTCTTTTCACGTGAATTTATGCCCAAGACCCAGGAGATCCTCCTGCGGTGAGTGTTGTTCTGCTGCAAGTGCAGGTTCATAACTTGTTTGCTGTCCTGTCTGTGTGGTATTTAGATACTTCTCCAATACAGCTCAATATTCACAGTGCTCAGCGAACAAAAGCTTGACTTGGGTCCCTTCAGAACGCGAGTAAACATACAGAAAAAAATAATCACATGCCCATGACCATACAAGGATCCTTTGGTAGAAGTGGAGAATGAGCCCGTATTACTAATCTAGAGTCTCGGCTATGCTTAAAAATGGCAGTGGATGGTCTGTCTCTAAAAGTCCTCGTTTTGCATCTGCTGTGTGAATTTTAGTTATTTTTGGGTTATGTGTGGGAGGATGGAGGAAAGGTGCCCGCGACTGGGAAGAGTTTCTGTTTGATCAGAATTACTTTAAAGTGCATTTCTTCAAAATAGCTAGCCTACGCTCAAAGCAGCATAGTGCAAAGCAAAAATTATGATTCTGGGGGGAAAAAAAAAAAAGGTTTTTTTTTTTAAAAAAAGGCAGTTTACTCTGCCTTCAAGTGGGAGGGCTCTCATTAGAATTAGTATTGACTAATGACCATGTTTACTATTGCATGCAGGCTGTGACACACGTTTCAGTGACTTCAGAAATTGATATGGATGTAAGCACAGCTGCTAAACTGAGCTAAGCATGCCTTGTGACAAGAAGGTGAAAATAACAATGGTGTGTTTACGAATGTAGGCTTAGATCATCTAACATGCATTTTTTTCTGGGATATTTGTATTCATGTTCTTTTGAATATCCACATACAAGAGCCCCTGAACTGAAACTTACACATGTGGTTAATTTCAGGTTCATGGGGTAAATCAGCAAACTCAGGGACTGAGCTACTGTAGGTGATGGGCGCATATAGTGCTGTCCAGCCGAGTGGCAGAGCTAGAGTGTAATTTAATCAGTTTTCCTAACAGCTCCTGCTCTGAGCACACCAAGATGCCATGGCTATAAAGTAGCAGAAGGGCAAGGGTAATCCTCCTTCATTGATAATCACTTCTGACATTTCATTTTTAAAATATCTAATCGGTAAAGAGATCCTTTTGTAGAACCTGTTTTCATTGTCATGTAAAAATTTAGACCATGAATTTGTGAAACATGTTCAAATTAAGTCAGTGTATTATTATAAGTGGAGCTTCTGCCAGTATGCAACAGGGCAGGACTTCTCCTTTGTTTTTGAAAGGGCTAAAACAGCTTTTCCTTTGTTTTTATGTCTTAACTACATTGTGACTTTTTTAGTTTTAAATACAGAAATAAATTCTGTCAGTTAACTTAGTTCCAGATTCTAGGAACATTGAAATACATGTAACAATATATTTTGTTCACCTATTCTACTTCTCACTGCAATCTCACAGTATTGAGTTAAATAGTTTGGTCTTCTGTAACTGCTGATAGATTTCACGTGACAGGAAAAAAAAATATATATATATATATATATATATATATGAATGAGTATTCATATATGTATAATATGCAAATGCTATAGGGGCAAGACTGCAGTTCATACTAAGATTTTATTTTTTAAGTCTTCCATTGGTAGATACGCTTGTGTAGACCCAATGTTGTTGAATTTATGATCTACTGTATACGTGACAAGTTATATGTGTGTATGTTTTGTTCACCTATTCCACTTCTTTCCACTATTTCATAGTATTGATTTAGATAGTTTGGATTGGCTTTCTATAACGACTGATGGACTTCACATACATGTGCGTATGTGTAACTTGTATGTAAACATTTGTTTGTGCATGTACGCATGGATACAACAGAAGATAGCTTCTTATAGAGATATAGAAGTAAACTTCTAAATGTCACTTTCAGCCTCCAGAACTTGATTTTAAAAAATCAGAAAGTCAATTCCATATGTATTTTTCCTATGTATTGAATGTTTTTAACATAAGGTGGTTTTATATATTTTTAAATAAATCAAATCTGACATGTTACTTCTAATTTATTCCTCTATTAAATAATTCAAGTAATTTCATTTTATTTTGTATAGCAAAATACCCTTAAACATTCAAAATATGATGCTTATGAAGAGCCTGCCATGAAATGCTTTAAATTAACAATTGACTAACGCTAAACATAAAAGGAGAGGGAAAGGCAAGACAATGTATTTGGCAGAGAATGGAAAATATCAGCTGAGTAGGTACAAAGATTCAAGAAAACTGTTAGCGTATTAAAATCTGGAAAGGAAATCCTTGCAGAAATTATGGTGTAGCACAGACCAGGGCATTCCAAACCTATATGGTATATGGTCATCAGAAGTAACTTCTGGCATCCAGGATCATGTTTTCTCTAACCATGCAAAACCAGAGCTTTTCTGCTGCATATTCCTGTGTTCCGAACTAGGACTGTAGTCCAGTGCTTATACTTAGCTTTCCCATCCATACGTGCACCTGCAGATGTTTATGTTAATTTTAAACTTAAGCCATATACTTTCTCCACCACATACCCAAATTGCAAATCTTCACTTCCAGCAAACACAAAGTGGAACTTCAGCTTCCCCGGTGTGCTTATTATCACACTTATCCCATTCATCCTATTTCACCATGTCTTCCTCTTTTTCCTGTGTCCTGAACCAGAAGCGTGGACCTGCTTGGGGACAGTGGGGCTGTTCATTGCTGTTGGATGCAGGTGACAAGAGGCAAGTCTATTGTCAGAGGCTAAAAACACAAGTCTGCTTTTTTAACTAAAGAAACTTATGTGCAAAAGTCCAAATAGATACCTGTATTTCAGCCTGTTTTTTGACTCAGGTGCAACTGATGTAGTTCCTTTTAAAAAAGGGGGAAGGAGGGAAGAGAAGAAAAGAAAAAGCTTACGCCAGCATTGAATTAAAATGAAGTGTTTTGCACAGGGATTTGCAAGCTGATGCATAGACAGGTTTAAGCTGAATTGGTGCGATTTTCTTGTATAGACAAACCCTGAGCTACATGGTGCTAAGTCAGGATTGACTTCAGTGCTCTCCATTACATGTATTGTAAGTAGGGAGTTGGCATGAGAGGTGAAAGCTTTAGTTGTTGAATGAGTCTCATAACAAGTAGTTAAAAACAAACAAGGTGAGGTTTGAATGGAGCTTTTGAACAAATGGGAACCAGTTGCGTTGACAAGGACATTAGAGTCATGTAATTACATTCTTAACTTAGGTGTGAGAAGCCAGGCAGCAGAAGGCAGAAAGCGCTGGAATCTGGAGCAGATACGCTCTTGGAGCCCCTGGGAGAACAGGTTAAAGTAGGCAAATTAATGAGAGGAAATAATTGGTTTAAAAATGAATGAATGATTGCTTCACATTTCTCTCTAACACAGAAGTATATACACTGGTGCAAATATGTGTTGTTTCTGTATCACATCTTTAGATATCTGCTCAGCTTAAATCTCTTCACCTTTAATACCCAAAAATCTAGCCGGGCATTTGGTTACATTACCAAAAACTTTAGACAGCTTCCTTTCTGAAGTCTTCTTCCACCTCATCTCCGTAGAAGAGTGTAGTATTTCTTGACCAAAAACTGAGTAACATGCTGTAATTTCATGCAATATTTTGCTTCTGGTTAATGCCCTATTATAGTTGTTTTCGGAGCTAGTGAGTATTTGTAATACATTTTACAACTTATGACTGTGATATATCTTTAATTTAACAAGAAAGTGTATTTTAGGCTAGACACTGTCTGCTTTAGTGATTGTCTTATTTTGATTCTGTGCAGTCACTGACAAATTGTGCTATATTTATTTTTTGTTTGATAATTGGCAGTATTTTCACAGCTTCCCTCACTTGTAGTGTAGATTTCAAGTTATTCTTTGTTTTGTTTATTACTTCCATTAGCAATCTTTCAAGCTGTGGGTTGGAAAAGTCAATACTGATTAGGGAATTTCATGAGACAGTGGCAGTTACATGCAAGACTCGCTTCTGAGTTCTGTCTTTCTCATTAATAGTTGTACAATGTGTTTGAAAGACAGGTTTCTCTTAGGTAAGAAAAAAAAAAGAATATATGAAACTACATGCTTTAACATCTTATTCAGATGTTAAATTATTCAGATTTTTTTTTAAATATTGGCACATGACATTGGGCAGATACTGAGATTGTTACCCTTGCTTTGTGTTTTCTTTACGCTAGATAACAGGGCTAATGGAGCACATTGAGTCTTTGATAATCACATCTCTGCTGGAGTAAGACTCTCCTTGTTTTAAATAAAATAAAGAAAAAATAGTAAGATATTAGAGGCTGCCTTTTGAGGATCTTGTGGATTATCCAATAAACATATTTAAGAATGTTTCTGAATTCAGAATAATACAGATTTAATTGGGCATAAAGATGATTTAAAGTTTATAACGCACACACATCTTGAAGGTTTGGAGAAAAAGTATGTCTGTGAAAACAAATAAAATATCTGAGGCCAGAGAGGTTGGGCTTGTGTTATAACAGATCTTAAAACCTGGCCCATGTTATTGATATAATCAGAGTTGCTATTTTTACAACTCTCAGATGATAGTTAGAAATACTTAGTTCTAATATAAAATGTTTTCCCTGCATGTATGATTGTATATTTTTCATACAGATTGCTTAATCCTCTTGCTTTATCAACAGCAATAGCAGAAGCCATAAGTAAATAATAAAGAGATTTTTGTGATGAAGTGATAAATAAGAAGATGAGATGTTCCTTTCTGGAGTTACCCAGTATAGAAGAATTTGGTATCTGTGAATAAAATATTACGTGTCAGTAGAAATTCTAGAAAAGATGCTATAGTGTGTGATTTTGACCTCTGTGACATCCATTAGAGCATCTTCTGTGTAGATTGTAAGACATATCCCAGATTCAGAGGAATCACGACAGTGGTCATATCTAGTGTAATGTCCTCATCACAATTTAAATCTTGGGTCCTCCAGAGGATGTTTGAATAATGAAACAACATTGTTGTGACAGTATTATATAGATAGAACTACTTCAGCCTTGCATCTAGTTAGACCTAAATGAAGGCGAATGTATCCTTTTACTAGAGAGAAGTTCAGCTATCCTGTCTGTACTTTAGGAAAACATATGTTAGGGAAAGCCGGTTACTATGCGGATATCCTTAAGATTATGCTAATTCAGTGGTAAGTATGCAGGTGATTGAACTCTGTGTTCCTTAGTTAGGCTTTTAAGTTCAAATCTGAAATTTTGAGGAGGTATTTAAAGTCAATGTTGGTCCTCTCCATGCTGAGCAATTTTGATATTATTGTTGATGGTAAGCTATGACACTAGCACCAAGTTTTACAAAGGAATTATTAATATATGTATTAATATATATATTCATATATATATAAATTAGTACATTGTCAAATACACATCTTTGTTTTGGAACATAATCTGAAAGAAAAATAAATTTGGGATTTAGGAATTCGTCAGACATGTCATGCTATGCAAAAAATATTAAATTGCTAAAAGAGTTAGGCTATAACATTTTATATTTAAATTACAGTAGGAGCTCCACATATGAATTAAGGCTCTAACATGTTAGGCAGAAGTAACAAAATAAGTCTTTTTTGCTTATGGTTTACAACTGAGTTACAATACAAAAGACAAATTTCTATAACGGGAAGATACAAGGAGAATCTTCTATCAAGATTCTCAAGATTCAAATCTTTGAATCTTGTATAAAGATTCAAATCAAAACATCTGTAAACATTGCACCAAAGGAGTGCAATTTCTTTTCTGAAACCCAGATTTCTATGTAGAACCTGAGAAAGGATAGAAAATAGCTTGTAATGCCTTTTGTGTATTTTTTTAAGGGCACTACAGCAGAAAAGATGCTGCCTATCAGTAAATTTTCCTTGAGGTGGAGAGCATTAGTATCACTAGCGGGGAAAAAGAAGCCCAGATTCTGCATCATAATAGTATATAAGAACTGTCACACAGGGTGGAGATGTAAGCTTGTTCGGTTGTCTGTAAACAATTTAAACTGACTTTGTTTTCAGCTCTTCATAGTTTTATATTTCATGCAGTGGTCACACTGTTATTGTAAGACAAAGATGGGATGCCTGCAAATTTATTTTTGGGAGGGTGGTGAAGCTGTTTGCAGTGTTGTGTTTTTATGTGTAATATGCTTAATGCTCGTTCAGTATTGCTTCAAAGATTTGTGGTCCTACGGATGCAGTCGTGAGAATGATTTTTTTTTTCAAAAATATAAGTAGAAATGAGGGAATAAAGTAAAAATTAATAAGTAAGAATTATACTGTTATATGCAACCTTTTCATTGCTTCCCACATTTGTGCCTTTTCTTGAGTCAGACGCTGTTCGCTGTTCACCTGCATACAGTGATCTACCTACCACCTGTTGCTGAAAAGGGCCATGAAGATCTGTGTAGAAGTATATAGGCTTTCTTCTGTGGTGTCTGTTTGCTTCAAGATAAAACAACTTGAATATGTTATTTCATTGAAAGTCTAAGACTCCTCTTAAATCTTACCTTCACGTTCCACATCCAACAGCATTTAAAATACGACTGGATAAACCTGAATGGAAAAAGGTGAAGCATTTTTCTATTGAAATATCAATCTGTATTACATATACAGTGTGCCTCTCTTAATTGAAATAGTCTTCACTATATAGATTATATTCTTTTCCTTACCAGATTATTTCACAAGTTTTATTGTTCTGGTCAGATGAAACTTCAAAGTTTTCTAAAGGAGTTTTTAATAATGTTTTAACTTCTAAATATATTTTATATTTGGTTTACATAATTACTGTAGAGTTAATGTTGAAGTGCTTGAATAGTACTGTTTGTTATATTAAACAGTAATAGTTTCAACTCTGTCTTATTTGCCATCTTAAAATAATGATACTTGGAGGAGGAAAAGAAAATGTACTTGCAAATTTCACTGTGTATGTATATGCAGGAACAATTTGGGTGGGCTATGTGTTTGTGCCTGTACTTCCACCTTTACCCTACGTTTTTACCCTCTCCTTCATTTGAGCCTTAAGGAATGACTGCAGGCATTCCTTGTATTTCATGTATCTTAGCGAGATGGTTTTATTTGCTTACTTGTCCTCAGTGATTCACTTCTTTGATTAAGCTGGTTAGGGCATCATTTCTTTTGCTTGTATGTATGATTGTATTAGCTTATTCTCCTCACTCATGATCACATGCATGGCTTTTCATCTTTTGGAAGGAGCTCCATTCCAAATCAGTAATTATTTTCTCATTCATCTAGGTGGATGGAATTTCAGAATATTTATCTGACTTTAGGGATTAGGGAAAGCCAAACAACGGTACTTGGGCTCACAGGGCAAAAGATTGAATTCTTGTTTTGAGCTGATGCCCTTTAAGTCTTTAAGTTCTGTTTTTGTTCTGCACACTTGAATATGACTCCAATTAGTCACTGTACAGGACAGATACAAGCTTGTTAGAGTAATACAGAGACTAATACAAACCCAAATCATGTCATTTGCTTGAGTCAACAGCATCTAAAAGACAGACAAATCACTTACCACAGTAAGGAAATTCATCAGCCACACGGGGAACAAAATACTAGCCTACTAGTAAAATGATTGGTGATGCTGGTTTAGCCTATGGCATTGCTGTCAGGATTGGCAGTGCCACAAAGCACCTACGTTACCATCACTGACAGACCTCCCGGTGGTAGTATTGCTGACAGTTTTATGTTTTCATGCATGATGTGTGTGTGAATGTTTTAATAAACATTAAGTAATTAAACAGCTGGATTCTCTGCATCCCTGGCTGCAAGATACTTTGTCAAGAAGTAAAAATAAAAATAAATTCTGACAAACCACATCTTTGTGCCCTAATAACATGTTTCTTCAGCCCCTTTACTGATTTCCTAATAACGCATGGGTTTTGACTGGAGGAGACTCCTCGCTTCTTGGAGACATCCTTTGTACTTATGCCTTGGTAGCTGGTGCCAGTGGTTATTGCGAGAAGACAGTGGTCTGACTTACATATTTTAAAATAAAAAAATACATAATTTAAATCAGAATACTAAAACCTTATTTATGTACTTGGTTTTAATTTTGCATTACATTTGTAGTTTTCTTCAATAAATCATTCTCATCTCATTTATGCATCAAAACATACTTACAAATTAATACACCTTTTTTCGCATCTTTGTTACCTCTTTAAACTAGCAAAAGGGCCTTTGTTACCTTTACATGTTTCTTAGTTCTTGATTAGATTCCTCATCATCGTGTTTTTATGTAAGAAATATTAAAGATATTTCTACTGAATGACTTATGGTGTAGTTGTACAAAGTCTTAAACAATTTTGGTTAAACTGATTTATGGTTATTTATACATACTTGGCGTTAATATTGGCTTTTCTTTAATTTATGTATTAACTGTAATTAGAAAATTGGTCTATTTCCGTTCATCATAATACAAAGCTTAAAAACAGAGAGACACTTATTTGGAACATCAGGTTTGTTTGTAAGTTTTATTTATTCACATTTATTTTGAATGAGGTAGCTTTAAAGAAGCAGTGCATTTCAGATCCAAAAACTTCCCCAAACCTGGCATCACACCACAACGAGGTCTGCTGTCTTAAGCTTTTGCTGTGGAGTGCTTTTTCTGTACTGTCCGGGCAGGAGAGGACTTCCTTTCTAAAAGTTTTTGAAAGAGCATAGAGTCCTTTACCACATACCTTGTCCAAGGGTCATCATACAAAAAGGCCCTGTCTGTTTTGGCTGAACCAGTCCTAGAGAAGCAATCCAGAAGTCTTTCTGTCTTTCCTTCTTAGGCTTTCAGGGGTTAGGACCTCTTTGTCAAACAGGCATCAGGAGGGAATATGTATCTCACATGTTTGCTTGTTTAACTTTATTTGATGAGGATGAGCACAAAATTGCATAAAATTAAATGCTAACATTTCAGGGACTGCATCTCTTCTGTCTTCTATTGTTCTCATCCATGGATCTGATTTTTTTTTCAGCTGTAACTTCATTTTTAAATTATTTCTGCTACTTTTCTCCTATATTTTCAAAGGTCTCAGTTCTGATCTATTAATGAAAAACAACTTCAAAAGCTATGTATAACTTTATCTGCCTTGGGACAGTCTGAATCATCAATTACAGATGATTAGTTTTATGTTCAAACAAAATTTTGCAGCAGACACCAGCTGCTTTTCTTCCTACATCTATGAGAAATAAACTTTACTTAAATAGGGTGTTGAATAGGGTTCATATGTACCTGACACTAATCACTGTATGCCTGAAAGATTTTAATCTGGTAAAAAGCACACCCTGAGCTACAGATGTGCAGTTTGGCAGCAGAGATTCAAGTAAGACCCTGGAACTTCAAGAATTACTCTAGCCTTTGAATAACCCCCCCTTTAAGTAGATTTTTGCCTGTTACAATAATGAGTGGGGCTTGTTACCCAGGACAGAGCATTGCACTTTGAGTTCCTTATTCTGAGTTACCTTCCATACCTTCCAAATTTTCCATACCTTCAAAAATCCCTTTCATGTTAGGCAATTAAAGAGGCTTGTATGGTTCATATAGGAAATCTAAGTACTCTCGAATTTAGAGAAAGAAGCTTGTGTCCTGGGGGTGGGTGGGGGGAAGATGGGGGAAGGAGGTTGTACTATATCATACTTCAGCTGATAGATCTGGCATCATCCCTCACGAATTCAGGAGGTGATGATTTTGTCAAACAGTCATGGATTCAATTTCAGATTTTTATGACTGTCAGCGTTAAGAACATGTGCTACCATTTTAATGTGTAGTATGTGTGATTACAATGGGGGCAAATCAACAGTAACAGGGGATCTTTCCATTGGAAACCCTTATCTGCAGACATGAAATTATAACATATTTGAAAAGATAATGCCTCTAAAGGTATCCTTGTCCGGAAGATTAGTTGATCAAAGGCATTTCAAATCAAGAGATCTTTGAAGTTTTGCCTACCAGTTGTTCAGTCAGTTGGACTTTTTACTGAATTATAAGAACATTGTTTTACCCTGTGAAAGTAGAATTCAAAACTTCCCTGATGGTTTCCAAACTGGTGAAAGCTTAACAGGTTTCTCTCTCTGCAGCTGATGATGTCATGCATGTAATCAAACCCAACAATTGCAATAGGCTTTGTTTTTAGCTTTCACTTGTATGTCAGCCTGTGCTGTGTGTTGATGCTTGTAAGCCTAATTTGGATTAAGTCTTAGTTAACAATTCTACAAGATTTCAAATGTTCATGCATGCCATGGCCTATCAGCTGTCTTGTCTGCAGTGATGTGGAGGTTTGGGCCCTTCAGATACACAGAAGCTGCATTGCTCTGCACTTTATTCTATGCTTGTTGAATACATGAGGAGCAGTCACCTTTGGGAAAAGAAAACACAGTCGTGGACAGTGATGCCGCAACATAAGCCAGAACTCTCCACTTACCAAAAGCAACAGTCAAGCAGATTGCCTGAGCAGGCGCATTATCACAACTGCAGGTACTGTCAAAAGAAGTTCATCTTCAAGTTGGTATTCTAGGGAGAGCAAATCATGTTACAGACTTAGTTGCCACCCATATTGAAATGTCCAGTCTTCCAGAAAATTAAGAGTTTGGCTTCATTACAAGGTGTTTTATTATGGGATCAATAGCACACATACACAATTTCGAATATGTCATGCAGCATAAGACAAAATTGATTATAGCTGTAATTCTCTCAATAGGATGGGAAGCTAACATAATTCCCTTTAGCTTCTTCAGCTTCTTATTCTACTCCTGGAGCTGCCAGCTGCAAGGAATGAATGACAATAGGAAATGAAAGTCAAATAACTGTACCCCAGTCTGAAATTGTATTATCTGAAAGCCTGTGTATTTGCTGGTTTGAATGTTGCTGATGGTGTACCTGTAAGAGTCTTAAACCAATGAAAGAAGCAGATTCTTAGTTCAGTACATTCCACAAAATGTTTTACTTGAGCCCAAGGCATACCATTGTACTGTTGGACTTTTCTTACATCCCACTGGGTGGATTTCCTGTAGGTGCTCTCTCAGCTCTATCATCCTATCATCTCAGCTCTATCATCTCAGCCTCTCTTAGCTCTATTATCCTCTGGCACCAAAGAACACACAAAAATGTTTCCTTAGTTACCAGAAAAAGTACCACTTCTGTATCATGTCTGAATTCAGTAAGACCATGCTAAATGTTTTATAATGTATTCTCCTTTGATACGTCTGATGGGAGGACTACCAGCATTTTTTTTTAACTGAAAGCTTGGGAAATGTCTCCAGGCAGGTATTGCAAAATGGTGTAGTGATAGCTATTCTGCATGAGCTCCTTTGCAAAGACACGCTTATTCTGTGCTTTGAGAGCTTTTTTTCTGCTTAGCTTAATCCCCATCACTCTTAGCCTGAAATAAGAGGGCTTACATAGAGATCTATTATGGAATATCAGTTATCTACTCTTTCCTCCGTGCATACAAACCTATACATAGAGATACAGAGAGACACTATAAGCAGTCTGTGAGGAAACGTGGAAGCCTGGATTGTAGCAATGGATTGGATGATTGATTCTTACTATTAAACACCAGTTTTACAGGTAGCAGTGCCTGTATTTTGCACAAAGGAGGAAGGTAGCTATTTGAATTTGCTGTCAAAAAAAAATCCAACATTTCCAATGTGGTAAAACTAACGACAGGGAACGATTTTATAAATGTTAAAGTGGCTGAAACCACAAAAACATTCTGAAATTAGGGCAAATTTGATAATTAATTTTGATTAGAGAATAGTTGCTTGAAACTAGTTTCAAAACTGCTAGCAGCAAGAAGTACTTCCAAAGGTATGGCTGGGAGGCTAAGACACATGAGGGATGGGATATCTGCCTACTAGTTCAAATCTGTTTTGGCAGGGTGTCAGCAGGGATTTGCACCAGTCTCTCCTGTTTCTCTTTTCAGTGCAGTGAGACTGCTGGAAGGGTGGGGAGGGTATTCTGTTAAAAATCTCCTATTTTTGCTGCCTGTATTTGGGGTATTATTTCTCAATTATAGGGTGCAGATTAGGAAGTAATTTCTAATCCAAGTTCCTCTTAATATCTGTTTATAACATAATAGAAAACAGAAGAGGTTAAAAGACCTTGCACTAAGTACACTGTAATATGATAGTAAGGACGCTTTCAGAAAAATTTGGCTTCATTGCCCTAGGAAGAAGAAGCAAGAGTTGAAGCTTGCCTCATGCATTTGGAGCTAATACTCCTAAGTACTGGATTTTGAATAAGGTATGTTATGTTACAGAAGTGACTTGGGATGTTCTGTGACAAGGAGGAAATGGGCAGGTTTGCAAAGTTGTTACTAAAGTTTATCCAAAGTTTGCTCAAACAGGACTTTGGGTGTCTCATCACATGATGGGTTTGTTCCTCTGGCATCCACCAATGTGCTCGGGGTGGTAGTTGTGGCACTGGCAGAGACAAAGCAAGCTTCCAGGTGAAACAGGCAGCTCTTCCCTGCAGAGCAATTCATGCAGAGCAGAGTGGTTCACCTTTTCCCTGCAGTCCCCACTTGTCTTTTGGGGGAAGATCCAGGCCTGCTTCTTCTTCAGTATTACTGCATGAGAACTTCTTTAAAAATGGGTGCTGCATTTTCATGTGCAAGCAAGCAGCATGCAGAAACAGCAGGGTCATTAAATTCAACAGAACTACAACAAAGGTAACAGAGTTAAAATAGGATGTGTTGATAAATGTAACATTACAATGGCTTTGGGTAAATATTTCTTACGGGTATCATAGGGTGCTTTATAAAAATGGCGTGATTAATGAGCAATTTGGAATTGAATATCCCATCTTCAAACAGCATTTTTCAAACAGTGCTTTGTCAGCTCTTGATTATGGAATAATAGGAGTTTTTTGTTTGTTCTTTGCCTAAACCAATCCAATCATTATTCTGTATTTGTTCTTACTCTCTGTCTCAGCTCACCCCAAACTGGAAAGTTGCTTTTGTTTTTGTCTGCTTCCATAAGTCAGTAGCATTCATCTTTCCTTTTGCCTTTATTCTCAACGATGATTAAGAATTAAGAATAGCACTGCTAGCAGTAAATAGAGTCTTAACGATATTATGATGAATGTCAAGTCTATTTTACTTATCTTGAACCACACGTTTGTTTTTGTTGTGTTTTTTTTTTGTTGTTGTTGTTTTGTTTTTTGTTTTGTTTTTTTTTTTCAGTCTAATTTTTAACAAATCTTTGATTTCTTCTGTCCTGGCAAGTTTCACGTGAGAATGATATATCTATTTTCCCTATTACAAGTACTGCAGAAAAGGAAGTTAACAACACCAAAAAGAGTCTTTCCCACCGTGGGCTTAACTGGCTTTTCCTTTCATGTACTTTCATCTGCACATAATCTGGTTCACAGAGGTGCATTTTCCCTTCTGACGGCACTGGTTGCTGTAGCTGAGCTTGGTGCTGGGAGGCTTTTATCTTCTTCTGGAGCTCTGCCGCACTGAGTTAACCTTTCATCCCCTTCCAACAAGTTGGTCTTTGTCGTGATACAAGCATTCAGAATCTGCTAATTTCTCCCAAATGATACCTCAGCTGGCGTTAATGCTCTCTGGTTGGGCCTCTGTCTTCTGTGCACTGAAGTGACTGGTAAGGCATCTGGCCACCTCAGACTTCTGCACAAATTTTAGACACGGCACGGTTCGGGCCCTGATTCATTCTTTCAGTTTTCCCTGACCATTATGTGTGGCAGGGTTATGCAGTTGTTGGGTGACACCTGATGTTTTGTGTAAGCCTTTAAAACCTGGGCTGTGAAATGGCTGCCCTGCTCTGAGTCGCTGCTTTCTGGAGCTCCAGACCTGGTCACCACATCTTTTAATGGGCACTTGACTGCTTGCCATCTGCATTGCCAGCCGGAAGAGTCTGCTCTTCAGTGTGCGCTGCTGGATGCATCACGCTTTTTTGGGAGGTCTTTTCTGGGAGGCTGATAGCTTCTAACAAATCCTTGATCTGCTCAGCATTTGCTCTCCAGCCACTGCTGGAGGTCTGGAGGTCACAAAACGCCCTTGTTTCCAACTGTCCTGTCCTGTAGCGTGGCAGATAGGTACATAGCTAGGCACAAAAGCATACTTCAGGTCCACGTAGCTGTGCAGTTTGTTCCCCCGTGCTTCCCTGGGGGCTTCTGCCAGGGCTACCAACTCAGCTGCTAGAGCATCGTGTGTGGGAGAAATAGGCTCTGTGATTAGCACCTTGTGCTGAGTCAGGGGGGCGGCATACCCTGTTAGTCGCCTTCCTTCCAATCCCAAGGTGATCGGTCTACGGAAGTCTGGAGTTGGCAGGGCATGTCTGTAAGGTCTGCTCTTACCTTTTCTCGATTTTGGGTGACCTCTGTGCTGTCATGGTGTGGTTCCCCGTCATCCACGTTCAAGGTGTTGCTTCTCTGCTGTCAGCCACAGCAATTCGTACTTCTGGAGTCTCTGAAAACTCGACACCTGTGACGATTTAGTGAACCTCAGTTCGACATCATGTGGGGCGCTTACAGTCAGTGGGTGTCCTAACACAATCTTCCCCTATTTTTCTGCCATCAGTGCTTCTGAGGCTGTTGTTTTAATACATCCCTTTGTCCCTTTAATAACTGGGTGCAACTGGGCTGAACGGTCAGCCACTGGGGGGCACGTCTGCCTGCCCAGAGTCTGAGCCAAGGCACCAGAGGACACTCCTTTCATTTCACACACAAGTAAATGGAACAGCTTACTGTAATTTGGCATCCTAAGTGCACGTGCTGTCATCAGATGCTTTCTACAGATCTGAAGTCCATTTCAGTGGTTCTTTAGCATCTGCTTTTGTGGATGCCACCAAAGGTGTGGCTGTTTCTTCAAATACTGGGATCTGGGATCTGCAAAAATCCTACCACTCCTAAAAATGTTCTAACCTGTTTCTTTGTTAAAGGCCTAAGCGTATCCTGATTTTTTTTAATTCACTAATTGGATATTTTTCCATCTTCTCCAGATAATACATATCCTATATATTCTACTCCTTCCCTATGAGATTTAGCTGGGGAAAACCTGGTGGCCTTTTTAACTGAAGAAACCAGTAAAGCCTTTCTAATGTTACACAGTTTTCCTGATTTGAACTAGCAATTAGCAAATGATCAGCATGTTGAGTCAGTGCAGAATTATCGGTAATTCAGCACTCCTGGAGTCTGTAACTAAAATCTTTGAAAGTACTGGAGGTGATCCTGCAACACCCTGCAGTAATCTTGTCTATGCCATTTGTTGCCTCTCCCATGTTAAAGGCAAATATATATTGATAATTCATGTGTATTGAAATGCTGAAGGAAGCGCACACAAGTTACTTACAGAAAAATATTTAGCATCTGCCATTGGGAAGGTTAGTATAATCGATGGATCATGGACTACTGGGTGGGTATTCTACCCATTGTTAGTTGCCCTTAGATCTTGCACAAATCTGAAAAACAGCTTTCCCTCTGGGTCAGGAGTGGGCTTCTCTACTGGTGATGATGGTGTGTTACAGGGAGGTTCACGAGGGAGTTAAAATTCCCTTTTTCAAAAAGTCCTCAGTCATTGGCCTTACTCCCTCTTTAGCCTCATGTGACAACAGGTATTCCTTTAAGGAAGGAGGTTTCCCTCCCTTAGTTTCCAGTGTAAGTGGGGTTGATGACTTCAGTAGACCCACATCCATTGAACTTCTTGCAGACAAAGATGTCAGTATGCCTTTCAGCTCCTGAAGGATGTTGTTTATTTTCTCCTGGCCTGTAACCATCATTATTTTTGGAACATTTTCTATTGGAAGTTTGAAAGTTATACCTTCAGGAACGCATACCAATCTTGTTTGTAATTTATGCACTAAGTCCAATAAGTCCCACCCTAACAAATCTGGAGATGCTGATTCCAATAACAACAGCAGCAACAACAAAAGGTCTACCAATGTATGTAATGGTACCAATGGACCTATCTTTCAAACACTTACCTGTTTTCCTTCTATAACTACTACATTTACTTGTCCTGTCACCTTTGAGCTCTCTGGGAGATTGGTTAGGATGGAGTAAGTTGTCCCAGTATCAACTAGACATGCATAAACCTTATTTCCAATTTTTATATCTAATATTGGTTCCCGGGATCTGCCTGGGAGGTATATTTCTGTTTCAGTTTCTGCTGCTGGGGCTTGGGGGTCTGGAAACTTCTTATCGTCCTCTCTTTGTCCCCTGCCCTGCAGGGGTTTCCTAACCATGGCCTTAGGTCCCCTGCCAGCATTCTCATCTCCAGTGTCCTGGTTGCTTGCAGTAACAGCAGCAATTCTCTGGTGTTTCTCGACCTCTGCCCTCATCTCTGCTTCTCTGATTTGTTACTTGCCTCCCCTTAGTATCCCTCCCAAATAAGGCTGCTGCCAGAGGGCTTGCTTTTTCATTCTGTTTGCTCTGCCGAGTTGCTTTTTCCTCCTTTAACTATATACAAACGTGGCTATGCTTGTTACTTCTTCCATTGATACACCTTGCCATCCTGGGAAATGTTCAGTAGAATAATTCTTCATACTGGGGGCTGCCAGTATGAATACAAATAATGAGACAGCCTCGGGCTGGTTTTGTTCTGCTTCACGATCTGTTCCCCCAGACATCGGCGGCTGTTTCCCCAGCCTAGCTAGAAAAGCAGAGGGGTGTTCCCGTTCCTTGCCGGCAGCCTGTTGCCCATGTCCAACGTGCTGTTCTTTGTCCTGCTGCCCCCGTTGCAGTTACTAGCCCACTTGCTGCAGTTACTAGCCCACTGGTGCCAGCCCTGTCGCGCCTGGGGCCTGCAGCCTGGCTCCCGGCCCAGACACGTGGCTGCGCCGTGCGGGGCTGTGGCCGCTCGCTCGTCTTGGGCAAAACTCCATCGTTTCACCCGTCCCCCGTCAACAAAGCCTCTGGCAACTGAGAAACATCTGTCCACGTCAGATCATACGCTCTAAATATACTTCTAATCATCTGTAATGCTTTTCCAGGGCCCTCCTGTAACCGCGGCGTTTGCTGCTGTCACGCCGCTGAGCCTGCCGCGCTAAAAGGCACACGCACCCCAGCGGGGCGGCCGAGGGAGGACCGAGTCCTTTAACGGAGCTCGCGGAGCACGATCAGGATCAGCAGCCGGGGGTGCAGAAGGGGAGAGAGGAACAACCCAGAGGCCTTGGCAGCGCAGCCGGAGCACTGTCGGCGCTAGCAGCAATTGCTTGAGCTTGCATAGACAAAAGAGCGTAAGGCGACACCTTTTTCCTATCACCCTTTGACTTGAATTGATCATTTTGGTTCGTCTGCTCTGTTCTGTGAACTGCCCAGATGTAGTAGTCCAATTAGGCAGGGAATTGGTCCCCCAATAACAATCACAAAAAATCTTAGGAGATCAACACTAAAACTGCCAACTTCTGGCCCCCTTTGGTCTGCAGTACCAAATGTAATCGTGGCAGACCAAGCTTTTCCATAAAATTCCACTGTCTTTTTCCTAGATAACAACAGGTACCACCACTTTTATTCAGATTTTTTGAAACTTATGCTAGTGGAGCACGTGTCACTACACCTTGTCCCCTGTCCAATTTGCAGAATTTATGTGGATTTACAGTTTTTAACACACCACCGCTATGCAGCATTTATGTGGATTTACAGTTTTCACAGGTCTCCACCTCGCCTCCTTACAGCTCACTCCAGCACCCCTGGTGAGAGACAGAAAATGGGTAAATTCACCCGGTTTGTGGCCCAGTCTGTCCTGGGAAGCTCCGAAGCCAAGCAGTCAGGGTCTAACCTGGGTTACCAAATTCTGGCGCAGAAGTGACTTGGGACATTTCATGAGAATGAGGAAAGAGGGCCCAAGGGCAGGTTTGCACAGTTGTTACGGAAGTTTAGCTGTGATTGTGGGACCCCTGCTCCATTAGGGAGATGGGAGGGAGCGCCCCCCCAGCCCCAGTTAAAACCTGCAGTGCCTTATGTCTGATCCCCATCCCAACACCCCACAGCCCCTGCAGTCCCTTCGTTGCCCCAGTCCCTTTTACCTTGTATGAGATAAGCCTGAAAAGTGTCATTTCAGCCTGATCTAATGGGACATTCTGAGAGAGAAAGGGAAGAGAGTTCCCCCCCAAAAAATAATAAAAATTATCTCTGCGCTCTTTGTGGATGCTCAAATATAACACAGCAAGGTTTGTTGAGAGAGAAATAAAGATACAGACTAGTTCAGGGATTTTTGTTTGTTTGCGTATTTCTTTTTTTTTTTTTTTTTTAATATTACACATTTCTGTGATACCAGTGGATTCTTGGGTGTGACATCTGAAGCTTGGATAATGGAGACACTAAAAATTGGCTTCACTATTTGTTCCAGTCCCGTCTTCAGTGACCTTTTGTCTTAACATATGTAGATGCAGTGCTCCATATTTATTTCTGGTGAATTCTATTGATTGAGTGGGATGAACCAGGACATCATATGTTTTGATGGGTAGTTTCCAGGTTTCTAACTGCTACTTAGTTTAACGTAGATTCTGAATTTCTCTCTACTCAAGAAGATTCTTGCTGGAGGGAAACGCTACTAGAAAACAAGGAGGCAAAGGATGTGGAAAGCAGCAATTGTCTCATTTTTTTCTATAATATTCTTTACTTTCAATCATACTTTTTTTTTTTCACTCAAAGTATTTTCCCCTTTCAACAGAATTCAAAGGATAAGAGATGGGTAAAAATAACTTCAAGGTAATGGTCAAGAAAAGAAGGTATCCCGCTAATTAATTACCTGCTTTAATTTCTATGTATGCTGAGTAGTTTCCAGTGGTAAAGGATCCTATGTAGAACCTCAGGAGGAACCTGCCCCATTGCACAATCATATAAAGCTTTTACATGTTCCACTAACTATAGCAGTTCCCATTCATTCCTACTCTGGTTTGTATGCTTTTTTCTCTCTTTTCCACAGCAGAAAGACAGGGAATTAATTCTGGTCATGTTCATGGAAAGGAAAACTACGTCAGTCTTTCTTAGTTCCAGATTCATGGCCTGTTTCTCTTCCTGCTTCTTCCTGTTCTGCCTCTCAACCTTTCTCTCTAGTGTCGTCCCTTGTTCCCCACATCTAATCTTATTTTTGTCTTGGGCTTTTGGTTTCCTGATCAAATTAGGCAGATGTAATCCTTGTGTCATAAATTCTGGACAGTAACTTTTGAAGCTCTAAACAATTTCAACCAAATTTGACAGTGAGCCAGAAGTCTGAATGATAATGAAGTTTCTAAAACCTTCCTGGTAAGGCAGCAGTTGGAGAAGTGAGACCCAAATGAGCACTTCCTTGGTCTGTTGGACCTCACCTTTCATGTGCTCCAGCTGTGTAAGCATCGTTATGGAAAGCTCTGCTGCACATATGTTGTGAACAGCGAGCACAGTTTGTAATGGTCTGAATCTGGTTAGCTGTGATTCTTTGCTTGAGACTTTTCTGTGCCAGACAGAAATGAGTGACAATTCCCACTGATCACAAAAATCTTGTATAAAATCTTGTACCCTTCCTTTCCTTGTAGCTGGTGGTGAGTCTTTACTTTCCTGCCTTAGTGACTCCACTTTGTAGGCATTTCAGTGGGAAAAGCTCTGAAGAGGTGCACTGCTTTAGCAGTCTCCCAAACAGCCCTGGGATAACCGTGGCAATTGCTTAAACAGCAGGTAGCATCAAACATCCCATTTATTTGTTTGCTTGTTTATTTTAAAAGACACTGTTTTTCTGTCCATTGGTTTTGTTCTCTTGCGGGCTGTGCTGCATAATTCTCTGCTGTTTAGCTGTTTCCTGTTTCTTATTCCAGTGTGCATGCTTTCCTGACTGACTGTCCTCATTATCCAGAAGTGGGATATTACAGGTACACAGCCTGTCATACTAGCTGCCTATTCCAGTTTGCTCTGCTGTTTTGCTGTGAGTACTGGTTTTGGCTCCTTCTGCAAGGCTGGTGGCTCATCGTACCAGAAAGAAAGTTGGCTCAGGACGCTTCCTAGCACCAGCTGACTGTAACTTAAATACTGATTTAATTGAGAGCTTTGGGGAGGTGAGACAAAGAGTTACACAGCAAATTACCTGGGAATCGCTATTGTTCCCTGCCCTTGATGCCTCGGGATTGCCTCAGTTCTTAAGGTTGCGATGTGCAAGGCACGTGCGCAGCTCGAACCCAGTGCTGTGCTGCAGGAGAGGCAGAAAGTGAAACTAGCTTTCTGTTCGGCAAGCAGGTTGCTTACAAACACAGTGACTAAAATCAGATTGTAAAAGCTAAGGAATTACAGCCTTTCACGTTCGTATTCCAAACATTTCACATTTGGCCGTTAGCATATGTATTATGCGAACAGGAACGTGTAAATATGGGTATATAGGTAAATTGACGATCTTGACCTGAGCTCTGTGGTGATACATTTTGAGGGTGAGGGTAAGACGTACCAGGCGTCAGGGGCCTTTGTTTAGAGCTGCGTGCCCCCCTTTTTGCCAGGCCGTTCCCTCTTCACCCTGGCACCGAGCTGCCGCCCGGCACGCGGGCGGGTACACGCGTCCCTCCGCCCGGGGCTGCTTTCTCTCCCAGCACCTCCCCGCGGCCGGCGGCCCCGGCCCCTCTCCCCCCTCTCCCCCCGGGGCTGCCGTTCCCCGTAGCGCAGGCGGAGGCGCTGAAGGGTCGCGGCGCTTTGTCGCCGGCAGGCTGCTGGCGGCGTGGGACGCACCGGGGGACGGCTGTCGGCGGCCCGGGCGGGCGGAGGCGTGCCTGGCGTTAGGACCCAGCGGGAGGAGGAGGAGGAGGCGGCGCGGCGGCTCTCGGGGCCGGGTTTCCAGCCCGCCGTGACTCAGTGCGCTCGGCTCGGCGGAGGAGCCAGCAGGTCGGTGCCGTCTGTCCGTCCGTCCGTCCTTCCCTCACCCGGGGGCGGTTGGCGGGGGGAGCGGGCCGGGCGTCGCGCTGCTCCCTCCCTCCCTCGCTGCCTCCCTCCCTCGCTGCCTCCCTCCCTCATTCCCTCCCTCTGTCCGCCCGTCCGCCCTTCCTTCCTTTCTCTTCTCCCCTCCCTCCCTCCTTCCCTCCCGCCTCCCCGCGGCCTGGGCCCTGCCGCGCCGCTGACGGCGGCCGCCCGTTGTTGTGGTGTGTTCGCAGCGAGCCAAGATGGAGTACGAGTGGAAGCCCGACGAGCAGGGGCTGCAGCAGATCCTGCAGCTGCTGAAGGAGTCCCAGTCGCCGGACACCACCACGCAGAGAGCCGTGCAACAAGTATCCTTGGGCGAGGCCGCGCGGCGGGCACGGGGGAGGCGGGCGGGGGAGCGCGGCCTGCGGGCCCCGGGGGCCGCCCTGCCCGGCCCCG
>CM021797.1:26537608-26600887 GCA_011076525.1 Nettapus auritus | reverse complement strand
TCCGCTGTGCGCTGGCCTTTCGGCTACCACATAGGTGCTTTGAAATGGCTAGAAGGCCTTCTGAAATTCTCTGAGCGGTACGAGTTTATTATCTTTTAGTTTATTATCTCACTCCCTTTTTATTTAAGGCGTGTGCTTGAAGGTCTTAACAGATGGCATCAGAATTCATTCGCATAGGTAAGAACAAGTGTATATCAGGTTATTAAAAGAGTTTAGTTTAAAAACAAATTTACTCAACTTCCACACTTTGCTAACAGATACAGCTAAGTGTAGAACAGCTTCTGCTATTATCTGAAAAGCAAACTGAGTTTTCATATTGATCATCTTGCACTCAGAGCTTTGTTTTAGACTTGTAAGATGCTGTTTCTCCCTTTGGAAAATCCTTTATGGAGTGGCTAGCTGAAGTGTTCTGATATGCCTCAAGCTTGAGCAGGCGTCCTTAGTATTTTAAATGCAAAACTGTTTAAAGCTACTAATGTTACAATGTAAAAAGACATTTCACAGCTCAGCTTCAAATAACCTGCTTTTTTTTTACTGAAAAATCACAGTGTAGATGTTGGATGGGCAACATAGTAGATGCTGTCTGTCTTGAAGATAAGCAGATTTTTTTTTTAAACAGAAGTGTACTTCATTGATGTGTGAAATTCTTAAATATTAGTGGTAATTCTCTGCTGTGCTGATATACCTTGCTTTCAAAGAGGTCCTCATATGCAGGCCTGTAAAAAGCAGAGCAGTGGCACGCTTTATTATTATATTACATGATAGTTTGGAAAAATGTTTTAATACAGCTTGACAGGTCATGACCTGTAATTTCAAATAAATAAATATCCTTTCAGTCCGTTTGTGATAGCTGTTGTATTTTAGGGCGCTACCTAGTAACATGTCCAAGCAGGATGGTGATTAATGATTTCAAATCTGAAGTACTTTCAGTCCATAATTTAATGTAAGATTATCAGTGTACCCTCTTGTGCTTTTTCATTATGACACAGTTCTGACATTTAGGTGCTGAGAACTCAAATATAATAAAGTGGGAGAGCCCAGGTCAGCCAAAACCCCTTGTTATTATAAGTTATGAATCAGTAAGGCTTTCAAACATTTGCCAGATGAAGAAATTAACTTTCTTTTTTCTTCCAAGAAAAATTTAGTGTAGGTGAAGAAGTTGTTGAGGAAAATATGGGCTATTAGCTATTCTTTGATTCCTAGACTGGTGAGGTGTATTCTAATTTAATACTGCTCTTTGAGTTCTTTCTGCTTGCTTCTGCTGCTGCATCATGTTTGAGCCATTGTGATTTGCAGTCGTTAGTAATGTTCAACCGACTGCTTTGGTGGTCATGTTTCTGAATAGTGGAGAAGGGAAAAAAATTACAACACGCAGTACCCTACTCCTGAAAAGAGCTGTTTGGCGTGGCACCTGTAACAGCAATCTTTGGATGTGTTTTATCATTTCTAGGCACCACGTGGAACAGTCAGAAGTACTTTCACTTGGCACGGCCATCCTTCTCTTTACTCTCATCTGTTGTGTTTCACAACAAAATAACTTGTAGCTGTGATAAGTGTACTTTACTCTGTTGGTGGTGAGAGGACAGACTTCTCTAGCAAAGTTAATACTCAATGCAAACCACCTAAATATCTAAAAATGAAGTTTCCTAAGTTTGTGTTTGAAACTAGATGAACTAGTTGTTGGTCATTATAAGGAAATGGATCCTTTAGAACTGTAAGGGACATAA
This sequence comes from Nettapus auritus, assembly GCA_011076525.1. Taxonomy (NCBI): domain Eukaryota; kingdom Metazoa; phylum Chordata; class Aves; order Anseriformes; family Anatidae; genus Nettapus; species Nettapus auritus. The sequence goes on along the minus strand of CM021797.1, from coordinate 26,599,160 downwards.
TGGGCCATGGAGACCTAACAGATGAATTCGGTTAAGGTTTTACCTGTTTTGAATGCTTAGAGGTTCAGCTAAATTGCAAGTGAAGTCAACGTGAATCAAGCACTGTTCTTCAGAAACTATTTTTTTGCTCAACATCTTGATTGTGTAAACCTACTGGGTATCATCAGTATGTCAGTAACTTGAAGATGATGCTGCATATTTATGACTTAAAATACTGTTGTTGAGCAGCATAGCAATTAATACCAGGGTGCAAGAACAGGATATAAGGAGAATGCCAGATGGCTTTTCCAGACAAACAGCACAGAATACTTAAAAGTTTGAGGCAGAAGAAACAGTAAATTTTAGAAAAACAGCTACATACCTTCACAGTTCTTTAGAAACATAATAATTCTTCTTGTAGTTTCCCCAAGGACATAGTGAAGAGGTTGGTGTTGCTAGTAAGACGCTCATTCAGACACTCTAGAAAACAGGTACATATAAGGAAGAATGGTTCTCTATTACTTGTTTGAGATGATGGATAAGTATAAACTTGTTACAAATACCCAGGCATTTACAACTAAATTAATTCTCACTGCTGAGAGCTCAGACTGCAAGTAGTTAGAATCATTTTTTTAAAAAAGTTTGTCTAATATTAAGAAAGTGAATAGCATTAAAATAAAACAGCTATTTATGATTTTGAAAGGCTAAAGGGCTTTTATTTATGGTGGAGAAAAATAAGAAATGTGTTGTGGGGTTGTGTCTTAGTGGATTCCTTAGTTTGGCAGGCTTCTGATTGTAAATACTGAAATTCAAAACTATACAGAAACAGATTTTTAATGGTTTTAAAAATACTTCTTTAAGAATCTTTTAACTTCTGTTTATGTCCCTGGATTTTTTTTTTTTTTTTTTCAGATTTCACCACAACTAAAATTGTGAAGACTGCAGACTGTTTTCAGATCGTTCTTACTCGGAATATTTTAAGGTTTTATATACAAATGTTTAAAATGACACAGTAGCACACAACAAATTTAATAATAATTGTATCTGGAAAGCTATAAAAGCTGCATTTGGAAGATTTCACTTTTCCTTAACAGTTTCTCTCTTCAGAAACTAGAACAACTCAATCAGTATCCAGATTTCAACAACTACCTGATTTTCGTTCTTACGAAGTTAAAGTCTGAAGGTGAGTTCTTGAGATGCAGACTTTTTTATTCTGTTTTTATTTTTCACTTGTTTGGTTTTTGTTTTCTTTACCTTGAAAGAAATAAGAAGATGATTCCTGCAGTCGGTTAGCTGGTTTGTGGATCTCAATAGTCTTTTCAGAACTCATCCCGTCAGGAAACTGTGGTAAAATATCTGGTAACTTACTGCTGCTTGTGGTTTCAAAGTTTAAGAATAGATTCCACTCATAATGTCCTATCAAATCTTATCAGAAGTGTTGGAGCATCATAATTCTCTGAGACTGTAGTGAAAATGAAATAAATTTGCTTCATGGTGATGAATTGTGACTGTAGACAACATAAACATGCTGCTAGATCCAGTTACAATCATCTCACTAGTAGTCAGTCTGGTAAACATCTTAAAGATCACATACTAGAGTTGTCTGAAGAGGCTGCCTGTCAGAACCTTTATCCTGAAGTCTTTCTTGTAAAATGGTGTTCTAGTTAACGCCTCCTTCCCCCCACATCTCCCTGTCGTTCTGGTAAAATGGAGTTAGAAATCCACTCAGTATTTACTGAGGGTTTATTCTTACGGACCTTAGTACATGCTCTGTATGGCATACTACATAGCTTCTGCCTGCTGGTAAATTCATGTGAAAGATTTTCTTTCCAGTGTGCTACAGCTACTGATCTGTGAGGTCTTCACTAGTGAGAGAGATTTATTTCAGGATCTGTTGTAGCACATGTGGCTTTTTTATGTTTGTCGTTAATACATTGGATTCTTTGGGATTTTTTTCCCTAGTGTCATGCTGCCAATGCTTTTTTTGTCTTTTAGTGTATTATTACCTCTGAGCTTTAGGAGTGCTTGCTTTTTCCACTTGGAATTAGATTTTACTTACGTGTGGCCCTGTAATATTTAAAGCATCCGCGAGATCATTTACCTTCTGTTTGAACTAGTGTTTTGCTTGTGGTGTCAGCATACTAAAGAAGGAAGGAGAGAAGAGGAGGATAGCATGTTTTCATATTTGAAGGCTGGGATATATCACAGTGCTTTTGGATCTCCTACATAGGAAGTATTCCAATAATCTTTAAGGCCTTGGGGAAATCTCTGAAATTTGAGAGAGTGCTTTCAAGACCTGAATCAACCAAGATAATAAATTATTGAGCAAGTAGGTAGTGTAGATATAAAGTACCCAACACTTACATGTTAATGAATGTAGTATCATACTTTAATTGCTTGTGTGCTTTAAACAAGTAACAGAAAAATAAAAACACAAAGCAAGTCTGATACTGGGATCTGGAATTTGTACAAAGGATATGGTGAGGAGGTTGCTTCACATCTTTCAGTATGTTTTCTAACACTGGTTAACTTGCTAATTTCCCCTTCTTTGCTCTGCTCACCACTTGGGCTTGAGGTTCTAGGTACTGATGAATGTTTAATGATGTCAGGATCTCTCTTTCTAATGGATCTGCTTAGGTTATCCAATAATCTTTTTACCCCTTCTTAATCTTTACACACATTAATTTGTTTGGAATGGAATGAAAGGTAGGAGATGCTAATCATTACAATATGTTTGTTTTAAAGCTGTTACATTGCAGGGAGGAAACATTTAGGATCTGGTGGGTTGAGGAAGGCAACCAAACTGAGAAGTAGTAAGTTAACTTCTGAGAAGAGCTGTCTAGGATCATCCTGCACTGATGTCTCTCAGGTACATCATGTAGTCTTCTGTGAGACTACTGAGAAGTATCTGTTGCTTCAGAGAAGATCTTATCCTGCATCAATCACATTTTCAGTCATAATCTTTTGTCCAAGGCAGCTGGTTTTCTTCAGCTTTGTATTTCAAGGTCAGGAAACTTTCAGATTATTGAAGGTGGGGCATGGTCCTTGGCAGCCTGCTTTAGGTGTCCCTGCTTGAGCAGGGGGGTAGGACCAGATGATCTTCAGAGGTGCCTTCCAACCTCAGCCATTCTGTAATTCTGTGTCATGACAGAGTCCAGTGTTTGTATTTTTCACAGTGTTTGCCAAGTATCCTGTTACCTTGCTTAGACAGGACTAATGAGGGATAACAGAGGACTGTTGGCTGGTTTTGCTTTGAATCCAAGGGCCAGCAGCTCTCCATCCCTTAGTGGTCCTGCCAAGGAAGGTAAAGAGACCTTTAGAACTGCTCTTATGTAGTTAAAATACTCTTGTATCCTCTTGGAACAGTAGGGGAAATGTGATGAACCCTGTCTTCATTACAACTAGAAAAGTATTCTTTCACTGTCTCTCCTGAGGAGGTTTCTCTTGGCAATCTGTCCTACAAGTCAGTTGGCTAGAGAAGGGAAATACTGTGCTTCATGACACAGCTGAGAGATCAGTGCTGTTGGAAGACATGCTTTTCTTATGGCCATAACTTCCCAGCAGAAGGGGCCACGGAAATAAGCTTCCAACATGACTGACAGTTTAGTCAATGGAAATTAAAGTGGTCTGGTAGCTAGTGCATGGGGCAAAAAACAACTTGGGTTAACAGCAAGTATGGCTAACCTTTGATGGAATTTTTGCCACTGTTGAAACTGCTGTTTAGAAAGCTGTGCTTAAAGATGCATTTTAATCCACCATTACAGAATTCCTACATTCAGGAGCTGTCATCTAAGCGTATTTTAAGCACCTTTATTTTATTGCAACGAAGGTTGTACCAGATTGTCACCTTTTTTTTTAGTACCAGAAATATTACTTTCAGCTGAAGGAAGTTTATTTTCCCTTGCAGCCTCAGCTTTGTCCAAACAAAGTTCCTGTATCTGAATGCTTATAACATGCTGGTTTTAGGTCTCCTATGGTACTGCTGCACATAAAATGGGTTTTGATTTGTTTTTGGTTTTAAACTTCTGTGAGCCTTTCTAAGCTGATAAAGGTTCCCGAGTACATGTGCTGCCCTGCTACAATTTATCAGTGGAAATATAAGGCCAGTCTTATAGCTAATGCATGCCTGAGTTTTTTTTTTCTTCTACTTGTTTGTCCAGACTTGCAATGCTATCTTCAGAAATGCAAATCCTGACATTATAGATATCATAGAATGTAAAAAAATAAAATAGAAAGTAAATATCCAGGAAAGAGCATGCTGTCCTGAAAGCCAGACGGTAGGCAAGCTAATGGAATAAAATATGATCCCAAATCATTGAAGGCTGAGTTATAGCTCTCTAGAAGATAATTCCCAGGAAGTATGGTGCTCAGAGATCATCCTCAGTTGGGCAAGATGAAGTCTATATTAATTGAGAAGTGTTTGAAGGAAGCTTGTCTTTATTTGTAAATGAAAGTATAATTCAGATTTTCTGTTATTGTAGCTGTTTCTTCTTGGTTTGACAGGTATAAAGCCTGGCAGATAATGTAGTGGTGCTCTGCTGCCCTGGCATCTTTCTTTTTTTTTTTTTTAAGGTGTCCCCTGAACAGAGCTCAGAACCCTGTAAGCCTGTCTTTTGTAAATAAGTAACTTTCTGGAATGTGTGCGTATTACTACTGCTGCTTTCCAGATCTTTTTTTTTTTTTCTTTTTTCCTTTTTTTTTTGTGGTTGACTGAAATAGTCCACAGTGTCGCGTCTGCATCTGTTGTTCTTTTCTCCTTTTCCTTCTGGAGCTTTAATTTTTTGTTCCAAGTCATGTATCTAAATCCTCCTTTCCTTGTTTACATTTTTGCTTCTGTAGTCCCAGCTCTGTTCCCTTGAAGGAAAGGACAAGAAAATGTCTGAAAATGGAGCCTTCTTACTATCTTGCCGCAGCCAGTTCTAGACTCTAGTTGTGGTGCTTTGAGGCACTTGTTCAAGACGTCTGAAGCATGAGGCAGATCAGAGGAAGAATTTCTAGGTATCATAAAACAGGTGGCTCAATCTGTAAGCAGAACTTCTGAGTTTTGTTTCAGACCTTGCTGACCCAAATGATGAAATTCCCCAAGTTTGTCTGTATCAAAACCTCAATTGGTTTATACCTTCTGTAAGTGAATGTTTGATAGATACCTTACCCCCCTCCTCCCATCGAAAAGACATTGGCAAAAATAGCGTTCTTCTTAATATGTCTGTCTTGGCTTTTGTAGAACAATCCTTTGAATTCCCTGGGATTTTTTTATTATTATTTTTAACCTATAACTACACCTTACTTTATCTTCTACAGCCTTCTGAACTTTGTGAATGAGAGGATGATCAGGTTTACACTGAATTATCAGAAGGTGTTGACCATTATCATTCACTAATAATACTCAACTATTTTCATAAATTCTGCAGGTCAGTTAGGGAGTATTGGATGTGATGACTGTCGTAATTGTGGCATGATACTTGGTTGATGCAATGTTGTATCAGCATATTCTGAGATGACAGGGTGTGCTTGCATCAGCAAAGACTACTCTGTTGCTTCCTGGCAACAGTTCTCTGTTCAACTATGAAGAGAAACTACAATGCAACTTTATAATCTCTGTGGAGGATGCCTACTATGTTTATGCTTATATCCATGACAGAATAAGGTCTTCACAACTCAGACAGCAAAAAGAAAGCTGTCTTTATAATGTTTCAGAACTAATGTGGTATTCTACGAGGCCTGATGTGGCCTTCAAGATGGTGAATGTTTTATATAAGAACTGCAAGAACCGAAGTTGTGTCAAAGCTTACCTCTTCTTAGGTAAGATTTGACATACCTAATACCTCTTTATATTGTGAAAAAAGAACGTAACTACTAATGAAAGTTCTGGTTAAAAAAACAAATAAGTCCTTTTTCAGATCTGTCTTTTTATCCTGCTTAGACAAGCAGTAGAAGTCATTGTTAGTTTATGGATAGTGTCTCTAAAGCCTTGAGTTGGGTTCTTTCTACTTTGTCCATGAGATTCCCTGCTGTGCTTTTTGCCAGGATCTAGACTACATGGCAACATACCTTGAGACAAACACGTAATGGTCCTGATACCATTCTGCTGGCCCATGTAGCCATAGTTATTTATCCTGTTGCCTCACACTAGGGTATAATCTGTCTGCAGAGATAACCCCAGTGAGACCAAAGACTGGAGTTCCCATTTTAGGATGGCTGAAGTCAGTCACTAAAACATGATCCAAGATCATAATCCAACGGATTTCGTATAGGTGCAGTAGGATAAATAGTTGAAAATAGAACAGTGTCTCAACCACTCTATTTCCATATGTTACTTCGTTATTCAGAGTACCTTACTTGCTCGTGGAGCATTACCATGGGAAGGTTTGTTAGTATTTTTCCTATCCATCCTCCCCAGCCAAAGTTTCCATTTCTATAGAATTTGCCTCACATGGTAGCTTATTTTCTGTTAATAATGACACTAATGATTCGTCTAGGTCTGCAGGTGGAATTTGAAATGGCTTTTCCTGAACTATTACCAGGATCCAGAGTGGTTCTGTATGTTTTAAGTGAATATTTTCTGTTAAGTGCTGGAATTTAAATATGGTCTGGCCGGTAGTTTTTGTTCCATTAGAGATGGACTTGGCATGTTGGTGTTGAAAGATCTTTGAAGCTGAGCAAGAAAACGACTGCATGAGATCATGTGTTGATTAACCAGCTTTCAGTTTCAGGAAGGTATTTTTGATGAGCAGGATTAAATCAGAAAAAGGTGTTTTTTAAATTAAAACAACACCTCCACCCCCAAAAAATCACCCACAAAACCCATCATCCATCATGATGTCACTTAAATATACTAAAATAGCTGTCAATGAGCGAAGTTGATATGGGATGGGATTAAAATTCAGAATTAAATTCAGATTAATGTACCCTTACTTAGAATTTGAAGTGCTACACAGAATGTGTAGTGTCCTAGTGAAACACCAGTGAAATATTTTTGCCTTAAATTCTGTTTTGTTTTTTTTTTTTAATATTAATAAATCCCACCTTGGTATTAGAATCAATACAAAAAGTAGTTGAGGGGCATATGTTTCTTAAGGGAAACCAAATAATGAGATGATTAATTTTGTCAGATTAGAGCACTGAAAACTGCATGCTTTTTCACCTGTATGGCAGCTGCCTCCTCCTTTCTGTGCCTCCGCAGGGGTACTGTAATACAGACTTCAGTAAGATGTTTCTCCTAAGCAGTTTCATGGCATACGTACCATAGGTGAGAAATGACAGATCTATTTGTTTTTTCTTTTAAGAGTCTTGAAAGAAACTTTGAACTTAACACAGTGGATTGTGTTATGTGATTCAATGGTTCAGGAATGCTTTCTCAGAAATCCTTATTGTGAGCATCCGGAATCAGAGTATGGGATCTGTATTATTATCACTTTCGCTATTCCTGAAACCCATACAAGGAAACTATTGAGAAAGAGCAGGTACAGTAACAAGTTTATTGACTGTGAGTACCTGTTTTCTAACCCAGTACCCTGATCTGCTTACATTGGTGTAGGCTCTTCAAAGGTGCTGTTCATTGCAAGCAAAGTCATTTTGGGAGGAGAAATCTTAGAAATTCTGTTTTCTCTGAACTGTATTATGAAAAGAAAGGACAGAAGTTCTGAGACTTTCCCTTGGTTATTAAGGCTATCAAACTTTTTTTTGTTGTTGTTGTTTTTTTTTCTGAAGTTCAGGTGGTCTTTAGTGTATGGTCTGTTTTGGATCCAAAGAAAACATGGCTTTATTTCTGGGGTAAGTGGGAGGTATTCAGCCATCTCTTTGAAGTCTTACCTTAATATATATCTCAAAAGCTGAAAGTAGTCTGCTACAAGGGGCATTTATTTGTATACTTTTGTTAAATCTTGCTTTCTTGCTCAGTGACATTTGCTTTGTTGCTTCTCATGTTGAAGCGTACTTAAAAAGCCAGTACCTGCCATCCCCATGTGGTGTTTCCGTACAGGAGAGGGAAGACATTGCTGTTGTGATTTCTAAGTGTACTTCCGTCCACCAAGTACAAGTGTTTGCTTCAGAGCAGTTCTGAGGTGCTTGAGACTAGCATGTCTTCTGCTCTGGTTTTCATCCTCTCTTTGTTTAGAGCATACATGTGTGCATTGCTGAAAAAACCTAAGTGACTGAGATGGGAGTAGTGTTATTCACTTGCAGATGGTGATACAGTGACTATAAGCATGGCTTATGTTTTGCCCTCTTACTCTTGTAATATTGGCAACCTTAACTGTTAGGATGTAACCTCTATTTAAAAGGAAAACTGCTCAGTGTGCTCATTTTGCTCTGAAAGCTGTTAGGGCTTTTTTAGAAATAAGCTCATACTCTGTGTTTTAACTACTAATGTGGATTTAATACGTGCAAATGCAAAATGTGATAAAAATCATCACAAGTGTCAATCTTGTTCGTGAAGATTTCTGATCCATTTTTGAGAAATAAGCTGTCTCATAAGAGCTAAAACCAAACAAATAAAGATCCTGACAGCAGTGTCATGAGACAACATAAATGTTGTCTTCAGAGTGACAGGTACAGAAATACCTTTATGAGCTTTACAGCAGGAAAAAAACTAATTCTTTTTTTTTTTTCCCCTGGGATTTTAAGTAACCTTAAGTATAATACTTTAAGTTTAAAGTGGTACAGTACACTATCCAGTCAGAAACAAGAATGGAGATATTTCAAAACATTCAGTGTGTCTGAGTATGTTAACAACCTTGAAATGTAGTGACTGGTCTGAAATTAATCGGTGCTCAGTTGACTCATGTGAGTCATGGAAAAAAAAATTGACACAATTGCCTAAGTATAGGAACGTCTGTAAGATACCAAAACAAGGCTGGAAGTGTTCTGCTGATGCTGAGTGTTGCATATTTATTGCTTAAGTGACAACAGCCATGCTTCTGAAGATAGTGCTGTAAATAAAGCTGAGCTGTTAAGAACATGGGAAGAGTGTTGAACTGCTGACCAAAAGTTAATTTATTGGTTAGTTAGACAAGTTTTTTTCATTCTTAACAAGAATTGCCATGGGTCAAACAGTGCAAAAAAATTGTACATCTCTATAGGCTTGTAAAACCATAAAAGTTTTAAAGAACTAATTCTCTGGTTTCACTGCTCTTTTCGGCTTCTCTATTGTATCCCCACAAACTGGTTGTCTCAGCTCTTTAATGCCATTTTATGCATCACCTCCTGATCCAGCAATTGAATTGGTGCTAGAATTCTACCAAAGAACAGAAGAGTCCTTAATACCTAATGGAAATTCAGTGTTAGGAGAGTATGATTTGCTACAATATCCCAAATTCTGTAACAAATACAGGATATTGTTGCAGTTGGAGAACATCTAAAGACCACAATCCTCTATCTCTTCTGTTTGTCTGTACCTTAGCACTGGTTCAAGTGCGTTGGAGAAAGAAGTGATGAGCTTTGTGATGGAAACGACCTAACCAGTCTTTGGCAATGAATGAATTAGGCATTAGAGTAATTAATCTCTCTGAAGAAATTGCTTGGTGAGATGAATAGAAGTTTATTCACTCTCTGTATATATTGAAGGTGAATATGACATCTATTATATGAATAGCCGTTGGAACACAAGGATTAATTGGATGAATGAAATAAGGCCTTGTTATCAATTTGGGTAATTCAGAGTAGTGTTCAGACTGTGAAGTGAGTATTGGGAAGTACAAAATAAAAGATAACCACCAACACTGGTGCTGGATAGTATGCCGTGCCATGTACTGGAAGTTTTGGCTACTTCTGCTGTCTACATTGTGTAGGTATAGCTTAACAAAAAAATGTGTTTGCAGGCACATATAGGTCTCTGTTATAAAGACAAACTACTTTGTTTTTCGGAGACTTCCTTGCCAGGAAGGCTTCTTCTCTTGTAATGAGTAACTAGTTCATTAAGGCAATCTTCTCTCATTTTCATTTCTTGAACCCGCACTTGGCATATTTTTCTCCTCTTCTGTCTGACTTTTCTGTACACTTGAACTTGTATTTTCAGTTTGCTATTTTAGATTACATTCTGGCAAGTGGCAGTGTAGGGTTTTGGCACTAGTGGGAGTGTTCTTCCTAAACCGATGTACATCAACCTGCAATAAGAAATTAGGGAGCAGATGCTTTTAATTCAATACTCCTTTATATAGTTTCTTTTGTTATTATTATTACCTGAGAAAATTAACTTTTTTTGTTTTACTATTTCCCTTCACAAGAGTTCTTACTATGAGCAAAGTGACTGATCTGCTATTTAGAATGCCAATTAAAATAAGACTGTATCTAAGAAGCTTCAATATGTGGCTGTTCTGATTCTCTTTTTTCCAAGTCATTTGAAATCCATCTTCAGCCTCCTTATTCTTCAGTTTCTATTTCAGACTTCCACAGTCACCTTTCCTTGTGGAGGGAGGAAAATGAGAGAGAGCTTGGAGTGTCTACCTTTTATAATCATAGAATATCCCCAGTTGGAAGGGACCCACAAGGATCATCGAGTCATTTAGAGCAGTTCAGTTGCAAAGGCTAACCAAAAGTTAAAGCATGTTATTGAGGGCGTTATCCAAATGTGCCTTGAACACTAACAGGCATGGAGCATCAGCCAACTCTCTAAGAAGCCTGTTCCAGGGTTTGACCACCCTCACAGTAAAGGAATTTTTCCTCGTGTCCAGTCTGACCCTCCCCTGGGTTTGAGCTGTTCCTACAAGTCCTGTCATTGGTGATCAGGGAGCAGAGGCTAACACCTCCTGCTGCACTTCCCCTCCTCAGGAAGCTACAGAAAATGGTGAGGTGACCTCTCAGCCTCCTTTTCTCCAAACTAGACAACCCACGTGTCATGAGATATGCCTTTCAGCCATTACCATCTTCCAGCTTTTACCATTTTTGTTGCCGTCCTCTGGACACATTCAGGTACCATAGCATCCTTTCCTTATTGCTGAGCCTAGAATTGCACACAGCATTCAGGGTGAGACCACACCAATGCTACATATAGTGGGAGAATTTGCCTCTCTTCACTGGCTGGCTATGCCATGTTTAATGCACCTAAATGGAGTTTGCCCTCTCGACTTCTGTGGCACACTGCTGGCTCATGTTGAGCTTGCTCTCGACTGTTGTGGAATGCTTAAAAATTCTCTGCAACTTAAAGTTTGCCAGTCAAAATTGCCCGTGCAGTAGTAGATCCTCTGGTTAAGAGAAGAACATCCTTCTGATCATTTGGAGTTAGGTGAATGCTTTTTCCTTGGAGATACTGAAATAAAAATACATTCTGTTGAATCTATAGCTGCTTGAATGGTTGATGCGTGCAGTTTCAGATGAAGCAACCAATTTCACTAAGAAGGAATAGCATTGCTCAGTCAGGTGCTGAAGGGCTAAGCTGTCATAAGCTGCCTATACGGAGCTGAATGCAGACTGCAGCCATTATTGGTACTAATGACTCTGTCATGACACCACTGTGCCTGAGTAACTTGTGAAAGCAGAAGGCACAGCTGAGTCAAACCTTCATGGGGTTCTGAAGTGTAAGAATTGCCATTTAAAAGGAGGAGAAAGGATTTCAAAATGCTTCACAAAAGCAGGAGTAATTCTTGGCCAGTTACTGAAGTCAGTTTTTATTAGCATTAGACATCTTGACTGTGGGATCAAGATGTACTTTTACATGGCTTTTCAGATTGCTTGCAGGAAAGATAGTAAGCTCTGAGGGTAGGAAAAATACAGTGTGTACTATTATTGCTGGCATTTTTTTCTGTGTTCCTCTCCAATTAGCGTTAAAGGGGTGGCATTGTTACTTGCATATGAACAGTGAGAATTTGTAACTGGCATTCCTTTTATAGGGCTAGATTTGGCTTCCTGAGAGTGGTGAGTTAATCAATTGCACCTGCCTCAGCACTGCAAGATAACCCACTGAAACTGTTTTGACATCATCGTAACATTTCACAGCAAGTCTGCTTTCTGACGGTCTACAAAGAGGTGGTGGTGTTGCTTCTTAGGAGCCAGACACCAACACCTAGCCTCATGAGAAGGAGAAACCATTTTTCATCTGTAACTCTATGAAGAATAATAAACGCTCTTTAATACGTATCTGCGTGACATCTTGTTCACTTAGGTAGAACACTACCCTGACATGATGGCACCCGTGTCCACTTCTATGGATATTTTACTGGTCAGAGTAAGAGTCTATAGAGTAGTAAGAGTCTATATCACTTTACACAGTCTTATGTTTCATACATGTTTCTGTATGGTAGCCTTTTTCTTAGCTCGCTTGGACTTTTAGGTGAACTACAGAAGACGCACTGCTTTCCCATATATACCCAGTATCATACAAGTTATGGTTAGAGGAAATGTTTTTATTTGAGGGCACAATCTCATTCTTTTAAGGCTAGTACAGCAGTGCTTTTAAGTACTGTTTTTTAAGTACTTATTCTGTGAGCCATTAAAACCTTAAGCTAGTACTACAGCCTTGCAAGGGAGTTGAAAACTTGCTCAAAACAACATAATTGAATAGTTTTATTGTGAAGGGAGGTAAGGTGAGTGGGGAATCTTCTGCTGATTAATTTGGCAGTGAAGATGACATCAAGTGCTAGAGGTCTGCTTCATTTCCCTTTTTTCTTGTACTGTTCTTGTCTGCTCTATACTTCAGGGCTGACTGAGACAGGAGGCAAGCCTGCGATCTCTTGATGGCTGAAGCATATGGCTGACAGAACTTAGCACAAAATCTATAAAGACTGAAGAGTGTCTTACTCAGCTCTTAGGCCATCTGCTTGTAATCTTGGTGTTACAGCAAAAATTCCATTCAGACCTATATTACTGTTTTCTGACAGTATAGCTGTTAAGTTGTTGAATGCCCTGAATTCCATAAATATCTTTGTGCAGTGATGTATCAGATTTTTTTTTTCTAAAACTAAGATTCTGACTGTGGTGTGCTTTTAAAAGTGCCTGAGTATCAGATTCTGTGTTGCTTCTGCAGCTTAAATAGTCAGGGTCTGTTTAGCAGACTCTTTGGCCTGTCTTTGTGATCTGTTTGCACCCTCTCAGCATGGTGATAATTAGCTTTGTTTTTTTGTCTTTAATCTTTCTCCTTTTCTTGCTTCTTGTTCTTTGCCATTTGACAGATATGTGACTTCTGGTATGAATCCCCTGGAATCTTTGCAAGTCTGCGGTAAATGTTTACTATGAAGAACAGTCTTTCTATTCTTATCTTGGCTAAAGGAATGGATTTGAGATACTTGATACTGCTGCACTCCTTAGGATGGTCCATAATGCAGTACTTCAGCACCATTTTTCTTAAAGGCAGCCTTGATATTTATATAAACCAGCTGGCTAATCTGAGAAATTTCTTAGGACCTGTATCTTTGCTTAGTTAAATTGAAGGTGTTGTTTTGTCAGTTTTGCAATCATGTCCAGGCATTCTAAAGGCCAACTGTTTTTCTCTAATGGAGTGTTTAGGATTTTCTGGCTAATATTAGTTTATACAAATAGCAGCTAACATATCGTGTCTAAGTAGGCCTTGGATGTAACTCTGACCTCCTGCACCCCTAAGAAGATAATGCTGGCACACAAAGAATGAGCAATTATTGTATTGTGTCTAACTGGTCACTAAGATGATGCATAAATTGTGGCTTGCAAAGACTTTAAATCACATAGGAATGAAAGGAGGATTCCTCTGGCTTCTGTCCTGGCCAAACACATAGGCATAATTTTAACTGCTTATGGAGCACGTGATTTATTGAAGATGTGTTGTCAATGGATTGCAGTTATGTAAAGCAGTCAGAGTTTGACACATAAAATTGGTTTAATAGTAGATGTAGAGATCTTTTAATTCAGTAAGTATTTCAGTCAAAACTACAGCTGATCATGCATTCAAATGGCAACTTCTTTCTGTAGATCATTCTCCACCAGAATTTTGTTGATATCTTAAAATTTTTGGAAATAATGATGGAGTTATTTGATTTGACTTGCCAAGTAGTAGTTACAGTGTTTGTCGCAAGTCGTAACCAAGTTCTGTGTTTTGAAAAGCTTCTCCACTCATCTAGTCTCTATTTAAAATAACAAACACTTTTTGCCCCTCCTTTCTCATTCTCCCAGGAAATTTGTTGGCCCTTGAAATGCTGCTACACTATATGAATGAAAGCGTGGGTTTTTTTGTTTGTTGTTGTTTTTTTGCACTGGTTAAAGTTCAATGGTACTTAAAAACCTATGGTTTAGATAAAGTTGCATAATTGTTTCAAATACTTATTTAGAGTATGACTTCCCGGTTTATAAAAATGAGTTCAATATAAAAGCTATGTTTTTGAATCAATACATTTATAGTTACAGAAAATGAAAAATAATGCTTCTTCAGGAAAAGTGAAATATGAACATAGAAACTAGATTAAAGTGTGCCTGATGGCTTTCTGGTTTTGGAGCTCTAATAGATAAGTTGATTAAAATGAACTTTTAATTTCTAATCAAGTAAAAAGCCCTGTCCTGAGAAGGGCTGCTTCTGTTTTAATTAGCCCTGATCATAACAAAAGTGTCTGACTGCTGGATGTTGAAGACATCAGGTGTACTGAGAGTACTATGTTGCGATGTGGTAACTTTAATGTTGAAATACTTTATTTTTGAAAAGTTCATATCTTACTTTACTTATCTTTATTCTATTTGGATATTAATCCTTTTGAAAACCTGCAATAGATCTGTGTGGAAAACTGTAATTCTTGTTGCAAAGGAAATTTGAAAATTGTTATTTCTTCCTCAGGTCAGGACTATGAACAACAGCAAAAGAAATTCAAATGTGACTAAAATACTAATTAAAATAACCTTTATATGCTGTTTAGGGTTGCTGTAAATGTAAAGGTTCTTACAGTATAAACTTTCTACATAGAACATCCAGATCTCACTTTCAGCATGTTTTAGAAGTAATACTAAGTTACTCATTCTCATGAAAAACCAAGCACAAGCATACTCCAAAAGGTCTCAGCTGTTCTTTTTCCATTCTTCCTGTTGTTGCGGTAATTTAGAGGCATATACGGGAAAAAATAGCTCAGCGAGCTCAAACGTGAACTGAAACTCAAGGTGGCCTTAACTTGAATTTTCACTCTGTTTAGTTCCATTCTGGTAGCTCTTTTTCTTACGGTTTGCACTATGTAACACCTGTTATCAGTGTTTGAAGCCTTTTTTGTCTCCCTCTTAGTTATTAATTTAATGGATTAGTCGAACAACTGGCATCTGAAGGGAGTTCAATATTCTGTAGAAAAATAAAACGCTATTTCTCAGGGAGTAGAGGTTTTTCTCTTACCCTGTGAATTCAGATCTATTTCCTGCCTATATGTCTAGAAAACTGTCTTAAAATGTTGAATAAGCAATACTAATAGTCGAATTTTGAATAAATGGAAATACTGAATACTGAAACTAGAAAGCTTTGCTACATAAATTGATGGGTGTAGTTGGAGGAAGAAATAAGATTAATATCTCACTATAAGCTTTATTCTTGTTGCATTATTTGGAAATCTGCCTTATCCTGTGAGCTGATTGAAGGTTGAATGTAACTTATTTTCTGTTGCAGATGAACCAACGCGTTCCTTGAGTGGTCTTATCTTGAAGAATAATGTAAAAGCACACTTTCACAACTTCCCAAATGGGGTAACTGACTTCATTAAAAGTGAATGTCTGAACAACATTGGTGATTCCTCTCCCTTGATTAGAGCTACTGTAGGTGAGTTTGCTCTTACTGATACTGGTAACATTTTCAGTATGCAGAGTGTATGGGTTGGAGCCTCACCAGGAGGCTAAAGAGTTACTTAACTCCTGATACTGTGTGCTTCTGGTAATTGTTGCAACTTCAGAATGTTTCAATGCAGATATTCGTGTTCAGTATGAATATGTGCAAGTTGGACTTATTTTTGCCTCCTATTTTCTTAAGTTGATTTAGCAATTCAGTTCACATCTCTTAAAATGTAACTAAAATAAGTTTACTTGAATCTACGAAAACTCAGCTTGTTGGTGTTTTTTGTACCTGAAAATAGGAACAAAGGTCTGACTTCAGAACTATTTCAGCACTCCATTTGCTTCAATTAAATACTTATGTAGCTGCTTTCTTTCCCTCCTTCCCCACCCATGTATGCACATACATTCATAACCCTTCAGGGAATCGTAATTACTGTACCATGTGTGACATGCATTCACATAATGAGCTTCTGCTTTTAAACACCTCTTCTAGAAAACAGTAGATAAATTGTGGTGATTAGAACATCAGCTCTAAGTGTGTTTTGTTTTGTTTTGTTTTTTGCCACATGAAATTCTGATTTCCTAACTATGCTTTAGTGCACCTCTTCTGTACAATGTTGCAAGTATGCATTATTGTTATTTTTATAATTAGAGGGTTTTTTCTGCCTGCACTTTGAGAATACGATTTCCCTTAATTCCTACAGTCATTGCAGTAATTCTCGTCCACTCCAAAAAAATAGAAAAAAAAAAAAGTAAAAAAGCATTAATGATATAGTTGATTACAAAAGAAAGAAAGAGAGCAGGTGCCAGTTCTGAAGAAATTAATCTCATATCAGCTGATGCCCATAGTCTCAGCAAGCATATAAAATAATCTACCAGTTACTGCTCCATTAGAGTCACTTGGTTTTGATTTTATCTTCTCTATAGGATTGCTTCCCCGGACAGCTATTTTATTTACTTTGGGTAGAGGAAAAATGCCCATCTCTTAGTGTTTTGTTTGTTTGTTTGCTGTTTTGTTTTGTTTTGTTTTCTGTCTCATCACTTTTGAAGCTGATTTACTGTGTTTTTTATTAATGTCTCATTTCCTTAACAACAGTAGAAACTTTCAGGCTAGAAGTTGTGCTTACTATTTGTTCATATGAATTGTCAGTGGCGTACAATGGAACTGTCTAAAGAAAATACTCTAGCTCCATTTGGGAGCTGTCTTAGGGCTGTTCCATGGTTTGGTGGTGGTTGCTTTTCTGTAGGTGTTTATTTTTTTCAATCAGTTCATTGATTTCTCCTAGTAAAAATAGTTTGTGGATTAATAGTTAAATTACTATTGGGCTTTAAGTGATCCTTGCAGGGATTATTCAGTCATGTACAAACTCTGAAAATGCATACCAAGTGATCAACGGTGAGGATATATATGTAAGGATTCCTATTCAGCATATGCTTTGCACCTTCCTGTGTGAAGTAATTAAAGACTTCTGTCTTAATAGTGAGATTGGTCCAATACCCACCAGGGACTTGGTATCAGCAAGGTGTAAATGTGTTAGTACCTACCTACACTGCTTATTAGCATAAGAGCTAGTATTTACTAGTCAGAGCTGCTCTTTGAGATGAGTAGTTTTTTGCTCTTCAAGCACAATCAATTTAATGGGACAACCATAACTCAGATCTCTGTAATTCTGAGAGGAAAATGAGCAAATACAGCACCATCAAAATACCATCAGAGAAGTAGTGCAGCCTTCACTCCTTTGTGGTCTCTGGTATCTGGTGCTAACCAGAAAAAAAGCTAATACCTTTTGATCAAGACAGAGCCAAGCTGATAAATTCTCTTGTCAGAAGTCATCTCACAGAAGAGAATGAACACAGCAGTAGAGCCAGTTTTAGAACAATGACTTAAGATTGAATAGTAAATGTGTTATTTTTTTTCCTTACTTAGCGTTACGCTTTTTTAACCCCAACATGAGTAACTGTGCAAAACTTCTACATTCAGTGTAGTACAGATCTTAAAAACCCTCCAGACAATGTTAAAATACGGATTCAAATTTAAAGAGGACTGCTGTACGTGTTGAGGACCCACCAAGTTAACCAGGAAATAAATGCATCTATTTAGAAGGTGTTTGACTATTCTTAGAACTTCCCAGGAATTCTGGTTTGGTCAGGACTGCTTAAAAGCAAGCAAGTAAAATAGTTTGACCAAGAGTAGTGGCAGGACTGAAGAGCTTCACTGTAGAAAGCAAATGAAAGTTAATGATTATTCCTTGTGGGGCGGTTTTGTCATGGAGTTTGGCTTTTTAGAATTAAGGAGTTCAGAAATTGGATTTTTAGGAGCTACAGAGGCAAAACACCACCTGGAAGACAAAAAAAAAAAAAAAAAAAAAAAATGAAATAATGAGAAAATGATGCTGTCATGACAACTGCACTTCTGTTTTTAATGAATTCTGACATCCTTCTGGACTTTGTCATATGTTGGGCTAATAGGGCACCAAGCTGCTGCTAATGTTACGTTTCACATTTGTCAAGTGAAATAGCAGCAGGTCAAGGGAGATGAGCCTTTCCCTCTGTTCAGCACTGGTGAGGCCATGCCTCAAGTACTGGGTTCCTCAGGTCCAGGAGAGACATTAGCATACTGGAGAGAGTCCAGCAAAGGATAAGTGAAGAGACACAAAGACAGTGAAGGGACTGGAGCACCTCTCCTCTGAGGAAAGGCTGAGAGAGCTGGGACTGACTGGTCAGTCTAGGGAAGGAAGAGAAGGCTCCAGGGATCTCCATGTCTTTAAGAACCTGCAAGAAGGGTGCAGGGAAGACAGCCAGGTTGTTTCCAGTGGTTCCCAGTGATGGGATGAGGCATGACTACCAATATTAGTAGTGAATTAGGCTAACTTTTAAATTTTAGCTTGAATAAAGTCAGTGCTAGTTCCTAAGCAGCCTTTCCTTTTCTGGTCCTCTGATTTGTTTTTCTTGGAATTTCTGTGTATAGTGGAAATGGAATTAGTGACTCATTGGCCTGTCCTATCTGTTTGCTGGACATGAATCAGCCAACCTCCACAGATGGTCACTGGGTGACCTGCCATAGTATGGAAGCTCTTAATAGGTTTTTCACTCTTAACATGTTTCCATAATGGTTTATATAAACATGGTTAAGTTGTGTGTTCACAGTTTGACTACTAGGTTATAAGTTTACTGAATAATGACAGCCATTATGGAGCACTTCCTTTGTTCATGCTTTTGTATCATAAGAGGCAATTTAAGGTGGATTCTCTGTTTACTGGAGGTCAGGATTTTTACAGTGCTTTGTAATTTTACAGTCAAACCTGTCTTAGTGTTTGGACATGATTATTTCCTTAACTGGAATTACTTTCTGCCTTAGTTCTCAAGTCTGAGCTGTTCATGCTAGGAGGAAGAAACATACAATGTTTGCATTTCAAAGCCCTTCAAATACCATTCATAACTGAATGTACTTCCTATCTCTCTGTTTGCCATTTCTTAATTCCTTTGTTCTTTGAGAAGACGGGGGGCGGGGGACGGGGGGGGGAGGAAAACAGAGTGTGAAACTTGTGAAAATGAAATCTCATTTCCCTCATTCCTCTGATTCACTTAGGCATTCTGATAACAACCATTGCCTCAAAAGGGGAATTGCAGAATTGGCCTGAACTCTTACCAAAGCTTTGCAGCTTGTTGGATTCTGAGGATTACAATACTTGTGAGGTAAGAAGAGTTATTTTGAAATAGATTATCTGAAATTGATTATTTTTGTCTCTTCATAGCTACCGTTTATATGAATAGTATTTTCTCCTTATATGTGCATGCATATATAAACTCTTCAGATAACAGTGGCTCAAATTTGGTAATTCCTATTCTACCTTCATTCCTTGTTCTCAGCGTTCATTCAAATGAATGTTTTCTTTGCATAAAAGCAGAATAAGGCTGCAGATGCATAGTTGTAGCATCTCAGGTGGAAAGTGTCCTTAAGTTACCACTCTGTAGTGCCTAATCGTTTAGACATTATCAAGTTGACCTTGAATCCTCTTAACTTAAATGCTTTAGTTGTTCATTGTTCATATAACTTAATCTGGAAACGTGATCTTTCATTGCTGTATCAGGCTAGTGTGAAGTGAACTCTCCTCAGCGTATGTGAAGAAAAATAATTAAATACCAACCTAAGTGTTATAAACCAAGGAAGAAAAAAGTCTTGTCTGATTTAAAAATTATAAAAATCTGTGATCACAACTTCAGTTATTTGATATGGTCTCTGTAAGTATGTGAAGCATTTTGTATAAAATAATCCTTAGAGACAAAATGATGGTCCAAGGTATCGTGCTGTTACATAATGTTTTAGTGCTGTTTTCCCTACAAAAGGAAAAAAGCACTTAAAAGTGAAACTCAACCAGACCATCATATCTACAGTTCTGTTTTACCCTATAATAAAATCATATATAAATAAAATTAGATACCCCGGCACCAGGTTGTTTTTCAAATAAGAAACAGCTTTTAAGCATTTTTTAAAGAAAATTAAATAAATTAATATTGCATGCTAAAATTAAAATTAGCACTTGTCAGCTATTTGCCCAGCTTGAGAACTTACAGGTGAAAGTATTACAGGATGAAAGCCTTCAATGTTTCAATTTTACTCCACATTTGACTTACTACATTTACTGTGGTATTGTGCTGAAATTGCCTGTTCTGACATATCTCTTTCTTCAGTATGTGAAAGAACAGTTGTATGGTTTGTGTTTTAAACAGGGTGCATTTGGTGCTCTTCAGAAGATATGTGAAGATTCTGCTGAAATATTAGATAGTGATGTATTGGACCGACCGCTCAATATCATGATCCCTAAATTCTTGCAGTTCTTCAAGCACAGCAGTCCAAAAATAAGGTAGGTTTATATCTTGTACTACAGTTCTTTGCTTAAAATATTATTTAAATGTGCAGCAAGGTTGATGTAGATTTGTTTAAAATGGTCTAATTTGGAAAAAAATATATATATTAAGTTTTAACCACTACATTAAATTTTTCATAATAGTCAACGTGACAAAAGGAACACTTTGATATGCAAAGTCATAGACTGCAGATTTGGAAGTTGTGTAAAAGAAGAAGTTGATCTATTAACCCAGCAGACTAGCATGAAAATTGTTGATGCATGGAATCTCTGTGCCATTTGCTTGTACAGGATCATTTGAAAAAACTATCTTGCATGCCTCATTCATTTTGAAATGACTACAGCAATAAGAGAGTCAAGAAATCATTTGCTGATAATTTCTGAGTTCTTTCAGGAGAATGTTTCTTTTTTCTTCTAACTGCCCTGAGACTTATAAAGCTTTTTATCTTTCAACTGGGTCAAATTAAATGGGTTCATCTTTTCACTTGAATACTATATTAATCTCTTTTAAGTAACAAGTACAGAAAAAAAAGATTCAAGAATTAACTTGTTACTGCTAGTATTTATCAACAAGAGCCTGTGATAGAGCACTGGCCCAGGTTGCTCAGAGAGGTTGTCGAGTCTCCCTTGGAGATACCCAAACACAGCTTGGACATGGTCCTGGCAACCTGCTCTGGGTGTCTGGCTTATGCAATAGGTTGGACCAGATGAATTCCAGAGGCCCCTTATGTCAGATTTCTCACAGCCCTGACCAGCCTGTCCTTGAACACTTCCAGGGATGGGGTATCCACAGCTTTGGATATATTGTTAGAATGTGTTGCCACCCTCATGGTGAAGAATTTCTTTCTTATATCTGACTTAAATCTACCGTCTTTCAGTTTCAAGCCATTACCCCTTGTCCTATCAGTACAGGCCATGATAAAATATCTCTCTGCATCTTTCTTAGAAGTCCTCTTTACGTATTGAAAGGCTGCAGTAAGGTCTACTTTGAGGTGCTGGAGGCCCTCCGGCTGTGGCCATCCAGCCACTTCTTGATCCCCTGAATCCATTAAATCTTTCCAGTTTAGAGACAAGGATGTTGTGTGGGACTGCGTCAAAGGCCTTAAAGAAGTCCAGTTTGATGGCATCAGTTGCTCTTTACTTGTCCGCTGATACAATTACTCGGTGGTAGAATGCCACCAGATGGGTGGGGCATGATTTGCCCTTGGTGAAGCCATGCTGGCTGTCCCAGATCACCTCCTTGTCCTTCAGGTTCCTTGACATTGCTTCCAGGAACATCTATTCTGTGATCCTCCCAGGTACAGTGGTGAGGCTGCTGACCAGTGTGTAGTTCAGCCAATTCCATCAGAACGCTGGGATGCATCTCATTGTGCCCCATAGACTTGTATATGTTTGGGTTCATCAGGTGGTCTCGAACTCAATTGTCACTTACATTGGGAGGGACTTCATACCCCCAGTCCCTGCCTTGAAGTTCAGGGACTTGAGAGATGTGAGAAGAGTGACTGCTAGTGAACATGGAGGCAAAAAAAAACTGTTGAATACCTCAGCCTTCTCTGAGTCTGTTGCCAGTTCTCCAGTTTTGCTTATCAGAGGGTGTACATTCTCTTTACTCATCTTTTTCTGGTTAACGTACCTGTAGAATCCCTTACTATTCTTCGCATCCCTTGCCAGCTCCAAGCGTGCTTTGGCTTTCCTGATTCCATTCCTATACTCTTCCCAGGCCATGTGTCCCTGGTTTCCATTTCCTGTGCGTTTCCTTCTTAGATTTCATTTAGACCAGCAGGTTTAACCAATCAGGCACACAGATTCCTGCCTTCCCTGCTTGATTTCCTGCATGTGGATACTGAGACCTGTTGAATTCTGTGTAAAGTGTCCTTAAAGAGCTGCTAGCTCTGATTAGTCCCTCTATTCCTAAGGGCACATTTCCCAGGAAATCTCATACAATAATTTTTTTAGCAACTGAAATTTTGCTCTCCTAAAATTCAGGGTCCTGACTTTACTCTTTGCCAGACCCATATCCCTCATGAATTCCACTGGGGTAAGATCACTGCAGCCCAGACTGCCTCCAGTTGTGACTTCTTTACTTACCTCATCTATGTTGGTGACCAGCAGGTCCAGTAACACTTCTCTGGTTGCGATATCCATCTTATGATAGAATTAAAATAAGATTTAGAAGCTCACTGACCTGAAATAGATGCATGCTAAGACAAATACACAAGACATGAAATTGCACTTTTGGAAGAATAAGCTTAATGCTTGATTGCAGCTGGGAGAGATGGATTTTATTTATTTATTTATTTATTTATTTATTTATTTATTTTACTTGCCACATTCTACAGGTCTTTAACTTTGTCTGCTTCATTATGTTTATGGCTTTGAGATTTTCTTAAACCAATTTCAAGGTTAAGGCAAGTTATCTTCTCAGCTGCAGCCTAATTGCTTTTGAGCAATGTTTTACGAGACTGTTTTCCAAGAAATGTCTGAGCAGAATTTAAGTTTGGAGTTACATTAGTATTAATACTTGAATGGATCTTGAAAGGCTTTTAAAGATAGTTTTGCCTTTTGCCTTTACTCACAGAATTTAGTTGTAGCATCTCTGAGGATGAAAAAAGACCTATAAGTAGTGGCTTTGCATGAAGTAGATTAGAATAGGTGTTTCAGCTGTGGTACATTTCTACCAGAAGTCTTCCAGTATGTATCCAACTGCAAGTGTATGTTTGTTCTGAGCTATAACTGTATTGTTGACACTTGGTCTTGTTAAATACTGAAAATACTGGGAAAAAAAAGGATACTTAATAATGAAGAAGGGCATGTTAAAATTTCACCATGTTGACTTTTATGTATTTGTTAATAGTGGAGGAGATCAATGGTCATAATACGCTCAGTAAGAACATCTTTACATGCTGCTAGGAACAAGACTGCCAGATGTAGTCATCCTGCTCTGGTTTTTATTTACTTTATATTCTGATTTTTACATATTTATTAGGTGCATTGGAGTATAAGGTGGTTCTTAAAAAAGTGTTTTACTAGTTTTTCTTAGTAATACTGTAGATGAACAGACTTTTTTCAGTCTTGCTTCTATTTGATCTTTGGTCAATGTGATTTGATTTTGATTGGTTTTGATGCCTACATACGGTTTTGGAAAAAGTTTTAAATCACAAAAAATGTAAATTTTGATTGTTCTAGATCTCACGCTGTTGCATGCGTCAATCAATTTATCATCAGCAGAACTCAAGCTCTTATGATGCACATAGATTCTTTTATTGAGGTGGGTATGCATTCTTGGTGGGGGGATTAAGTCAAATTGAATGTCTGTTCTTTTAAGAGCTTTGAATAATGTTTTACAACTGCCATTTATCTCTGGCTTAATGTTCTTAGCTTTATGTTTACCCTTTGCGTTGAAGTTTTTGTATGCTTGTGTGCCAAGTTGATTAGTCTAGGCAGTCTCTGACATAAAAAGTATTTTGAAAGGTGTTTTCCTTTTCATAATTAGAGGAAACTGTTTTGCATAAAGTTTTAAAAAGTAATGACGCCAGTCTGTTACTTAACTGTGACGGAGAGAGCTCAGTACATGGATTGTCATGTCATTTAATCTGTCTGGGTGATGGGAGTCTTTTTAAGTCTACTACTGAACACGAGCAAGAAGGGTGGTACTTTAGTTTATCTGTAGTATTTCATTTGCTGCTGTTGCATACTGAAGCATTGCTTTAGAGCTTCATTTACGTTTCCGGAAAAATTAAAAATCCAGGGAATAATGTCCTTGTGCCAGGGTCTAACATTGCCAAGTGTTTTCGTCATGTGGACTATGCACATCAAGAATCTGAAAATACTGTGTGCTAAATCAAGTATCTGTAAGATGTAATATGGTATTTTGAGGTGTGGGGAAGGTCACAGAATTGCATATTTGGATACTTTAGTTTGCTAGTAATATAAATTTAAATGCAAGATGAACTAGATAAATTAAGACTTTAACTGGTATTAATTTCCAACAGAATCTTTTTGCGCTGGCTACTGATGAGGAGCCTGAAGTACGCAAAAATGTTTGCCGTGCTCTGGTAATGTTGCTGGAAGTTCGAATGGATCGCCTTCTTCCTCATATGATTAGTATAGTTGAGGTGAGTCTCATTTCCTTCATTGCATGATGAAACAAATTTGGGCTTGCAGAAGTAACAAATAAAAAGCATTTGCAGGGATTGCTTTTCACTGGGGAGGTGATGAAACAGATAATCTTGGAAACAATTTCCAGGTACGTGAAGGACAAGAAAATCATCAGGATAGTCAGCATGGATTCACCAAGGGGAGTTCATGCTTTACCAGCGTGATAAACTTATATAGTGAAATGACCAGCGTGGTGGATAAGGCAGCAGTAGGTAGTCTTCCTGGACTTCAGTAAGGCCTTTGAAACTGTCCACACATAGCGAAGCTGTTGAAGTATGGGCTGGTTGAGCAGACAGTGAAGTGGGTCAAAAACAGGCTGAAAGTCTGGACCCATAGGCTAATGGTAAGTGATGCAAAGTCTACTCGAGTCCAGTAATGAGAAGAGTACCCTGGGGCATCAATACTGGGCCTGGGCCTGTCTAACATCTTCATTAATGATCTAGACAATGGGGTAGAGTGCACCCTCAGTAAATTTGTTGATGACACAAAACTGGGAGAAGTGGCTGACTCACAATAGGGTCATGCTGCTATATAGAAGGACTTCAACAGGCTGAAGAGGTAGGCTGGCAAGAACCTCATGAAGTTCATAATGGAGAAGTGCCAAGACCTGCACCAGGGGAGGAAGAACTCCATGCACAAGTATATGCTGGGGGTCACCCGGGTGGAAAAGCAGCTCTGCAGAAAAGGACCTGGAAGTCCTGGTCTACACTGACTTGAACATGAATTAGCAATGTACACTTGCCACTAGAAAGCCTAACAGTATTCTTAGCTGCATTAGCCAAAATTATTGTCAGCAGGTCAAGGAAGGTGAGCCTTCCCCTTTGCTCAGCACTGGTGAGGCTGCATCTCAAGTACTGTGTCCCATTCTTGGTTCCTCAGGCACAAGAGAGACATGGACATACTTGAGAGAGTCTAGCAAAAGGCCACAGAAATTGAGAGGTGCTCCAGTCCCTTCACTTACAAAAAAAGGCTGAGAGATCTGGGACTATTCACCCTAGGGAAGGGAAGAGGCTCAGTGGGAATATCATCAATGTGTATAAATACCTGAAGGGTGCGTGCAAAGAAGACAGAGCCAGGCTCTTTCTTGTGGTGTCCAGTGACAGGACGAGAAGCAATGGGCAGAAACTGGAACACCGGAGGTTCTCTCTGCACATCAGGAACAACTGATGTTACAAGATAATGTTGAAAATCTTAGTTCTAGTACTGATATTGCTACAGTTTACTCATTGAAGCTGTAACTTTTTTCTGCATGTGTTGATGGTAAGATAAGGCATGTTTTGTTACATAGCTGAGATGCTATTTGGGCTGCTAACAAAGTTGCCTCCCATTACATTGGGTTGTAGAGGTTAATACTATTTGATAGTTCCTTTAGCATTCTAGATTAGTCAACTGGCAAGAAAGTCTTCACTAGTCAGCTTCTACCCCTCTGCTCCTCCACTCAGCTATTTGAAGTGAGTAATTGCCACATTTCTGGGAAATATCAGCAGTTTCCAGGTAGCCTTTATGTACGCTGCTTGCCAGACTTAAAATATAGCTAAGGTCAGTCAGCCAGATTTCATGTGAACAACGGGTCACAACCCAGTATCGTATTCCAACAGGGCTAGGTCCAGACAATGTCGATTTTTTTTTTTCTTTTCTTGTACACCAGCTTCCAATAGGGATCAATGAAACAGCTGACAGCCTTGCTATGGTGTCAAGTCATTCTGTTTATCTCGTGTAGAACAAGCAAAGATTATCGGTTCTTGAGATTTTTTTGTCTAGTTTAGAACTTTTTTTTTTTTTTTTTTAAGAAAGATGTGGAGATAATAGCAGTATCATTGTGCTCTTCACCCTCCTAAGGTTCGGA
The DNA here is from genome assembly GCA_011076525.1 of Nettapus auritus. Taxonomy (NCBI): domain Eukaryota; kingdom Metazoa; phylum Chordata; class Aves; order Anseriformes; family Anatidae; genus Nettapus; species Nettapus auritus. The sequence goes on along the minus strand of CM021797.1, from coordinate 26,572,613 downwards.
GGTTCGGGCCTTTGCAGGTAGAAATAGTGTCACTAGCCAGAAGATCCAAGATTGTATTCTCATTGTACTTGATATTTTGTTGTTGGGAAAAATTAATAGAGTCCTCTCTGCAAAAGGCAGTTGTCATGCATTTCTGTTCTATAACAAAGTCTAGACTTTTCTCAGTTCTGGGACTACCATGTATAGTTACTAATTTCCACAGTTCTGTGCGTATCTTGCTATGCGACGAACTGCAACTACCGTTTAGTATTCAAATGAATAGTTTTTGCCCTCTGAAGCTTGACCACCTCCAAGCTGCTGATGGTGGCTACTCAGAGTAAGTCCAGGGAGTCTTAAAAAAGAGATAAAGCATGCATTCATGTGTTGTCTTTCATGCTAATGCAGAATAAATTTTAAAATAATTAAGGATGTTAATGATCCAAAGACAGGTCATCCTGCCCTGTACTGTGCTTTTAAAGCTGACAAGTTTAGTAATAACTTGCATACCAATTACTGAAGCATATAGGAATAGCTGAGTGTGGGTTTCAGTGGGCTTTCTGAATGTGTACTTACAGGTGAGCAGAAGCAGATGTGTGAGTTTTGGTTTTTCATTTTTTGTTTTTGTCTGAAAACTTGGTTACAGGATATGTCAAGAGTAGACCTAACAGTTTTCCATTATTAGAATACACTTTGATGCTCACAGCCGATATTTATCCAAACGTGTGGATCATAAGTTCTCTCTCAGTAGAAATCCTGACTTTTTATCATACTATACATAATGAGCTTGCTTGTGATGAATGAATAGTGTATGGATGATATGAAGTGATAACACAGAAACTCAGCTTGTCATAAGTCATAAGATGATGTGCATCGTGTTACTTTCTTCAGATAAAGATGTGTCTGTTACTTCTCAAAGGATGTGCTCTTAATGCTTTGTGTATTCTGCCATTCTTTTCTTGATGGCTTGGCTTAACAAGATTGTCATAATGCTGTTTATGTTATAAAGTACACAAAACTGTATTGAATAATCTTCCTGCAGTGTTTTGTAATTTGCAGTTATGAAGCAACTATTTCCATTGCCTAAAGTCAGAATTTTATAACTGAACATTAAACGTACTTGTTGAAATTTAGCATGATAATATTAAAAAAAACTGCAGGTACCCTTCCCACATTTTGCTTTTTTACTAGAATCGCTGTTCTTACTATGATTTTTTAGGCTGTGTATATAATTATCTTATACCACTGAGTGTAAGTAGTAATCAACGATTATTTAACTTTAAGCAGCATGTTATAATACATACATACACATCTAATCGGCATGCTATAATATATATAATGTGTACTTAAAGATGAAATGGCAGTGTGAGGAGTGCCTTCAAACAGATTATTACTTGCTACTTTTTTCATTTTCTTGACAAATGACTGAATAGAACAAAATAGTGGATTTTTAAGGTCTCTAGGGGAAAACCCTAAGTTAGTGCAAATTTCAGTTGCACTAATGAACCTTTGCTTGTAGTAATAGTTTTTTTTCATCTTTTCCAAGCTATACTCTGATGATAACTCACATTAGAGTGGTATTTCTCTTACTGTTAGTTCTTAGTCACAATAGCAAACCCTTAGGAAAAGCTTGCAGTTTAGTTTAATTCTGTAGAAAGGGGTGTGTCCATGGAAATCTTGCATCTTTGAAATGCATGTGGATAAAAAAGAGGTTTCTATTTCAACGGGGAGAAAATGGTATTCTGGAGTAACTGAAGGATTTATTTTGCTTGTTTTAAATCCACGTATGAGGAGAGGTAGCTGCAAGAGTTTCTGTGAGGCTTCTAAAATGAGTAGAATTATAGAATCATTTAGGTTGGAAAAGAACTTCAAGATCATCAATTCCAACCATCCACCTAAAAACTACTAAGGCCACTACTAAAACATGTCCCTGAGTGCCATATCCACACATACCAATCTTAAATACCTCTGGGGAGGGAGGTCTCCACCACTGCCCCGGGTGGCCTGTTTCCAATGTCGAACCTGTCTTTCCATGAAGAAATCCTTCCTGATAGACAATCTAAACCTTTCCTAGTGCAACCAGAGGCCATTTCCTTGTGATTTGTCACTTTTCACCTGAGAAAAGAAGTCACCTTGCTACAACTTCCTTTAAGGTAGTTGTAGAGAGCAGTGTGGTCTTCCCTCAGCCTCCTCTTCTCCAGACTAAACAACCCCAGTTCCTTCAGCCATGCCTTATGTGTCTTGTTTTCTAGTCCCTTCACCAGCCATGTTGCTCTTCTCTGAACATGTTCCAGCACCTCCATGTCGTCTTCTGTAGTGAGGGGCCCAAAACTGAACACAGTGCTCAAGGTGCAGCCTTACCAGAGCCAAGTTCAGAGGGACAGTCACTTCCCTGGCCCTGCTGAACACACTATTTCATTTGTAGGCCAGGATGCCGTTGGTCGTCTTGGCCACCTGGCCACACTGTTGGCTCATAGGCAGAGGGCTGTCAGCCAGCACCCCAAGGACCTTTTCTGCCAGGAGACTTTTCAGCCATTCGTCCTCAAGCTTAGATTTCTGCATGAGGTTGTTATGACCTAACTATAGAACCCAGCATTTAGCCCTGTTGAATGCCATACGTATGGATGTGGCCCACTGATCCAGCCTATCCAGATCCTCTGCAGAGCCCTCCTACCTGCAAGCAGATCAATACTCATGCCTAACGTGGTGTCATCAGAGGGTGCACTCGATCATCTCATCAAGATCATGAATAAGAATGTTAAACGAAACTTGCCCCAATACCAGCATGGAAGAGCACAGAAATTACTATTTTGGTTATTGCGTTCCTCTGCCCTTCGTTGTTCTGGCAGCTGTCTGTAAGAAACTGATGCAGTAATGGTAAACTTGCATTTTCTAGTTATGCAGGCATTTGATTATTTTTTATTTAAGCGGGTTTAAAGGTTCATAGCAAGATTGACGGATTTGATAATCTATGAATTACTATTCAGGCTTGAAAAATGTGAGTTTTTTCTGTTTGTTTTCCTATTAGGGGCTCTATTTATTTAGATTGTCTCATGATCAATTTTTGGAAGCTTGTTATGGCACTGGGATTAAAAAGTATTTTAAAGTGTGTAGTTGTACTTCTTTATTCAAAAGTAAAGAGGGGTCAGTTAGAAAAAAATCAAAGGAAACTGTTATTTATTATAGTCTCTGTCCATAGTTTCTTGGTAATAATATTCTTCCTTAAGCTATGAAGAAAGGTAGAGTGTGGATCATCTAGGATTAAGAAAGAAGTCTCATTTTATTCTCAGTTTATTCTCAAATTCTCTACCCTTGCTTAGTCTCTTAACTCTCTTTCCCTCCCCACAGAGAAACAATGTTACTGTGGTGCCATACTTTTGTTTCAGTGAACACAGTTTGCAATATTAGTAGCTTCTTTTTGTCACTTAGAACTAATACAAGTAATTTCTTTCTGTATCGTTTAGTACATGCTTCAAAGGACCCAGGACCATGATGAAAATGTGGCTTTGGAGGCTTGTGAGTTTTGGCTGACTTTGGCTGAACAACCCATTTGTAAGGATGTCTTATGTCGGCATCTTACTAAGTAAGTATGAGTACTTACAACTTGTTTTTGAAATAGTCATCTTGAAACTTCAGTTGACTCTTCCTAGTTACTCTTATAAAAATTGTATCTATCCTACAGCATGCTTAGAAGAATTTTCATGTAGCTAGTTATTGTGCAGAGTAAAAATGTCTGTGGCACAGAGTTCATTGAACAGACTTGTAAGTTTCAGACACAACTAGTTTTAGATGCAGTCTGTCACTTTCGTGCTTCTGAGTACTGTGGTCACTGTAAAGTTAAGTCTGTTAAACATCAGATGGATGCTAAGATGCACTGTTGTGTGTTTCAGCTTAAACACACATTTCCACATGACATTGTCTAATATCTGATGTACCATGGTATACACAAACAAGTAGCCTAGACAACTGCTAATCTGGGGGTCGCAGTGCAATCCTTCCATGTGTATAGTCATGCCAATTATTGTCTTTATAAAGAAGTTAATAATATTACACAGTCACTTAGGCTTAACGGAAACAAATATCCACATCTGAGACTTAAATGTCTACATTTCCATAACGTTGGTTGTAACTTCTTTTGTGACTAATTTTAAAGTCTTCTGTGATAATTAACAAAATCTTTAGTGTTCACATAAAAAATAAAATAAAATAAAATCTTAATTTAATGCATCCATGGAAGGTTTTTGAAAGTACTACAGTAGTTCTGTCTGTTTTTCCAGGCAAGATGTGAAGAGAAAACATGCATTCTTTTCAGTAGAAATTATCATTTTAGATGTGAAGCAATTAAAATAAATAAAGTTCAGTGAAACTTACTTTCATAAGCAATTGGAGAGACATAAGATTAAAACAATAAACAAGAATACTTCTCAGTTGCAGACTTTACATGGATTCAGTCTGTCACTGGTGCTGGCTCAGTCCATGATGATTTCCTCAATAGCTTGATTTGTCTTGTAATACATGGATTCTTATATGTTAGGAGAACTTAATGTATTTGGACTTCTATCTTCTAGGAATAATGAGGTAGGGTCCTCAGACACGAGTACATAAATTCGCACGTGCTGTTGGTGAGAGCCAACTTAGTACTTATTTATCAAATACTTATGGAAAAGTTTTAATTTGTGAAAGGTGTGTCAGAAGGTATGAAAGGTGTGTCAGAATAAGTATTACAACATAAAGGTAAAAATTCAGTTGTGTCATCTGGCAACCTCTAGTTAGAAAGCTTGTTATTTTAAAATAACACTATTTCAGATTACAAGTACTAATTAGCATCGTGAAATGCAGCTTGTATTTGTTCTAGCTTTTGTTATCAGGCTGCTGTTTGGTGGGGGGGGGTATTTTGGGAAGGGTTACAAACAAAACTGTGGCCTGAATAAGTGAAATTTGTCTTGCTTAATATGTGTTATTTTGATATGTATCAATATTTCTTTGTAGGTTGATACCTGTGCTGGTGAATGGTATGAAATATTCAGAGATAGATATTATTTTGCTGAAGGTGAGCACCAATTTCTTTTATTCTGTAGGAATATCTGGTTAGCTTCTGAGCAGTTAATTGGAATGATATACGCAACATTCCTAAATTCCTTGAATAATATAATGGCACTAATGAAAGCATTTTGATGACAGGGGGATGTTGAAGAAGATGAAGCTATTCCAGATAGTGAACAGGACATTAGACCTCGTTTTCATCGTTCACGGACTGTGGCTCAGCAACATGAAGAGGATGGTATTGAAGATGATGATGATGACGATGATGAACTTGATGATGATGATACTATTTCTGACTGGAATTTAAGTATGTCAAAGTGATGTGTAAAATGTTTTTAAAATACAGTTACTTGCATAATACAGGAACCACAGTAAAAAGAAGACTGTGTATAGGAATACAAAGGCTTTATTTCTGATCAGGAAAAAGAAATCCTGTGGTTTGGACAGGAGGGATGTTGTATTTCTTTTTTCGTATTGTGGCTCTTTCAGATGATATTTAGACTATCTGTAAGCTTATTTTTTGTTGTGAATATGTCACATGGAGCTATAAACCTGTACAATTTAATAGATGCTTTGGACTTTAATTCTACAAAATGCCAATCATGGATCACCTATTTGGCTAAAAAAAAAAAAAAAAATGTAGATACCATAACTGGGGGAAGATTAATAATGCTTTCTTTTACTTCAGTCTCCACTCTAAAACTGGTTTGTGTGGTTCTCCCCTCCCCCCTCCATTTGAACATGCTACTACTGACAGCTGTTACCAATATTTCTTTTCATATGTGAGAAACTTGCTTCTGACCAGAGCAGAGCACCTGAGTTAGAAAGACAGCAGATAGCTGTGAGGAAATGACTGTTCTGGTGGTCTGTGCATGTGTATGTCGTAGGATCTTTAAGGCAATTCATGATATGGTAAGGAAAAGCAATGCCACAAATCACGTTTTTTAATTTACATATATACGTGGGTGTATATGTGTATAATATGTTAGTTCATTCATAGCAAGCAGAATTTTGTCAAATGAGGCTTAAATATACTTTTTTGAAGTGGCCTCATTCTGGAACAGACAAGGATTTGTCTTCTGTCTGCTTCCACATGAGGTAAATCTGTAGCTGCCACTCTTGTCATTTTCTTGGTTCTACTGCTCACCACCTTAAAAGGTGAATCCACGAAAAAAAAATCCAAGAGCTGATTTCTCAGTTACGATCCGGAAGAAGTTGGATAACAAAATGAGGAAGTATGCTTTCTTGGTACCATTAGAAACTTTTGTTTCTTGACATGGATTGGTTTGATTAAAATATGTATTCTTTTTGAATCTGGACAGTCTACAAATAGATTTACTTATATAAATAGGAAATCACACTGTAGATTTTTTTGACAACTTCATAACATGATTTTGAACTACTCCAATGAACCTCTCAGAAGCCTTAGGAATAAAATACCTGATTTTGTTGGTTGTCTCAGTTTGGGTTCAAAAACTTCTCAAGCTGTGCACCCTAACCTATTCTTCCCCAGTTTTCTTCTTCTTACTGTATGATGAGATATGTAAATTACAGACATTTGTTTTCCTTAATGAGCCCCTTTGTCAGTATTGAGACCCATCCACAGAAACATTTTTTCTTAAAAAGCCCTGAGTTTTCATAACAGATGAGTGTACCTTGAAGCTTAGGGATCAAAATAAAAAAAATCGAGACTTAACCAAATTTTTTAGAATTATGAAGAAAATATTGACATAAGCAGCTTATTTTTGTGAAGTATCTTAAAAAATACATCGTTTTAGACTCATGCTGTTCTTGTCACTGTTGTGTGTAGAGATTGCAGTATTAAATACATATTTTCTGTTATTCTTCAGCCATGAAAAGCATAGCTGAAATTGACAGAATACTTTGTGGTAAGAGTCTTAGTTGAGATGGTGAGGAAGCTAAAGCTGACCAGGAGTGGTGGCCTGAAAGAGGAAGAGCAGAACAGGTGGGGAAATGTGTACTGACATGTCATCTGGACTTTGAGAGAATTTGGGTTATCTGAAGATCAGAATTGTGTCCCCTATTCCTTATCAGTGTTCTGTATTTGACTTTGAATACAAACAGAGGAATTATCATTGCAATCTGACTATTAGCAGTATGGCTTATTAATGATACCTGTTAACTAACCATGGGAGCAATCCTTTTTTTCTGTAGTAGAAAGCTGTAACAGTCTTAGCTGGTAGGTGCAGCTGCTCATCTTTGGGAGTTTGCACTGTTTAGTATTCATTTTCAGTTGAGATCTTCTCTAAGTTGAAGCCTCTTCTTAGTTTCATGCTAATGTTTTGGACCTCATCTAGGAGCAGAGCAGGAAGTTTTATCTTTTTCCAGTAGCTGCTACCTCCCAGCTGAAACTTAGCTGTATCCTATCTGGGCCCAGTAGCAGTTTAGGTCTAGCATAGGATTTTTGCATGTTAGATCTGTTATGTATGTTTTGCATGAAACCTGTCTAGTATATTCCAATTAGAACCTTTCTGACTGATTAAGAAGGAACTGATATCATAATAAGCAAAACAGTACAGCATAAATTCTGTAATGCACAGTCTTCATAAAACAGCCTTAGTGTTATTTTTCTAGGTATGACGACACTACAGCAGAAAACTAGAGTAAGGATTTCTGAATCGTGCTTTGAAGGTGTTCCTGATTTTTCTGTTATGAGCTTTTATTTCTACAAATGTAGGATTAAAAACTTTGAAACTAATTTCAAGTTGTTTAGTGCATCAAAAAATAAGAGTGTGGTATACATTCAAAACACAGGCTTGCAGATTTCCTTTCAGTCTGTAGGCTGATGATTTTTCCGTGAGACATGGATCATGGCTGAAGTCTTTTGAATCAAATACTGATTTTTATTTGTTTATTTTTAGTCCGTTTTTCCTTAGTTTCTCAAGTATGTTACATTTATATCACAGGCCTTTTCTCTTCCTTGGTGTTATGCCATCCTGAAATTACATAGTGTATAGAGTGTTGCAATAGAATGGTGTAGCTCCTGTCAGTGAGTTAATATCTGCAGAGCATATATTTTTAGTTGGTATTTAAGAGCTGCAGAACTGGATTTTTAGGAGCTGTACCTTTTATACCACAGCAAAGTGGATCAGTGACTGGAACAAAATAGAAGTATCCTTTCTAATGCCCTGAAACTCCACTGGCAGCTGAAAGTTAAAATGAGGATTATACTGCCTAACTGCAACTGGGATTAACTCTATTAATTCCCTTCAGGGAAATGTTCTGCTGCTGCTCTAGATGTCCTGGCCAATGTATTTCGTGATGAACTTCTGCCACACATCTTGCCTCTTTTGAAGGAATTGCTCTTCCATCCTGAATGGGTAGTTAAAGAATCTGGTATCCTTGTTCTTGGAGCAATTGCTGAAGGTAAGGCAAATAGCACATATCAGCTTTCCAAACTTTTAACTAATTCTAAAGCAGGTCTATGATTACTTCTAGGTACATTTACCTGTGCAAACAGGTATGTATCTTCCACTGATCTCTGGTTTCAGTGATTAATTTCTACATCTGTTATTTGCTGGCTGTACTTATTTAAGTTTTCATATTCAAATTAATGCATGTTTGGGAGACTGAATTTCTTAGGTTATTTCTTTTATTCGTTCTTTAACTCTCTTTGAGCTACTTTTTGTGGATGGTTCTCTGGTTTAAATATAACAACTTACATTTCTATGTACTTAAAGGCTTAGTTAGCCTTTTGTCCAGACTTCCAGCTTTTCTGTCCTTTTTGCAGATGGAATACTTTTTTTTGTTGTTGTTTTTTGTTTTCCCCCACAGTGCCTAGTGAATATAATTTTTCTTTGTTGCTAAGGAATTTTGTTGGATTTGATTTCAAGTCAAGCAAAGTAAAAGTTAGTACCTCTGGTAAAATTCAGTAATTTACTGCCCTTGCTGACTTGAAAGATCAGCTTTTACTGGTGGTCAGTGTTTGTGTGGTATTAGGAGAAAACATGAAGAAAACTGAAATTCTGAAATAATCCTTTTTAAGGATGTGATTATCTGTTACCAAGGCTGAATCTTTCACTACTTGTTGCTTTGGTCAGTGTCAGCAGACTGATTTAGGACCTTAAAAAAGCCTCATAAACTCATTTTATTTGGGTGTTCCTTCTTTATTCTATCTAACAAAGCAGAATTTCTGGAGACTGGGGAAGCACTGAAAAAGAAGTGCAGTTAAATAAAAATTTCATTGGGGAGGTTTAATTGGTCATGGTAATGTTTCTTTCTGGGGACTTAACATAAATTAGGGAGACTTGCTTTGTATGTTAAAATGTATTATTGTGCAATAGAGAATGAAAATATGCCCCTTTTAGGAAATAGGATTCTTTGTTAATTCTGGTACTGCAATAGCTGTATTTTTTCCTTGCAGGCTGCATGCAGGGTATGATTCCATATCTTCCTGAGCTGATCCCTCACCTTATTCAGTGCCTCTCCGACAAAAAGGCTCTTGTGCGCTCCATTACATGCTGGACTCTTAGTCGCTATGCACACTGGGTAGTTAGTCAACCCCCAGACACATACTTGAAGCCATTAATGACTGAGTTGCTAAAGCGTATCCTGGATAGCAACAAGAGAGTACAAGAAGCTGCCTGCAGGTGAGCCAAAGCTTAACCAAAAACACTGTCCATGACACTGTTTTTTCATTTGAAGTCATTAGAAGTCATTTTAATGCTTTTATTGATGAATGCGTGACTCCCATTTTTAGCACTTGATGTTGTTTTTGTTTTTTTCAGACTGGAGTAGGTGCAGCTTTGTGTGGGACAAACACAGATTACTCACAGTTCTAATAAGATTTAAAAAGTTAATTTGTATTTCTCTTGTCCAGTTTGATATCACAGTATATGAATCATCAAACTAAATACATTGCAGTAAAAGAACCCACCCTTGTGACACCTGTTTAATTTCAACATTCGGAGTTTTGTTGAAAGGCTTTTATATGCTTATGAATAAGGTCAATACTGATGAAAATAGAAAACTATCCTATCATAATGTTTATACTTAGTCCAGTATTACAAAAAAAATTGGGTTATTATTATTATTGCAATGGATATTCCTTTTTCTCTTGCAAGGAAATCCTGGGAGATAAGATTCCCTTTTCCCACTTGTCTGCTGATATTTTAAGAACAAAACAAAATTAATGTCTACATTAATGGATGGAATGTTAATGAAATGGGAATGGGTATACCTCTTTTGCAGGAAGCTCAACAAATAATAAAGCTTTATATGTCAGTTTGTGTGGGGCAGGAATTTACACAGCAGACTGCCAATAACGTTTCTACATAAAGCAGAATTAGATTTGGATCTGATTTCACACTTAACGCTTGAAACAATTGTTATTTTTCAAATTTCAGTAGTGTTTCAAGGCAGAGGTCAGAGTTCTTGTGCTAAGCTTTGCACTAAAGGTGTGTTCTTGCCTAAGGTCGGAATCAAGTAATTTAATGAAATGTACTGTGTAAGTTTTGCATATTTAAGCACTGTATCATTTTTGTCTCTAAACTTTTTCAAACAATTGGCTAGCAAATTTCTTCAGCTTTAACTTCTGCTTATGTTTGCCTGTCTTTTCTTAGTGATAGCTTTCTGTTCCTTCCAGAATGAACGGGAACATGGTGATCTGAGTGCTCACTTTACAAATTTGTAAATCCAAGGAATTACTTGCATACAAATTCTATTTAAAAAAAAATCAAAACCAACAAAAACAATTACACATTTCTGTCCATGCTTTCCTTGTCCAACACATGGCTGAAATGTGTGTGCAGTTAAACATAGCTGTGTTGCGATTGTTGGAGTACCCTCATAGAGTGCTTAAGGAGTATGCGCAATAGGCAGTGGAAACTATTAAAAGAGAAAAGTATCTCTACTGTTTGTAGAGATAAAATGGAAATATTAAAAAATAATGAAACACCTAATTGTTTTTAAAGTTTACTCAGTATTAGATTTGTAGCATATTTTGAAATGCTCTTTTTACAGCAGTGACTCATGAAAAATACTGTTGCAGTTACAATAAATAAATAGTCTGGGACCTTCCACTTTAAGGAAAACGTAGAGGTGTTATGTACTTAGTAGCTTTATAAATAGTGATACAATGATTTTTCTTGGGAGAGGAGCTGAAAACTGCATCCATGCAGTGGAGAGCTGCACAGATCATTGTCTACTATATTTCAAATTGCTTACAGGATACTGTATGTTTTCATCACTAACTTACACATCATTGCAGCTGTCTAATTTCTGTTGCTGTGATATTGAGAAGCTGCTCCTATAGTTGGAGGTGCCCAAAAAGATTTTATTGAAACACATTTTCCTGCTCACATTCTATGCCTTTCTGAAAGAAGACTTCAAAATAATATAATAACTTATTTTAAAAATAATGATGCTAGCCACTTAAACTGTTCACAGTTGTATTGTGTTAAGAAAAGGCGTTTCTCTATTTGGCAACAGGCCGGTAGGGAATTGTTCACTTCATAATGGTGATACATGCCTATTTTTAGAGCAGGGGCAGCCTGCTAGTAATCTTGTTGGCACAAGCTAGGCCAGTCTCTTTTTTTCGCCTTTTATTGTTTTCTTGAAGCAGCTTGTCCTGCTTTTTTTAATGCTGTTGTTCACACACACTTGACAATTTGAGCTGAGAAGGTTCAATGATGCTGCGATGTGTGCTTTGATCAAGAGTGGCTAAAGTCATTCATCCTTTGTTTGCTTTTGTGTTCTTTGTCTTTTTGTACCTGTTTTTCTATGCAGTGAGTGAGCTGATGCAAGTAGAGGCTGATGTTGGTGTTGTACTGGTACAACAGTAATGTGCTTCTTGGTGCAGCTGCAGCATGTATTAAATATAATGGGCTGGTTTTAGCTGAAATAAACAATTTTATGGTTTCTGTGATTTCAGTTAATATATTGTAACTTCTGCCTCCCCTCCCCAACCATTACAGTATAGAAGTGGCTTCCTGTGTATATGTAACAGTTTTTACATGAATATTTTTGAATTTTATTCATCACAGTGCAAGACCTGAATCCTTATGTGTTCAATCAAAATAGACTGAGATTGCCTCAGTAATACAATTTTGAAAATAGACCTGAGATGAATTTGAGGACAAAAAAATTTGTGTTTAAAAAGAAATGGCTTGCATGAGGTGTTTTGAATTGGTTTTGTGGGGTTGTGTTTTTTTTATTATTATTATTTTTTTTTCTTTCTTTATTATTATTATTATTTATTTAGAGGTACTGGCTGACCTGTATGTTTTTTTGGTTTGTTTTCTCTCTCAGTGCCTTTGCAACTCTAGAAGAGGAGGCTTGTACAGAGCTTGTTCCTTATCTTGCATATATACTTGACACTTTGGTCTTCGCATTTAGTAAATACCAGCACAAAAATCTGCTCATTCTTTATGATGCTATAGGAACTCTAGCGGATTCTGTAGGACATCATCTAAATAAACCAGTGAGTATACCATGTGTTCTATAAAAACACTTACAGAAAAATTGTTGGTTCAGTGTTTTTGTAGTATGCTTTACACGTTATGAAACAGAAATGCCAAATTTTCTATGTAGGTTTCAATGATACTGAATATTTACATGTAGAATACGTAGAGTGCATGTAATTTGACCACAACTCAAGTATTCATGATTTTGAATAAAAGGTTCTGTGTATTGGCTTGTGAAATGTGCTTCTTGTCATGACTTCATACTTCATTCTCAGAATTTTTCAGCTCAGGGGAGATATGCATGTCAATATAAATATTAAGGGGGACTTCAGAGGAATTGGTGGAATGTGTGCTAATTTCTGATGACAAATCTTTTTTTGTAACTACTTTCAGTTTAGCTAAGCTGCTCTGTGTGTCATCTTTTTCCTGTATAGTGGAGCACATTGCCGCTAGAAATTCCTTGAGAGTAGATCAGACATGCAATTTATATATAAAAACAACTAATTCCTTAGCCAAAGCACAGATAATGCAAAGGCAAATGCTGTAGGGGTTTTTTAGTGTACATTTGTTAATAGAATGTGCATATTTCACATGTTGTATGCATCTTCTTAAGCATATTTAAATTCTTTTTTTCTCTATAGTGCTTCACGTGACGTAGACCTAGTAGAATAAATCAACTTGGGTTCTTGCAATTGCATTTTACTTACAATCCAAAACTTTACTTACAACCCATATCATCAAAGGACCTCTTTTGTAATCTCCCTCTGGCCTTGGCCAATTTGACATTTGACAGCACCTAGAGGAAGCTAAATGGGAACTCCTGGTGATGCTGGCACTTTCTTCAGTTGCTTAGAATATTGCAGTTTTGGACTCAGCATTAGCTGGCTCCTTGGATACCTTCTAGGAGCAGCATCCAGCATTACTAATAGGGATGCCATGCTCAGTGTGCTTATGACTGAGTAGTGGCAGTGAAGATCCAGCAGCTTGTTTCAGAATAGGCAAGTATGTCCTTCTGGATAGATTTTTTTTTATTATTATTATTTTTTTTAAAAAAAAAAAAAGGGCTTTATTCATAGATGTTTAGTTGCGTGAGGAAGAAGCTTCAGGTATATGGGTTGATGGGGTTTGTAACGTGAGGGCAATGGCAATTGGTTGAGGAAAAGCAGGTGGGAGACTGCACTGCTGGTTTAAAAAAGTAAATGAAGTATTTCATAGGTTCTGTGGTAATCATATAGATGTGTAACAATCTAGGCAGCTATTGACAGTTGCTATGCTGAAAACAGCGCTGGAGGAAAAGATTCACTTTCCAAAGATACTTACATACTTCACTGAAATGATCTTAAAACATAAATTATAAACTCTAATATTAAACTACTTCTACATGTTACAACAAAGAATGGTTTACAGCAAATCATTTTTTTTCTGCTGAAAAAAATGAAGTGGATCTTGAGACACCACTTTTCTGGCCTTGAAATAAATTAGTATGCAATGAACTGCTTCAGCAGCTGATGCATTTTCATCCTGAACAGGAATATATTCAGATGCTTATGCCTCCATTAATCCAGAAGTGGAACATGTTGAAGGATGAAGATAAAGATCTCTTCCCTTTATTAGAGGTAAATGTTAAAGTTTGAATATCTTCTATCAACTACTTCTGTGAAGAAAGTATTTTAGTTTTTTAAGAAGCTCCTACTAGGAGTGTGACTGCAAAATCTGATGGCATCAGGAATTTTCTGTTATAGATAAAATATTCTGATTGTAGTAAGAAAATCTTATGATTGAAGAAATGTCGTATTTAGTAGAAATCTTAGATTGTTTTCTGCCATTCTAGAGTGTTTTCTTTGGAATTTTTTTCTTTTTTTTAAAAAAAAAAAAAAGTTCTGCCCCTTTTTTATTTTTGTCTTCTCACTTTCCTTTCGTACTTCCATTAAAATTACTTTTAGACAACCTGAAGGTATAATCCAAACCGTGTTGTCTGTTCTCTACTTCCCAGGTGTGAAGCAGGAAAACACTTACATAAAATGAAATAATGTTAGGTAGTGTTAAGGCTTGTACACAATCAAGACATTGAAGCTTAGTTTAAGTGCTATATGTCTTTGTATACACTTAAAAATTACCAAGAAGGAAGATGCTGCTTCTGAGAAATTTTGTCAGTTGGCATGTCTGAGAGAGTAGCAATTAGCTGGCAGTTGCCTTGGTTCAGCTAATTGGTACTTCCTTTCTAGGTTGTGTTTACTTAATCAGTTGCATTGGATATAATTTAAATACTAATGTTTTAATTTACCTTTCCTAAGTAAGAGGCTCTTGGGGGAGGTGAGGAAAGTTTGTAACTTCTTCATCTTTTTTGTAATTCCAGTGCCTGTCGTCAGTTGCTACTGCCTTGCAATCTGGCTTTCTTCCATACTGTGAACCTGTGTACCAGCGTTGTGTAAATCTGGTGCAGAAGACCCTTGCACAAGCCATGGTATTCCAATATGTTATTCATGTTAATTGATATTCAAAATGTTGCTATTCCAGTGGTTTCAGAATATCTCATTAAAACAGTATATGAACTATGTAAAGTTCTGGGTTGGCAGGGATATCTGTAGTTTAACTATAGAATGTCTAAATGAAGCTGCAGTAATTAATGTCTAAGTAAACCTGACTTTTATTTTTATGCATACCCTTGAGAAAATGTAATACTCATTCTGAAAATGCATGTTTATTTGTGGCAGTTGCACAATGCTCAACCTGACCAATATGAGGCTCCAGATAAAGACTTCATGATTGTGGCTCTTGATTTACTTAGTGGTTTAGCTGAAGGACTGGGAGGCAACATTGAACAGCTAGTGGCCCGCAGCAATATCCTGACACTTATGTTCCAATGCATGCAGGTGAGATGAGAAACCTGTTTAATCTAAGGATTTTCTTCAAGAGAATAAAAAACACTTCTAGAATTAATATCTTTTTTTTTTTCTTTTCCTCTTTAGGATAAAATGCCTGAGGTACGGCAGAGTTCTTTTGCATTGTTAGGTGATCTGACAAAGGCATGTTTTCAGCATGTTAAGCCTTGCATCGGTATGTTTCTTTTGCATATTAAAGTTAGCTTGTTTACAAACTGATAAGAAACTCATTTATCTGTTATTAAGTTCCCTTTTTTTGTGGCTTGCCTTGTTATGGTGTTGTAAGTTTTCATTTTTCTTTTACCAGCAAGGGGCTGTAGTCTTTTCTCCTTCAAACTGTGTGTTTAAAAGATGTGTTCTTTTGTAGACAGGGTAGAAGTTCATTTTGGTGCTTGATTTTTTTGTAATGTAAAAGCTGCCTGTTCCGCGAGAATACAGAAAAATAGATAAACTTTAATTAGAACAATTGATATATTTGATAAATCACTGAATTAGTAGCTTTCATATTTTTTATTAGAATCTGTAGTTACATTAGAATTATTAGAATTATTAGAAATGGGAAAATGTAGCTAAACAGTAGAGTTCGGATTGGGTGTTTTTTTTCTGTTTTTAACTTTCAGTAGGAACATAGCATCAGTTACATACTTGAGATACATTGACAAATGTATGCTTTGATATGCTTGGAATGCAATTTTTAATTGGCAGATGTTATAACAATAGATGTGATTGACTTCTAAGCATTTTTTTGTTAGCACAGCTGTATGCATAACTGTCCAAGAGATTCAAGGGCTGTTCAACAATGTTATTAAACTACAAGTACTTGGTGGGTTGTTTTTGTCTTCTGCCCTGATACCCAGCTAAAGGAAGGGAAGAAAAAAGTTTTATAGAGTTGCATAAAACGTAAAGCCTATTAGAAGCATTTTAGAAACATAGTTTGAAAAGATTTACATTGATCTACTTAGGTTCCAAAATCCATATTAATCTGATACATAGCAGAAATACAGCTGTTACTAATTAATGGATAACACTTTCCAAGTATTTAAGTAGGCTCATATTATTATTTTTTTAATGTTATTTTTCTGCAGTATTATAGTTCTGGGACAAGATGATTGTGTTGTGTGATGAGATTTCTTTAAAAATGTTGTTCTTCCTAGCTGATTTCATGCCCATCTTGGGAACCAACCTAAACCCTGAATTCATTTCTGTGTGTAACAATGCCACCTGGGCAATTGGGGAAATCTCCATTCAGATGGGTAAGATTTTTTTTTAGTTTGAATCTTTGCATATTTAGCATTATTTGCCTGTTTTGGTTTTGTTTGTTTTTAATTATACTTTCATGTTAAAAATTAAAATTTATTTTGGGAACCATGTCCTTGATTGTAAATTCAATGTATCAAATCTATATAGATTATATATTAATGGTCATTTTCTTCTGAATGTTTGTATTTGACTGTTTCAGGTATAGAGATGCAGCCTTATATTCCAATGGTGTTGCACCAGCTTGTAGAAATAATTAACAGACCCAACACACCAAAGACGTTGTTAGAGAACACAGGTACCCAAAAACTCAACCATTTGTGGTGAAGGGAATTACAGTTTTGGTTTAGTTCGTGGTTGTTTTTTTTTTTTTTTATATAGTTCTAAAAGTTGCATAGAGGAAACACACCAGAACTGATTATATTGCGATGTATTTGGCTTTTATAAACAAAAGCAACTCTATTTTGCAGAAGCTCTTACAAGTCTCAGCCTTGCAGCAAACCATCTACCATATATCTAGATTCTGGAAAGTTCACCTCTGTAAGAGTTACTATATTTATTTGTCATCTGTTTGATTTTGAAATATTCTTCCAATTTTATTTATTGCCTATATTTGCCATATTTAATAGGTGACACTAAAGACTTTACCCTGATTTAAATATATACACACAATACATGCGTATAAGGACATGCATAAATATCTCTAGTGTTTGAAACAAATATAATCGGCATATATGTAACGGATAACGAATTTTTTGAAATGTTGAAAAAAAATAAGTACTTTTTTTTGAAAGTACTTTTATGGAATTGTGAAATCACAAAGATCTAGATCTGTGATGGCACTTTTACCAGCAACCTAAAAGAAATATTGTACAATTTCTAATACCTGGTCACAATTAAAAAATAAATAAAATTGGCATTTGTGTTCTGGCCAACAGCTTTGCCTTCCAAATTGGGAACAGTCACCAAACTGAACAAGAATTTCTGAGGCTTGTTTCTTTTGCATTTATAGAGGGCACGTTCTGGTATGAAAAGCACCTTCCATACTTTAGCAGAAATTAGTTATCAATTTGGTACGTTTCTCATTTACTAACTGAGAATCTTCTCATTTTTTTTTTCATCTTTGAAAACTAAATATCCTGTAAGAAAATGATAGTTTAGTCATTATAACACGACATGATTGAAAATGATGCGAATTCATTTGATGTGAAGTATGAGGTAAATTGGAGAGAGATTCTCAATGTATTTTCCTCCAGTTTTGTCTAAACGTAAAAGCTGCAGTTTACCTCCCTCCCCCCCACCAACCCTTATTTAGTATGGAAGGTGAACATGAAAGAAAACTACATGGTTGTCTAGCATATTATAGAGAATGTTTTTTGAAATAATTTTTGAGCAAATACCTACTTGTTTTAAAATAGAACATGGAATAGTATAGCAGTATAAATTCCTTCTCACCCAGTCCCTAGCCCCCCTTTCTCTGCACTGATGGATGTGTAATACCCGT
Source organism: Nettapus auritus (assembly GCA_011076525.1). NCBI lineage: Eukaryota > Metazoa > Chordata > Aves > Anseriformes > Anatidae > Nettapus > Nettapus auritus. The sequence continues at coordinate 26,554,527 of CM021797.1, read as the reverse complement.
AACTGATAGGCATCCAATACTTAAATTTTGCTTCTGTCACTCTTAGAGAATTTTTGGAAGCATCCAAACACTGACATTTTCTTTATTCTCTTAATAGTTACTTTAAATGTGGATGCGTAACTGCAAATAAATGTTGAGTGTGGTGTACTTATTATAAGTTTGTTGTGGGATATTGTGCTGCATGCCACTGGTATGTGCAAAAATATTACTGTTTTCTGTGTTAAGTTGATGTAATGATCTGTGTAATGATCTTTGAGAACATTTCTACGGAAACATATGACTACATTAAGTAAAAGTTGAAAAATAAGTATATGTGGAAAAACTTGAGCATTGTCAGATATTGCTATTTCCTACTGTAGCTGTGAAAACTTAGGGGTAAAACTTATATTTTCATTTGAAATAAGTAGTTCAAATAAAAATTAGTAAGTTAGATCTCCTGAAAATTGTAGACATTGTATGTTGAAATTGAGTAATATCAGAGAAGAACAATACATTACAAGTGAGCTGCAGCTTTCATGGAATGAGTACATTTCAAACAACTACTATATCCTACACCAAACTTTTATTGGAGAAAGCATCATCTGCTTTATTGCATGTTTCATGAAACTGTTCACAAATGCCTGTTTAATTAGAGTGTTGCATAGTATGTCCCTTGAACATAGGTTTCCTTTCTCTGCTTCATATAAATCTGCTGGATTTTAGTATTATTCATGTATTTTGCTTCAAGTAATCCTGATACATTATTCCCCACCCTCTTCTTTTTCTAAAGATTAATCTTTTGTAAGTTGAGCAAACACCACTAAAACACATTTGCATAATGATATTTTATTCAATCTGTCCCTCAAAAAAGGACCAAACCACCAAATCATCTCAAGAAGCAATTTTGATTTACATGTGTCCCTATGCCTTTGTAACATAATTCAGATTCTTATAAGACTTTTATGAGGAAGTCTGTTGTGAAAAAGAGAAATTGGGATTAAAGAATTAATGTTGTGTGGTTAGTTGCTGTGACTTAGCAGTCACTTTAATTTCCCTACATGATTATGAATAAAACAAATATTTGGTACTCTTTAAAAACTGTCACCTATTTAGTGCTTATAGGTAGACAACATTATATTTAATGTAACCTTACTTGTAAATGCATCGTTACTCAAACGTGTATTAAAATCTTGAATTCTAAATGTTGAAAAAATAAATGTTAAGAGTACTTAGTACTAAAACTGAAAATGGTTGATTCAATTTGATTAAGGGAATTTTTATTAGCACATTTGATTAAAAACTCAAGTGCATGGTAGGTAAATTTAACATATGAGAGAACTCGGAAGAGGGCAGAATGATTATTTACATCAGAAAGCCTATGGATTTTAAATTGTGTTTTTGGTGTTCTCTCATTTACTTCTTTAATTTTTCTTTTACCCCGGAGAGTATACCATATATGTTGCTGCCTCTTATTTAGGGGGTGGTAATAAACAGCACTGGTGAAATCTTATGTTTATTATCATACACAGATTCTGTTGGTTTCTGTTTCTGAGTTATTTGTTGTTTTTTCTTTATTTTTTCTCCTCCCCCCTCATTTGCTCATGTCTTGGTTGGCGTTTGGTGGTGTATAACCGTGATTGCGTTACCTTAGCAATAACAATTGGTCGTCTTGGTTACGTTTGTCCTCAAGAGGTGGCCCCCATGCTACAGCAGTTTATAAGACCCTGGTGTGTATTATTCAATCTTTTTTTTTAATTCATTTTTCTTCACTCTCTTTCTTTCTTCTTTCTATCTCACTTTTAGATATATTTTCAGTTGGTTACAAAATCTCAATCCTTAATCATTGCCAACCATGTGACTAATCTTGTCCTATCAGGTTTGTGAGTTTTTAGTAGCACCGTCATGTATTTTTTATGTTGTGGCTAACGACTAATTTATGCATGGGATAAGATTGTCACATGCTTGCTGTGTTAAAGCTTGACTATGAAAGAGCATTTTAAAATCCACCAGAATGATAATACAATGCATGCAAATACTGTAAAATTTAAACCGTGCATTACTTTAGTTAATAAAAAAATCAGTCTGAGGCTTGAAATGCTGTAAGGAATATATGTTTATAGACCTGTTATGTATAAAATAGCTTGCTTGCTGCTGTAAAAGTTAAATAACTGTTCTGTAAGTGGTATCTGACATAATTCATACTGTGATGGTATTATATGTTCTGCTTCTAATAATGATAGTTCCTATAAATACTTCAGTTATATGTTCCTTTTGTATTTAATGGAATACAGGTCACACTTTCTATATAGTGAAACAGTAGAACAAAATTCTGGATATGACGCTCAATGGGAATATGCTAGTAAACACTGCAACAACTATTTTTCTAACTGTTCAAAACAGTGTTTTATGTCATTTTATCAGTGTGACTTATTCCATCAAATACTGTCATCTAGTTCTGACTTGATTGAATGAAGGAGTAATCAAATTAGCTAAGATTTGCTCTTCAACTTACTAGGTGCACCTCTCTGCGAAACATAAGAGACAATGAGGAAAAGGATTCAGCATTCCGTGGGATATGTACCATGATCTCAGTCAACCCCAGTGGAGTAGTCCAAGTAAGATGCATGAATAGATCTTTATTAGTTTGTTTGTTTGTTTTTTACTCGTGAAATTTAGGAAAAGTTGGGAAAAATTAGGAAAGTTGAATATGGAATATTAAAACGTTTTGATGTTGATTCACTGCAGAGCATGACGTAGCTTTACTTTGAAGTCATAGAGGCCAAAATGTTTATATTGCAGTGATGAGCACTGATAATGCTTCAGGACTTCTTCAGTAGTTATCATCTGTGGAAAGGAGTTGAAGAGCAGAGGTGTTAGATTCATCTTTTGTCTAAAATGAATTTGTAAATAATGAACTTTGATTAAAAATAACTCTTGTAATATTTCTGTCATGTATTTTGTGGTGAGGATCTGTATGAAAATATAAGACAAAATCGAGTGCATTAAAACTTATTTTTCAGATGCAAACTGGACAGTCAAAAAGAAAAAGAAATAAAAACAATAAACACCTCTTCATTCTTAAAACTTGGGTAGGGAAAATTCTGTCAGAACTTGGAGTATATTTCATAAATAGTCAATGTGACAAGGAAGATGCTCTTTAAAATAAATGGTACATGTCAAGAATAGAAGTGACTTGGTTTTTAGTCTCCACAGCTCCAAAGTAAAGCTATACCAATGTAATATTTAGTGAGAGGAAAATCAAGGTGAATTTTGCTCTCCACTGCCTGGAATCCTTCTCCTTGAAATACAAGAATTGAGCCTCTGTCTTGGTCTGAATTTTTCAGTTGATTTCACTTATGCTTTATTCTATTCTTATTTCCCTCTTCTGCTGTCCATTTGTTCTTTCAAACAACTGCAGGGGAAATTAAGGACTTTACTCATGATTCCATTTCTTCTTCTCTGTAGCTGTTATCTTTGGTTCCTATCCAAAAACATGAGCATTGTCAAATTAATGATTAAAGACTGGTGTTTTAATAGAGTAGTAAGAGATGTAATACATGATAGAAAACAAACTATGTGCAGGGATTATGATGTATCTTGATTTTGAACATGTATGATAAGCATTCTGTGTGCCCCAGATATAACTTCTGGCTCTGCTTAAAGAAATAGAACAGTTTTTCTCCAGCTGAAGATTTGAGTGAAAGTTCTAAGTGTGATCTGGAGTTTGTTGCTTGTTTTTTAAGACGACCAATTCTTAAACATGGCATGTGAACTGAAAGAATTCAGGTTAGCCAATTTTGTTTGGTTGTTGTTGTTGTTTGTTACTGTGGCTTTATTTAATGAAAAACCTGATGAAACAAAGCTTTTCATAGTCAGACATTTCTACTTCTGTACACTAAGGCATAGAATAATTTACCTGAATTAACTGGAAAATAAGTACATGTAAACAAAATCAATTTGTGAGTTAGGATCAAAGACCCCCGCATAGTTCATAGAAAGAACATCAAGCATTGTTTTCAGACCTATAAAATTGAGGTTTCTAACCTATGTGATTGTTTAATCTTATAGGACTTTATTTTTTTTTGTGATGCTGTTGCATCCTGGGTTAGCCCAAAAGATGATCTCCGAGACATGTTCTGTAAGGTAATGTTCTTAGTGTAATAGTATATCCTAATTATGATTTTTTTGAGTCCTCTGTTTCTTTCTTGTTTCTATTCCCACTGTTATCACTTCCAATGTTTGTGGTCATGGAGGCTTCTTTGCAAAGTCCTACATTTCAGACAAAACGTCAAAACAATCAAGGTTTTTTGTCCTGTATTTTCTTAGGTGCGTTCAGGGTATTACAAACTTTTTTATAATGAGAAGTTCACTTGGTATTTTAGTTGAAAGGATAATCATCCTCAGAGAGGTTTTCATAATGCCACGCTACTATGATTTGACTGCATTTTGAAGAACGGGATTATCTATACACACATGTGTGTCATCTCTGTTCTAGAAAATGAGATCTGTCTCATTCAAGACTTTTTTTTTGCCATTTTTTCGATGAGGATATTTTTGTGACCAACTGTTCCACAATTCAGTACCCTTGAGTTTAAAAAAAGGGAAAACAGAAACATTTAGACTCTCTGCAATTTTATTTTGAGGAGGAGCCATTTCATCCTGCTTTTTCTTACATATGCCTTTTAACCTGCTGTTTTCACATCAAAAATTGAGACCTTTTTGATAGTACCACTTAGTTTTCAGTTGATTTATTATATTGAAGGATCCAGACTGTAACCAGTAGCTTTTTTCATTCTTACGCTCACTTTTAACTGCTGTGGGACCATGTTGTTTTAATGCACAAAAGACTTTAACAACTTCATTTTTAGTAGCAGTTGTCTACAGGTTCTGAGGAAAAAGTGCAGCTTTAATAGGATGCTTTTGTAATTGTGCTAGAAATTGGCAGGCATTCATTCTGTCAAGTGTTGTCTGTGATGCTGGCTCAACTTTTCTTCTAGAACCCATAACACATTTTAAAATGAAATATGAATACAGTAATCACAACATACAACCATGGTCCTGTTAGGCCATTTCAGAATACGAAATATTTTGTCAATTGACAGACTTTGTAAGTCACCTTACTTGATAGTTAAATATTGATATCAGTCTTTATGGGTAGCTATATTCTGTATGTCTCAACTGAAATTGTTTTCTTTTTAAGAAAGCCTTATTAATTTCCTTTGTTTAATACTTAAAATGGAGAATTTAGATAGATTAACAATTCAACAGATTGTAGATTATTGCATATATTACTAGTAAATAATAATCATTTATCTATTGTTTGGTGACTTTTCACTTTAAATTGTCCCCCATCACTTGTAGATTCTTCATGGATTTAAAAATCAAGTTGGGGATGAGAATTGGAGGCGTTTCTCTGACCAGTTTCCTCTTCCCTTAAAAGAGCGCCTTGCAGCTTACTATGGAGTTTAACCTCATGCACTGTAGCTGCAGTCCCATAATTAGAGGTAAGTATATTAATCTTCCCTGCTAAATAGAGCTGTATAGCAGACTTCATCCATATTTGCATTATTTGAAACGTGATTAATTGACTAGATTAAAGGTTTTCCTTCCTTTAAGAAGGGGAAAAAAGGCAGTGATGGTGTACCTAAATGCTGGTAGTGTAGCTATAGCAAAAACTTTCTGACTCTACTCTTCACTTTTTACAGAGAGAAAGAGAGTAAGTGTACAATATGCACAGTAGTGTATCAATGTAAGATTGGAGGTGTAGGTGTAACAAAGTTCCTGTTACGGTTTAATAAAGTGATGAGTGTGATCCTCAAGGCATCATACTAAAGACACAAGGCTCGCTGTGCATCTTATTAATTAGTAGATAGCAGATGTAGTTTAAGCTGAATATTTCTCTCGGATAGGAAAGCAAGTTTAAGACACTTTAGCTATGAGAAGTCCAATACATTCCTGGCTACATACTACATGGTCTTTGCATTGAGTTAAGGTTATGCTAATCTGCAGCTCTATAGTCTGTAGACCTTTACTTTTGGGGGAAGTTAATGTGTTTTGTTTTTCCGATAATCCATTTTATGCACCAATTCATAATTGTTGGAGAATTGTCTCAGAGAGTACTCGGCTTCATCAAAGAAGACTGACTGTGCCATCTATGCCAGTTACAACACCTTGCTTTGTATGCTCTCTGTGAAGACTGTATTAAAGCAAAGTACACATGTATTAAGTATTGTGATATTGCCAAGAGTTTATTATACTGCACAAAAATGAAGGGAGGGCAGATTAAGTTAATTCAGTCGGACATCATATAAATTTGATAACTTGCTGTAGAATTTTTATACTGAAATTTTGGTGAGAATTATGCAATTCTGTTTTAGTGTTAAACTAACAACTATTTAAAAGTCAACCTAATGTTTTTCAGAGTCAGTGACATAGTAATTCCTGTTTGAATTGCATGTTTCATTTGAAAAATGGATTAAAAATATAGCAGCTTCAAACATTTACATATTTATCAATGAAGGCATTTTCGTTTTGACATAGTCTTTTTTTTTCCTTCTAATGAAGAAGAATCCCAAGTGGGGAAAAAAAGCTCAATTATTCTTAGTTTGTGTTGAGGAGACAGTATGATTATCTTGTTCAATCCACATAGAAGTGAAATTGTTATATCAGTAAAGGCATGATTAATAATCTTTCTCAAAATTGTAACCACCTCATAATTTTGTACTAAAAGGGCAAAATCTTGTTAGAATATACAGGACTGCTTTCACCTAAAATCTAAGCTTGGCTAACAATAATAGAACCGTCAGTGTAGCTTTAAAGCATACATTGTTGTCATGAATACTAATCTTCCCTGTTATAAACAGGCTAGTTTCTTAAACAGAGTTATAAAAGGAAAGTCTATGCACAAATTTCTCTTAAGTTTAGGTTGGCATCTACTGCTTAAAAAAAAAAAAAGGAAAAAAAAAAAGCTCTTTGTTTATGCAAGGGTCTGTCACTTCACTTTAAAAGTAAGGTTTAACTATACCTCTATCTTTTCTTTTATAGGTCCTTCAGTCTGGGAGACTATGAGGGAGCCTCTGCACCCAGGGAAAATGTTACCCTTTACTGGGGGGAAGGGTGAACCAGTAGGGAATACAGTACAATCCCAACCCTACTGGGAGGGGCGGGAGGGAGGTGTTGCCGTCACTGTATTAAGTCGATGTTGGGAAATGTTTTAACATCTGGAGCCTTTGTGGGTGGAAATCTGTCTCCTATTACAACTCTGCACTGGATGTGAAGAAGAAAAAAAAGAATCTATTCATAAAACAGCACATTCTGGAATATTGTGGGGAATTGTACCAAAATAAGAACCATATAATTGAACCATGGGGATACGTAAAGAGGAAAACTATTTTGCGCACAATAAAGGAAACCTAAGAATGGGGGTCACAAACAGTAAAAGGCTTTCTTTTTTTTAATGTTTTTTTTTTTTTTTTAAGGGTTTTCTACATTATTTCATCCTGCTTGATGGGATTCCTAGGTATTTGCATGTTAATGAAGAACTACACAAATGAAGTTAGTACAGTCAAAATGCAGCTTGTGTCTGTATTAGGAACAGGCACTTGCAGTGTATGATACAGAAACCCCATCATAAATTAATAAAGGGTAACTTGGACAAAATGAAGCAACCTGCAAGCTGCCAAACGAGTCACTCCTTTCATTTTGGGGTAAGGGGAGGGACAATTCAAAGGAGAGATTGACATCTTAATTTTTACGTTAAAACGAATTTAAAGTAGTGGATATGATTTGATTATTGTACTTCATTAGATTTAATTTCTAGAGTAAGGCATTATTCTTAACGTGCAGTTTAAGGTTCAGGCATGTGTTCTGGCTCATAGTGATCAGAAGTAATTTAAATTAGTGGGAAAGTAGCATGCTTGCATCACATAGAGTGAAATTGGTATACATTTACCTATGTTGCGCCAGTTTTGTGTTGCAGTTTACCAATTCAGTATAGCCCTGCATTTAAAATTCCTTTTCTAAGATTCTGTGGATTTTATTTTTATTAAGAATATAGATATAAAGTACTGTAGTTAACAATTAGGCCTTGAAATACCTTTTAGGATCTGTTAAGAATAAGATTGATATTGTATTGTGTGTAACCTGCACAATGTGGAAAGCTGATATAGCTGTGCAAAATACTTGCCTCTGTGCTGTCAGTGTGATGTGCTTTCTGCATGGTTATATACTAGTGATTTTATCAGAATCTCTAAAAATGAGTTACATGGTAAGACCCGTTAAAGGCTGCATAAATGTTAGTTGGCACGTAAAGACAATTGTAGAAGTTGATGACATGATTGCTATATTTGTGTTTATTCCCACTCAACATATTACCTTCTATGCTTTCTTTTTGTTCAAAGCATGATCTTAAAGAGATGTTTAAGTTAATGGATGTAATGCAGGGTATCTACACTGTATCGGCGCATGTTGGTGGCCCTTTGTGATGTAGTTAAATGCACAAGGGTGCAAGTTTAAAGCTACAGAGTGAAAGTTGGTTTGGATCCTCTTCATTTCATTTGTTTAGCTTTTCTGTTGTGTTTTTTTTTCTCTACTTACATGTATTCCTGTGAATAAATCCTTGTTAAGTTAACCCTTTACTTTTCCTTCCATGTGTATTTTCTTATGTACTGTGAATGTGAAATCCTAACTGGTACACTTGATCTTGTGTCCATCTGAAAGTGGCAAGTCTTTATTAATTTAGATTGCCTAAAGAGTATCCCATGATGATAAAGGAAAATGGAGAGATTTTTAACTCTGCTGGCCAGAGGTGAAGCCACACCTTTCCATTTTTCAAGTGCTGCATAATTAATCCGCAAAACAAAATTAAGCCATAACAGCCTTTTTATAGATTTAGTTTCTCACCTTTACATTGCAGAATGGATACTGGATAACAGTTTTTTGTTGTTGTTTTTTTCTTTTGTTTGTTTTTAAGAACTTGCTCTTCTTTGCATGGTTCTGTTCTTTGAGTGTTGGATGATTTAGCCATTGCACTGAAGTTTGAGCTGTGTGAGTGTGAATTTATAAATGATGTTCAAAGGTTTTTTTTGTTTTGTTTTGTTTTTTCTAATGCATGATAGCATGCACATTTTACGTTGTCCCCGACTCCCCCCTCTCTCCCCCCTTTTTTTTAATTTGGCTTTGCAAATTTAAATGGATTATGCCTGAAAAATAGTTTGGACAATGCTAGTACATTGTATTTATATGATTTGGTCAAAATTGCATGTGATAACTTGCTTTCAAATTCCATTGCTTTGGTAGCAAATACGAATTCCTTCCTGAACTAATAACTGAACTAAATTAGAAATAGCTTTAGTCACTAAAAACACTTAATCTGGAAGCAGAAGAAAAAAAAAAAAAAAACTTTTAAATTTAGAAAGGTAGGATATTTTTTAGACCCAAACTTGCTTTAATTTCGAGTGTGTTCAAGTATTAGGTAAGAATTTCATAGAAATTACATTTAAAAAAAAATTATTATAGAATACTTACCTAAATAAAACATAGCGTTATGGCTAGAATCCAAGTTTAAACTTCTTAAATTTCAGAAAGTCCCTGTAACCAAATAAAACCACACCACCTCATCACAGATTAGCTTAGGATGCCACTTTTGTATGTTCGTATTTTAATAGATATTTACACAGATGTGAATTGGTCTGGTATAACAAGTGAAATAATTAAAATAAGGCAGACATAAACATTACTGACAAAGTAGTCTTTTTGTACGAGTAAGTTCTCTCATTGTATATTTTAAAGCAAATAAACCCGATTCCTAGTAAATAATATAGTGCAGAAATTTGCAGAAGCCATTTAGGGTACAATGTGAGGTAAGAAAAGTTGTGAATCAACATTAACAGTTACAATTCAATTATTGCATCATGGGATATATAAAAAAGCATCTTAATTCTTGTGGTGTGGTCTTGACAGTTTTTGAATGTTGACTGAATGTTTGTACTGGTAGAATTGTGAGTTTGTCTTTGTTACATTCCAGTGTTTCTGCCTCTTGGCATGCTGAAAGCACGGCTTACTTCATTTGCTCCTTACACACTGAATAAAGTGCTGTTAGTGTGCTAAACTACAGAAATAGCCGCTGCTAAGTAATGGTGTAGATTTTCTACTTGAATATTTTTGTTGTAGGAACCTCAGGAGGTCAGTGTTTACTGTTTTTATATATGCCTTTCTCCTGTTTTGAGTTTCCCTTTTTTGAAGGATTCTGAGAGTGAACAAAAGCTGCTGATCAACCTAAGTTGGTAACAGAAAGTGTATTTAAAATCCTTAGAAATGCATCTTTTTTGGCAGTTCTAAATTGCTCATAAATTAGTCTTAAGTGAAGTTCAATACTAAACTTGTTTAATTACACATTCAGGAAAAAGCTCTTTTCATGTAGGAAAAAAAAAAATATATAATAGTTCATTATTTTAACCAGTGCAAGCAAAAATAATCAATTTTGTAATTTTTTTCCAAAGCTTGATTATTTTCTAAATCAGCGAATATGTATATATTTAAATTGTAGTGAGCTAATTCTTATGCTTTAGTTTATTGCTCCTTAATGCTTATACTCAGAAGATCACTTTTAGGAGAATGGGTTTAAAATTTATAATCATTATAATTTTTAAAAGTTAAGAGGTAGCATAAATTTTGTAACTAACAATATTGATACACACTGTGATTTTTTTTTTTTTTTGTTAGGACTTTTATGTTAACATCAATCTTACTTAAACTGCATATATTGTATAATAGTAAAATGTATATTTTAAACTTGGAGTGGCTTTCCTTAAGTGAAACTCATTGCTACTTAAAAATATTCAAATACTAGCTTTATCTCAGGTGAATACTCTTGTACCCTTTTTGTTCAGAACACATGCTTATGAAAATGTGTCTTAATTATATCAGTTAATGTATTTCATGGTAGGCAGCTCCTCTGTCTTGAACTTAATCTAAATTAACCTTCTACTGTGGGACAATAATGACTTTTGCTTCACCTATTTTATTCATATTGAATGTATTAATAGATAAAGGTGCAAAAACATTCTTCCCTTGAGGAGAATGCATCCATATTCAAACAACTTAAATATTTGTTGAAAAATGCTTTAAACGCAACGTTGTATTGGAAATCTTCTGTTTCAGATTTTGTCAAGGAAAGAAGTTGCAACTTAACACTAATTGCTTCAGTACTTTCATGGGGATGATAGTTGCAAAAAGCTTCTATATAGGGTCTAAAGAGTAACTTTTTATCTTAGATAAAGGTTAAGCTCTACAGTGAAATGACTGCTGTAAATTAAAAAATAAAAAATAAAGAATTTGCAGTTATTTCACATAGATGCTGATGTAGTTTGCATACATATTTGTTATATATTACATAAGTATTTCCAGTAACCTCATCTTGAGTAAATGAAGCTTGATCAGTAGCTGTGTATTTCACTCACCTATGCATTCTCCAGATGACTTGCATCCGTCAGTCTGCTAGCTATTCTTCTCCAATAGAAGCTGTTTTTTTCTTTTTTGTCTGCCACTGATGCTTGCTCTTTGCACTTAATGGTTGGAGCAAGCCAGTTTTAGGTTATTTTTAATGGGGAAACTGAGGTGAGTACTCTTGTTGCTTGCCTTATGGTATATATTCTGCTAAAATAATAAGGATACTTACTCACTTGAATGTATTTATGTGAGGGAAGTTAAAATGGCTCTAAAAAAGATGTATCCCGGTGTGGTGTTAACAGTATACGTCTTAGTAAGCCAAATCCACATCTCTAAGAATTCAGCACTTACAGTATCATTTTTTGATAAGCAAGTTCTATTGTGCTACTTTCACCTTAGGTATCTGTTTACTTACTTTGGGTGAGAAACAAAACTGAGAAGGCCTGGATGAACTTTATGGGGATTATAATTATTTAAAAAGATTAGTACAAGCAAGTTTATTTGGCTGTTGAAGTCTCTAGTGTAGTATCTTTTTTTCTTTTTTTTTCTTTTTTTTTTTTCCACGGGAAGAGATAGGTAGATACGTTGTATGCTGTCTGACTTGCTAATACTAAACACTTCCAAAATTTTAAATTGAATGCAGTATATAAAATAGTTCAAAGTGAAAGATGACTAGATCTTTCTGCTGACAACTTAGGTTGTATGAGTTTTGCTTGAAAGCTTTAAATCTGATGTTTCTGTATCTGCCACAATGTTGGAATGTTTCCTTCAAACATATCCTCCTGCAACCTCTCAAACTGTACTAAATTGAGTGATTATTTCTTGAAGTCTGCCTATGTGCTAACAGAACTTCATTTTAAATAGAATATGGTTTTAATTTTTGATAAGCTGCTGAATTTTAAAGAGTTTTTGGGGCCACCAAATATTTTGGATCATGCAGAGAATATATATTGTACTGTAGTAATTTTGTATTTACATTTGTATGATGTGACATAATAGATGTGAATGTTAATCACTGCTTGACTATGTTAATAAAGTTGTTTAAATATAGATGTTGCATTCTAATTTTTAATGAAAAAAGTGAAAAATTCTAGTTTCATTTATGGTTTTCCTGAGCCATTAGTGCACTCTTCTGGTTACCACACGTAAGTTCTGAAGTCTTTTCAAGAATAAGGAGGGTTTTCATTTATTTCAAAGAAAATGATCTTTGGATAAGTTCAGGTCAATTCAATTTAAATGCTTCATGCTGCCTGGGGTCAGATCGATGTAAACATAAGAGGTTTAAGTGAACTTAAATCAGTATTTGTTGGGTCATAACGGTTAAGTGCTTTACTGAGAAATGGTATGGTAAATTCATTTTCATTTGAAATAGCTGATGTTTGCTAAGGCTCATCAAATGGGGAAAGAAAACAGACCTCACTACTTGTGTTACCAATAATCTGAAGGAAAATAGGAGTAAACTAAGAAATGAATGAAAACTAATCCAGACCTTAAAGAAAAAAAAGACCCTACAGTGGTCTTAATCCAATTTTTATCTAGCTTTTATGGGACTGGGATCATACAAGCTATTTAAAGATCTGTTCTTCTGTAACTTCCTGATACAGGAGTCTGCAAAATGAAAGTATAAAACTAAAAGTGGTATCTCATGGGACAAAATCCATCTAGATCGATTTGAACATTTCTTGTTCAACATTTAACAGTTGGTCAATTACATACAGATAACTTAGTTACCTGTGCTGGACAGGTGTAGCTTCTATAGTGTAATGATAAATTTCAATAAAATGCATGAGCAAATACAAAATAAAACTTCAGTAGAAATCCATTGCTGCATACTTAGCTAAAAGTCTGCTTAACCTAGAGACTTAGATTTCTGCCTCCGAAAAGAGAAGAAAGACATGGAGGTGCTGTTAACAGCAGTGTAGGTGTCAGGTTGATTAGAGAGATCAGCTCCTGTCAGCTGTGAGACATGAGTGCACTGGTGACTGGTGGGAGGGGTAGGCATGTGTTTTCTTTCAAATTGCCCTTCCCAGTCCCTTTTGTTGTGGGGTACCCATGATAGAGTCCTGCTGTCAGCAGGGTACTTGCACAAAATATCTAACGCTCTTGACTCAGAGCCTGATCTTTAGCTGTGGCCTCTAATTTTGAGTCTGAGGTTAATGACTACTTGTTTACACATAAGAAGTGAGCAGAGTAAGTACTAGCATCTTGGACAGGTAAAATGAATGTTGTGACTAAGTTTGTGTTTAGATTGCGACAGAGCAAAGGACTCATTTCAACATACACCATGCTGTTCCCTTTCATACTTTTGTATCTAACTTAAAGATAGACTTCAATGAAAAATGAAGCATTTCAATAACAATATTGTGCGCATAAAAAATCTTGTGCCTAAAAAATCTTATGTGCATTGAATGTTCACAAATAGATGTTGGTAACTTTTGTCATCCAAATGACTTGGAATGAAACATACTGCTTATATAAATTATTGACATCCAAAGTCCGTTTCTTTCAGAAGCGTTTGCTCTTGTTTTGCGTAAAATGAGCAATACAAGCACTATTGGAACTTCCCAAAAGACGCACAAATATTAATCTGTAAAATGGTGGACTTTGTTTTTTCCACTAGTCAGTCCACTTTAAGAAAAACAGATGTAATTATGCTGCACACTTCTTATAGCATGTATGTATAAGTGATAGCATACAAGAAATTACTTTTGAATCATACAGACTTTCAATTTTTTTCACTTTTTTTTTTGTTTGCCAGACTCGCATTTGAATTGTGAAAGTGAAAACTGGAATACTCTATTTTGTAGCTTCAGGTACAAATACTTTGTCAAATATTAATTAATATTTAAAATATGGAAATAAAGCTTTGAAGTCTTATGATGACAGCATTTTTACCCATTTTTCCTTTTCCTGTTACCCCTTGGCAAAATTGATAGTCGTAAATTCTTGATCAGACAGGGGAATTCTTGATCAGACAGGGGAACTTAGTCTTCCCCTTTCTTTACAGCATACAGGCTAACTTGGATGTGTAGCTATTGCAGTGATACTAAGATTAATTAATTAAACTGTTCATTATTTCTATCTGCTCCCCTGGTACTTACTGCAAATTCAGAACAATTTATATCTCTAATACGGTACTGTGCACAATGAGAAGCAATGTAACTTGCCAATACTTTTACCTTGACATAACTGTCAAGGAATGCCCCATGTATAGAACAAACTTTATGTGCAGTTTTGTCAATATGCCTATTGGAGTTACATTCACATTGGCTTATTAGAGGATTCTGTGGCTGGCAGATAAAGAAACTGAAGGATTCTACAGTTTGAAAACTCAAATATAGTGAATGAGACCTTAAATAATAATAATATAAAAATATGATTTTGTTTTAAATTTTATAATTCTGAGTTGGTGTTTTTCTTCTGTGGTGGTTTTACCTTGATGGGCAGCCAAACCACCACAATGGCTCCCTCACTCCCCTCCTCAGAAGAAGAGGGAAAGAAGAAAGTATGCTGGAAGGGAAGGAAAAAATCTCACAGGTTGAGATAAGGTTATTTTAATTAAAGGGAAAAGGAAGGGGGGTGAGGAGGTGGAACAAGCAAGGCTGTGTGGAAGCACAGAGGAAAATATTTCTACTTCCCATCAACGAGCAATGTTCAGCCACATCTCAGGAAGCAGGTCCTCAATAACAGGTAGCAGTTGTTTGGGAGGACAGACATCTTCATATCAAGAGCCTTCCCCTGCCCCACTTCTTCCCCTTTCCCACCTTTTATTGCTGAGTGTGACACCACAAGGCAAGGAATGGCCCCTGGTTGGTTTAGGTCTCCTGCCCTGGTGATGTCCCCTCCCCACCCCTTGCCCACCCCCTGCTGGCTCTGGGAGGTTTGGAGGGCTAGGAGACAACTAAGGGCTGAGAGACAGGAGGCTGGTGCCATTGAGGTTGGTGCCTTGGGCTGCTCCAGATACAGGTGCAGGCAGAGCAGCTGCAGGGAAAGTTAACTCCATCCCAGCCAGACCCAGTACATCTTCCCAGAACAACATCTTGACACAAGGTGCATTGCCATCCTTTAACTTAATCGTATTAGAAAATAAAATTTCAGTCATTATGCGTATTTCTGGTCATTGTCTTGCACATACATTTTTCATTCCAAAATCTGCTTGCTGAAATAAACATTTTGAAATTATACCCCAAATAATCCCAGACTAGTAAACTCACACACCTTTTCACACCTAGAAGGAGCAGATGTACTTTGGATGGACAGATAAACTGTATGACTAAGAATTCAAGTGGTTATTTTCTTTCATTCTTTACATACCTTAGCAGAGGAGAGTAAGAGAGCTGCATCACTTTCTCCAGTATTCCAGAGGGAGATGCAGCTAATTTTAATCTTCCTTATCCCAATCCTCTTTACTTCTTAAGGTTTTACACCTCAAAACCATTGTCTGTCTTGGGCGGAAACCAGATAGAAGCTAGCTGGAACCTTTGACCACAGCTCCCACTACTTGCAAGCATTCATTTACTCAGTCAATAAAACAGCAGCATTAAAAAGGGAGTTGTGGAGACTTGAAGAGGCCACAGGTGAATTGCCCACTGGTACAACTCAGAGCTTTACCTAATTAAGAGCAATAGGCATCTTGCATACATATATTTCTTCATTAATTCTTTATCTTAATTTAAAGTGTGGCAGAAATAACAGGTTGTTACTCCATTTGTGGCGACAGGAAGCCCTGTAAATTACTGCTAATACAAGTCTGCACATCTTCATAATGACTTAGGCTTTAAGATGTTATTTATCCAGGTGATATGGTCACTATGAAATTCATCTGTCTTCCAGCTCCTCAAGCTGCTATTGGTAAGCACAGGTATGTGTAACTATTGGTGCTGTGAAGAATCAAAGGTTATATTTTCACGTAGCAGGACTTCCTCCCAAATGCAGCCCACTCATTCACTGCCTATACTGTCCATTACTGCCATTCAGATTTCAGATATACAATGCTACTTCAGTACCTGTACTTTTTTGTTTTACCTCTTTCACAGTATTCCCAATGATTTCTTATCTAAACAGCAAAAAAATCTGTCCAGATTAAATTTTTTCATTATTCCTTGACTATATCTCATAAAACTCATTCTTGAGCCTTTGCACTTCCTGGTTGTTAGTATAGTAATAATAATGAGCTGTATTTGTGTTTAATTAAAAACACAAGCAGCATTTATTCCGATAGATTGCATTTAGAACACTTTCCTGAGATACCGTGTGATCTTATTAGTGGAACTTCATGCCTTTCTACCACAAGCTGCCGTTTCTGTTTCATATTATTGGAGAAGATCTTCGTGGTCTGGAAATCACAGCTTGCTTGTGTGGTAGGTACTATGTGGCATTTTGGTACTAAGTGAAGTTGCACCATCAGTGTTTTGTCTTTTAAACATTTCAGGTTTGTTTGCTTTCCATTTAATTCAAATCCTTTAAACTTTTTTTTTTTTTTTTTTTTTTTT
>CM021797.1:26511449-26537508 GCA_011076525.1 Nettapus auritus | reverse complement strand
TTCATTTGTTGACCACAAATAAGAAGATGCTTCAAGTGCATTGATTAATCTATTTTCAGGTAAGTGGCTAAAACATGTATGCAATGTCAAGTACTGATAGAACAACAAAGTTTAGCTAACCATTGACTCTGTACCTGACAGGATCACAGCATAATAGTTTTTCATATTCCTGCCCCACCTTTCAGACAATATACATGAGATAACTCAGTGTGGTGTATCTGTAATAGTGCATCTTCTGAATATATTAGAAATAACACAGACTTTTTCAGACAGGACTGAAGTGTCGCTGAGAGAGTCAACATGAAACTTATAGCCATTAAACTACTGCATTTTAGAGTTTCTAATGCCAACTAACACTTCCATCTGGTTTAACTGATAATGATGAAGCAAGATTTTGCAGCATGAGCAGAAGACTAATAAAGGTCAAGTATTGGTACTAAGTGACTCACTCTGAAACAATGCTGTTGAGTTCATAATTCAAGTAATTGAAGTAATGAATGGGATGTGATCAAGCTTGCTGACTAGATCAATAGAAGTGTGGTTTTACATATACAGTGAGTCAGATGATGCGGCCTAATGGAATACATCATTCCAGGGATGCTGAAAACAGCGCAGTTGAAACTTGCTAGTGAATGGTTCAACAGAACACAAAAATCGTTAGCAACTTTGAAAGAGCTCAGGTGAGGTATTATAGAAAGCTGAAAAAATTGAGCTCATCTCTTACTGTAATAAATGTGGTTATCTATGTGCACAATTATTTTTATGCCCAGAAGTGTAATTTGGTCATAATCTCACCTGTGATCTCTCAATAGACCACATCTTCAGTTTGTGTGTATATCTCTGAAAAGAGCTGCGAATATCTTAAGATTGTGTTGGAGAATTGCCAGTACTCTTTGGATAAGTTATTTTAAGTTATATGTATTTGCTACCAACTTTTTAGTCTCTTACTCCTAGCCAGATTTTTTTTTTTAAACCTTTGAACTTTAATTACCATGTATGGGATTTCATTGCATTTTTTGTACCTTAAGAAAACAAAACAAAACAAATGAAAAAACCTTCTCTAGTCATGAAGGTAATGTCTAGATCAGAAGCAAGTGAATCATTAAGCTTCTGGGTAATGTCTGCATCTAGCCAGGTACAAACATGTGCTTAGAACATGCTCCTGATGATCTTGAAATCCTATAACATAACCTGATAATACTTACCACAGTTAAATGACTCTTGAAAGAGACTTCCATAGCAATTTGCTGTCTTCCCTTTTCTTCATCTTTTGTTCTCCACTACGGTTGTAAGAAAAAATAATAAAAATAAAAATAAAAAAATAAAGGCTTTGTACATTTTCTGCTGCTCATTGTTTCGGAATCTGTCAGTAAAAGTTATTGTTTTCTTATCAAGGTTCATTGTGTAACTATTTTAAAAAAAGTAAAGTAAATGCATTTCAAGGGTGTGCCTCAATTTGGTATGTATCTGAGAAGGATAAAAAAGGTCCAACTCCATCTGCTTCTTCAGGTTCTCTCTAAAAAATAGCACAGTGTGAGATTATGTATTTTACCTGCATCAGTTTCTTACTCTTTCTTTTTAATGTATAAAGAGCTTTAAATATCAAATAGCTCTTTGGCAGTTCATTATGACAGTAATGTAATAGTAGCCAAATTTAATTCAGGTTATTTGATATCTTCATTTTCCTCATTTTAGTTGTAGGTTCATGTACCACGGGTGTACCCCCAAATTGTATTCAATTATTGTGCCTGAAGTTCATAATCTATTTTCAAATCGCTTACTCATAAGGTAGATTAACTTAGTTTCTACAGGTAGAAAGCAATGTACAATCTTTGTTTTTTTTAATGATATTAATGTTTGTCGTCTAAATGCACTCTATATTTCTGTATCATATTTGGCAGGTTCTCCCAATAAGAACTCATTGCATATAATGCCATGCCTTGCATAATCTACAATCTTTAAAAGGATTATTTTTGAAAATAGGTTATTATTAAAACTTAAAATATCAGAAGCTGGCAATAGAGGAGGATAGGTAAACGAAATGGAGAGAGCAAACTGGAATCAGGGATGCTTTTCTGGGAGAGGAATTATGAGCTGAAGAACTCCTTTCACACATATGCAACCTACAGTAGTACCAAATGGCATCATTTTTCAAAATGAGGATTGTATTTGTGAGATACAACTTAACTGGTATAGCCAAGAAATCTGTTCAGATCTTCTTACACTTACTGTGAGGTATATTGTTATGGTTCTTTAATCTTAAATTTGTGTAGATGGCAAAAATAGGAGAGGAATTGCTTTTTAAATTCTCTACTAAAAAACTTAGTAATCCGGAAAATTACTTGAATCTCCTGTGAAAGCTAGTGATAATATGCAATGAGAATGTTTGTTGTATTGTACAGTGCTCACTGTATAGTTATGGCTATCAGAACAGCATTCCTTTCTGCCCACTCCCATTACACTATAAGAACAAAAGAACGATTGTGCTGGGACAGAGTCTACCTAACTCAGCATCCGGTCCTTGGCAAACACTAAAAGACAATACCTAAAAAAAAAAAAAAAAAAAAAAAAAAAAAAAAAAAAAAAAAAGAATAAAGTATTATAAATGGTATTTATTTATTTATTTATTTATTTTTGCAAAGTATTCTCATAGGCTTCCAGAGTAAGTGACACTAACTTTGTATTTAGTAACCCATTGTGGATTTCTCTATCTAGAAAATTTGCAGAGTTGCCCTGTATGTATGACCTTAATACACTGGCTAGATATTGTAACAGTACATAAAATCTCATCCCCATCATATGTCTTTATACTGAATTTTAACTTCAGTTGCAAGATACTGAATGCTAATATGTCCTAATACCTGTTGCTGGGTGCTATGCAAGAGGCATGCCTGAAAAATTGTAGAGACATACTGGCTATTGACATGGCACTGATGTAGCACATGAACTGATTTTTTAGTCATGCTCACTACATAATACCCAGCAGCACCTTAAGCAAGGTAATCAATAATCAAGAATTTTCTTATCTAGCCCAGTCTCCAAAGAAGGGATGTATGTAATAAGATTGTCTTCAGTAAGGGTTTTTCAGTATGTGCTACTGTAAATACAAGGTAAGTGACAAGATCTGCATGCACGATGTTAAAATTTGAAAACAGCCCTTTGTTGCTGCTAGAGCTTTGTGATTGTATATGGAGTTCAAAAGAAAGTTCACTCCTGAAGATATTAATTTTACTGTAGGAATCTCAGTGTACCTTAAGAACATAATTATTATTCCTGATCTTCATCCATATCAAAGTGGTTTTCTAGATAACTGTACCTGTGCTGCAGGATGCCTTAAAGTTGAGGTCTAAGATTTTGCATTTCACCTAGCTTTTTTTTTTTTTTTTTGGGGGGGGGGGGCACGGACTTATAGAAAGCCTGAGGATATGTTTGATGCTTGTGTGATGATAGATTGCTGCAGAACAGCAGCAGTTGTTTTGCATCTTGGTGTAGCAATAGATACAGGATGACTATATGCCTTTGAAAATGTGGAAGATGGGAAGTCGTTTTTAAAATGTATAAATAAACCTGACTCCCCTTCCATCATAGCATAGTATCTGTCCATGTGAAAAAAATATTTTTATATCTGCTATGGAGAGAGGGGAGGAAAACAAAAACAAACAACAACAACAACAACAAAACACCTCAGCTCTGATCATGCAGCTTTTATTCCATTGTTTGCCCTGGAGTACATCCTTAGAGATAACAATACACACTACAAAATGAATTGTGTTCATATCTTTTAGGTTAAGAGCATCATAATGCAGAATGCTTGCTTATATCACCTAAACAAGCATAAAGCATTTTTTTAAATGTAGTACTACAGCATATTCTTATTTAGAATTACTATATACATGCTTGGTGCTATTATTAAAAGAGAGAGATCCATATCTAGCAGTCTTTTGGGACTTCTTTATAAGTTCTGAATACACAAAGTGTCCAGAATTTTTCTGTCTTGGCATTGGTGACTCAGTGAACCTTGCATACAGTGAAAGTTTAGGAGAACGTTGCTAGAAAGAGAGGCACTCCTAAAGTGACCATGGAGCTAAAGGAAAGGATGTGCTAAAGGTATAGCCAGTTACCAGCAAGTTACAACAATTAGGAATTATATTCTTCATCTTCCATGAACATGTAAATGTAGCTGAAATTTTGTAAGGCAGAATGAATCACACTGACTTGCGCTGATACAAATTTGGTGGTCTTGTTTGCCCTAGCATGTAAAATGTATTCCTAATTGAAGTCTATAGTTCTTTAAGCTTCTGCAGAATGCTTTTCCTAACCATTTGGTTTTGATGGAGATGTTTAATCCACATGAAGACCCCCATAAAGTCCATCTACCCTATTCAGCGTGGGGACACTGCCCTTGCTTTGGGCTTTCTGATCCATTTCACCGCAGCCTGGGGTGCTTACAGCGGTCGGCCCCTGTGGAGCTCGACTCTGTGATGATACACATGTATGGCAGTACATGATTCTGTGATGTGACTCAAGGACTAGTCAGTGCGTGGCACTGCTGAGGCTCGTCCTTCTGAAGTCCCCTCACAACTCCACAAGGCAGC
The DNA here is from genome assembly GCA_011076525.1 of Nettapus auritus. Classification (NCBI taxonomy): domain Eukaryota; kingdom Metazoa; phylum Chordata; class Aves; order Anseriformes; family Anatidae; genus Nettapus; species Nettapus auritus. The sequence continues at coordinate 26,532,913 of CM021797.1, read as the reverse complement.
ATAGCGCTCTGTTCTGCTTAACGGCCAGCGCAGAGGAGCAGGCACATACCTCTTGCGCACACGCTAACCCCCCATCCTCTGCGCCTGCGTTTGTGCTTTTACGTGTCAGGCCGCCTGCAGGGGCTGTCCGCGGCGCCGCTCCCCGGGCAGGGGCGGGCCCCGCAGGCCGCGGCCAGCGCCGGCCCCGCCGAGCCGCCTCCCTCTGGCGGACAACGGCACCCACCGCCCCCCTCGCGGCGGGCCCCAAGCGCATGCGCGCCCCCCCCCCCCCCCGGCAGAAAGGGGCGGGCCCCTTGGCGCCTGCGCAGCAGCGCCGTGTCCGCTCTGTGCCTGCGCGCATGCGCGGCGGCGAGGGGCGGCGGGGCCGTGTGAGGGAGGCGGCGGCTGCTGCTTCCTCCCGCCCGTCCTCCTCCTCCTCCTCCTCCTCCTCCTCCTCCTCCTCCGCCTCCTCCTCCGCCCTCGCCACTCGGCGCCTGGGGCCGGGCCGCGCTCGCCGGGGGCGGCGGGATGATGATGGCGTACTTCGCCGAGAGCTTCTGGGTACGGCGGCGCCGCGGGACGGGGGGCGCGGGGTGCCGCGGGGGTCCCCCCCGGGTCCCCCCCGGGGCTGTGAGGGGAGCGGCGGGGCCTGGTGCCGGCGTGTGGGCGCGGAGGGGGGTTCCGCGGGGAGGCGGTGATCCGGGGTCGGCGGCGAGCCGGGCCGCGTTTCCGAGCCGGGGAGGACGGGTCCGGGGCGCTGCGGCGGCTGGCTGCGTCGTCGGGGCTGGCCGGGCTGCCGCCGTGCGCTGCCTCCCTGCCGGCTGGTGGGGAACGGCGAGCTGGCCGGGACACGCACACACACACAAAAAGAGAGAGAAAATACCTCAGACCTGCCCGTCTTTCTGCTTCTGCACAAACAATAGTTATTCCTAACGCCTGGAGAAAGCTCCTTTCCCAAATGCGACACGCTGTTTCTCGGCGCGTAAGCCTGCTTTCGTGTTTTGTCTGCAGCCTGCCTTTTTTTTTTTTTCGCTTTGGCTCTTTTTGTTTTCGACAAAACGTTAAAGTCGGGTGAAAAGAGCCCACGTTCGCGCGCATGGCGTGTGGAGACGCTTGATTTGAAGTTCTGCTGTGGGAGATGAGTGTTAAACTAACGCGTGAAATCTTCTCGTCCTTAAAAATAAATATACATACATTTAAGTTAACGTAAAAAGTCAAATTTTCATTTGAAAAGTTAGTATCTCCTCCTATTAATAAAGTAAAATACAATCCAGCTACCTCAACTGAAATAAAATATTTGTCCATTTAACTGCGTTAAGTACCATAACTTTTAACTTTTTCAGCTTTTGACTGTGTGCTTATCTGTGGCTAATTTCATTAGTAAGTCTGTAGTTTTGTTAAATCAATGAAGACAGAGGGCCATTCTTATATGTTGTTTCTCCCTGTGCCTTCAAAAAGTACTACCAGCAAACACGAGGCAGTAGACATCTACCCAACGCTCCCCATTCCCCCTTTCTGCTCTGCAAAGTCCCTGTCTTAGAGCTCGCAGGCCAAACTCCAACTGTGGGTTTAGAAACGGGTGCCAAGAAAAGGAGTTTTTCTTCTGTTGGCACAGGTATTTTTTTCCTGCCTCCAGAAATGACGTAGAGTAGGACAGGAAGCACGTTCTTCTCACTTGTCTTGCAGTGGTGGCAAAGACAGTAGACGGGGTCTTATACTGGCAAAATTTGACGAGAAACCTTTGTAATACCATGGACAGAGTTTTATTTTGTGTAAAAACTAAAATAAAAAGTGATGAGGATGGCTGCCTCCTTGCTGATGTGGGCAGATACCTTTCTAGAAAAACTGTAGTGGCTATGCATGTGTGTGATTTTCAACATCAGAAAGTAAGTCCTCAAAAACAAGTGTGGGTTTTTGCGTTTTGAGTGGTGAGGCGTGTCCAGCTTTTCGGAATGGGTTATTGTTCAGAACTGTTACTGCAGCGCTTTGGAAGATTCCGGGTACCATCTGTATCTGCTTGGGAACATGGTGAGAAGGCTGAGACGGAAGTTAGAAGATTGCTGTTGAAACGTACTGACCGTGTGATGACTAAAAATAACGAAGATAAATCTGTAAATAGAAAGAAAAGTGGTATTGCATTGGACTTTGGAAGAAGTGTCATCAGTTTCTTGCTTTTGCCATGGCCTTCTAGGTAACACAGGGCAAAATACTTTACTTTTCTGTTCATCCTTTCTGTCCCGTTCGTCACCTGTGGAATGGGGTTAATTATACTTTCTAAAGCGCTGATGTGGAATAAATCCAAAACATTATAATTAATACTTAATTATATTTTGTACATGCTGCTATCAATTCGCAGCTGAAATGGCACATTGGAAATGGAACTCTGGGTCTTGTGCTTTGGAATACCCCCTCCCAGCTTCATAACCTGCAGTAATTCGTAGGAAAAGGCCTAAGAAACTTGAGGGTCTTAAGTGATTTCTTTGGTTAAGAGGGGTAACATGAATATGTATGTGTTTCTTACATACTGTTCAGCCTGCTGTGTTCTAAGAAGTTCCTAACAGTGTTCTTGTGTAGACCAAACAAATTTTAGCTTCTTTACTGTAATAGTCTTGAAGCTTATTAGACTTCCACATTGTACTGCTTTTAAAAGAAACCGGATAGTTGCAATTTTTTTTGTTTTGGTAGGGAACGTAAGAAAAAATTGCTTTCTCTGTGGTATTTTTGGGCCTGTCATTTGTTGACGGCTTCTAAGAGGTCATTGCAAGATTATTTTCAGGACATGAAGTTTAGAGACTTGTACAGTCACTTGAAAAACGTAGGGGAATGCCAGCAGAGTGTGGTGCTCCTGAGCTTTTCAAAGTCAGTATCATATAGGCTTGTTTTTTTGTGTGTGATTTGTTGGTTTTTTTTTCATTTGTTTGTGGTATCAGAAATTATGAACGAGTAATGCAGACTATAAATGGCTTTGATTCTTATGACTGAGTTTCAGGCATTCAAGTCACATGGCCAAACATTCCCCACTCCTAATTAGGATGTTGTCATAAAACTTGGGTGCTTGCTGCTATGTATGTGCTGTATCAAAACAATGATGTAATTTAAAGGGAACACTTTCCTAAGTTATTTCCATTATAAATAACCAGGTTTTGTCACTTTGAATACACTCATGCCACTACAGTAGGAAAAAAAAGCATTCATTATCATATCACTGTTTTCCTAGCACTGCTTAGGAAGTGTTGTATAAGGTTTGACATAAGTTTGGTTTTAAATTGCCTGGTGCAAGCGATACCCCCGTTAATTGTAAGTCTATTAAACTGTTTCAAGTCCACCAAAATCAGCCACTTCTAAGCCAGTCGGTATACATCTGTAAATTGTTTTAAATTAATTTGATTAAACTGATTGAAGTTCTATGCATAGCTGAAACTGGTCTCTGCCATGGTGCGCATGTTAAACATTCCAGAAGTTCTGTGGCATAAAAATGCATGTTTAAATCAGCTTTGACAATTTCTTTTTAATTGCTTATGCTACATGTAGACTTTGAGAAGGGCTGCGAGGAAGGTTCCTTTCTTCAGGGCTTTTGCAACATGTAAGGGCTGGCTGTATCCGGGGCTAGTAATCTCAGCTTTGTGAAGAGGCTTGCTCTAATAAATGTAAGACGTATTCTCTTACGCACTTATGGGCTATGATTGACACCGAGACTTGTCGCGCTTCCATCTGGAGGCCCATTCATATGCTTATGCAGTGCTACTCTTCGCTTGGCGTGCAGATGGATGCTCAGTTTTCAGGAGAGCTGTTGTGCAATGTTTGTTCAGTCCCCTCCCTCTTTGTGCACTCGTTTAGCATGAGTTGGCAATTTTCCATCTTCTTGTCCCCCAAATATTTTTTATTACCTAGATGTAGAGGAAAAAACGTCCTTCCTCCATTGTATGCCTGGAGCTTCTATGGAGCTGATCTGTATTTAATTTACTGAAACTGGAAGAAGGAAATTGAAATTTCCAGGTTGCTTTGTGTTCAAACTTCTCAAAACTTTCAGAACCGAGGAAGATATTTCGCCTGTGTAAACGTCAGGTGACTGCTTTTTGGGTGTTTTCATGCACTCAGTTCTATGTAGCTCTTTCAGACACTGAGTGATCCAAAATTACAGCTTTCAAAAGTGTAACAGCATCACGTACATCAGAGGAGTATTTTCGTGTAGACCGTGTCCACTGGATTAAGCAGTTGCCTTAGTGGAATGCAGGAAACATCACTTAGTTGAAACTGCAGTAAGCAGTAACTGATTAAACAAAAAGACAACCATGTATATCAGAGCATCTAAAATTCGTTTAAATTTACCTGAGGTTAGCTGGACTTCTGTAGCTTTATTTCTTTAAAGTCATACTTCCTTATGAGTTCACGAAAAGTCAACTGCACAAATGGACAAGCCATAGCAAACAGCATACGTCTAAGTTTGTGGATAAAGATCAAGGGCTTTTTGGTTAATATGTAGAATTTTCATTTTAGGGTGAGGGGAATGAACAGCCAGTCTCTGATGCATTAAAATATGTCAATTAGTTGTTGAAATAAAGTATCTTGTAACCTGTTTAACTTGTATCTTTTAGCTGAAAGGTTGTAAAAGTTGTGTCTAGTTTCAGCTAATGCTTTATTTCACCCCCATTGAGGGAGCTGTGCTTGTCCCTGCGCTGGGTTATGGAAATGCCTGCAGTTATTATTTGGCCTATCACTGCAACTCTGAGACTTTGATACAGAAACATTTTTTCTTCCAAAAAGGCTTATAAATTGTTAAGATTTATCTTTGCTATGGGTTTTATATGCATACTCTTACGTCCAGGGCTGAGGTTTTCTCATAGTTGCATCTGATAGTAGTATGGGCAGTACTTCTAAGTGAAAAAGTAGCTGTAGGACAGCTTCTCTAGAACTGACCCACAGAAGAGGCAGAGGGTACAAACTTTACTCTTCTCACCACAAAAACCGAAGCAAGTGACTCTGTTTTCCATATTAATTTTTTTCTAGGCTTTTCCTATGTAGGATTTATCTAGCAAGATAATTTATTTTTGGTCATATGTTGTTGATATTGCATGTTTGGCATAGACAGTTGTAAGGTTTAACTTAATTTGGAGATTATTCAGTTTCCATTTTTAGACAGTTTGAAGAGACCTAAAATTCTTAGGGTTAAAAAGAAAACCTGTCTTTAAGTTGAAGAAGCACTTCTAAATGTTGCAGTTTGAATATTTGTCTGTTTCCTGGAGAATAAGCTGGAGGCTTGGTAGACTATTAAAAAAAATAAAAAAGGGAGTCAACAGATTATGATTTAAATTGCTTGAAGTCAAAAGTACAGTTTTCTTATTCTGTTCTGTTCCTTCAGTGTACTGTGGTATTGTGATCATGTTTAGAAGTTTGAATAGGGGGTAGAAGGATTATCGTGCATACTCAGCCACTACTCACGTGTGGTACAAGGGCATAGGCTAAAATGATGGTAATTCACTTATTGTCAAATGTTTCTTTACTTGCCAGACTTAGTTGGAAAAAGTTAGACTTGGCTGAATCTCTCATCAAGCTTCTAAAATTTGACCAAAACCAAAAAGTACTGCATGTGCCTTTCATTGACTTGTCCACTGAGTTTTGCAGTGAAAGCAGTATTTGCAGCTGTCCTCTTCTTGCTTCTCACACTGGCCAAACCAGTAGTAAATACCTGGCCAATCATGGAAACTTTATAATCACGTCAGTAGTTGGGAAGCATTTGTTTACTTTAGGAAGAAGGAGCGTGCTATAATAGAGTATTAGCTTCTTATACTAATACACGTTAATGTTGAACAGTTTTAGTCCAAAGCAGACAGAACTCGCACTTAGACAAATTTTCCTAGAAACACAGGAAATAAACAGTGCTACAGATGGCCCAGACATTTCTGGCTAGTTTACAAAATGTAGATTTAGATTTGGAATTATCTCTATTTGCAGCAAACTAACTTAGTCTTTTTTTTTTTTTTTTTTTTTCTTCCATGTCTGTTAAGTAGCTTAGTAAAACAGAGTTCATGTAATCTGTTTCCTGTTATGTACAAGTCATGGAAATGCTGAATTCTGACTTCTCAGTTGCTGACAGGGTTACTTTCATTTCCATGAGAAAATCATTGCAGATAGCTCTCCATGGAGGGAAGTGGAATGATTGTCTACCCTTGCTTTCTGGGAGTGTTATTTTGTATACGAAGTTGGTCCGTATTCCTTATTGTGGGCTTAAGTGAGGTGTTTGCTTGCATTTTAAGTCTTATTTTTTCTAATGGCTTTCTGTCAGGAGACATTTATGTCTTATCTGAGAAAGAGCTCTCTTGTGGTGGTGTAAAATGGGAAACCTCAACAAGAACCCCAGCTTCTGAAGAGAGAGTTCTGTTAGCTCTAGGGAAAAAGGAAAAACTGCTAATAAGCCTAAGTGTAATTTAGTGGGGTCATCCTCAACAGATGGTATTTTAACCCTGAAATGACATTCAGAATAGTTTTTCAGACTGATCTGGTAGTGTTGCTTACAACCTGGTATTTCTCCAAGACACTGCTAAGTAGAGGGCTGTGCATCTGACTTCACGGGCAGCCTGTTACGGAAGGGGATGGTAATTGCCTCTGAGCAGGAGTGGAAGGTCTCACCAGTTCCTTCTACTGTCTGCTGCATTTATTTATTTTTAAGACAGTTTGTATTGGGCTTTCAGAGATCCCAGCAATTACTGCTGGCATCAGGAAGGAGCACGTAAAAATCATAATGAAGAATAATTGGCTATACGTGCAGTTCCCATGTATGGAGTTTGATGCTACATCTGTGGAGGGCGTTAAGGAAAAAAAACACACAAACAGTGTTGATGGTATATATGCATATACTTGTATTTTTGTAAATTAAACTACATTTTTTTTCTCTTAGCTTCAGCATACAGCTGTATCCTAAATACAGAGCCTTAACTGTGATACTCAGTACGTGAGTATTTGAGCTACCCTTCTTAAAAACAACCACTAACTGGAGTGGTTATGGATAGGCAATAGAGCTTTTCCTAACCAGAAAAACATCTGCTCTCTGCACCGAGGTATCATGCTTTATTTGACATAGGTACACAAATGTCTCCCCAGGCATGAGGAGAAGATAAAGTAGTTTAGAGAATCATCCTCAGGTTAATTATCAGAACTCTTGATTATGTAACTTGTAAATAATCAAGCAGTTTCAAAGTCTAGATGTTAGTGCTTCTAGGTGGAGCCCCACATTGGTAAGAAAGGCTGTACTTGGTGTTGTACTTGCAAGTGAAAACATATTTTAGCTGCACCAGATTTAAACTGCATGGGACTAAGTCAGTGTGCCTGCTTTGGTCTTGCTGCTTCATTTAATCTTTAATAGATTTTTTTCCTTAGCCTTGGATAACTGCATATCATATATAAAATATGTGGCATTCAGAGAGCTCTTTTCATTTATGAAACTAACTGTTCTGTTTCTGTGTTCTGTCTGCTGTTCAACATGACGTTAGAAACAAGACTAGAACTGATTAGAAGACTTCATTTAAGTGGAAAATCTAGCTCCTTACATTAAACTGCACTTACAATTAGGGAACAAGATGATGATGGAGATTGGTTGGTCTGGAACATTCAGTTCTGCAAGGATTCGCAGAGTTACATTTCTAATACATTGTCAGCGCTCAGGAAGGCTGCAGCCAGAAGTAGGGTCATGGCTATGCTACCCTTCCTGTGTTTCTATACTGGCAGGAAATTTATGGAGCCTTCAGTATAGGAAAGATTAAAAGTTACCCCATTATGAACAGTCACACTTAAAAGTTCACAAGCAGTCTGTGTTGAGCACGTTTTGATCAGTGAGTTGGTTCAGGTAGGAGAAACGCATTCAAGTAAAGCAAAGAAAGAACACACGATAAAGGAGAAATGTATTATTTTTTTTTCTAGAAGACATGCTTAATGCTTGTTATTCTAATTGAAAATATCAGTACCTTCTCAATTACAGAGTTACTCTGGTGTTTTATAACGTGGTGGCATTCATCAGGGTTTATACTGAGTAGATACATGAAGATAATAAGGTGCCTGTTAGTGCACCTGTAATCAGAATTATCCTGAGCTTTAAACTGTAAGGAGAAATAAGTAGGAGTGCAACTGTTTACTTCTTGTGTTTGCAGATATCTGGCTTCCTCAAAACTGATTTGCTGGTTTGCAGTCATTTTATTGGTGTTTCTTGTTTGATTGCGGGTTTCTTTTTGGCTAGTTTTAACCAGTGCCCGGAAGAACTAAAGCAAATAAATCCTGACTAGTAATCTGAATGAAATTGCCATTCCCTTGCCTGTTAATTGTGAATAAATGTATTTGTGTCTACGTGGTGTCCTTCAAGGGAGTTTGCTGCATTCGTGCTCAGACTGATGCGTGCCCCAGGGGCCTGCTACTGCTGGCTGCGAGCTTCCTCCAGCCACCCACCCGCGGCTGGCAGCAGCCTGCTGCCTCCTCCTTGCTTCTGCTGCTCCCACTGAGCAGCGCAGCTGTTCGCATCCTCATCGTGATCTCGACCACCGAGCTTCGTTTTTATTTGCCAGCTTTGTTTTTCAGTGCTGCGCAACAGCTCTGATCAGGTGTGCCTTAAGGCTGTGCAAGCAATTTTTTTTTTTTTTTTCAGAACAAAAAGGTCAGAAATGATCGGAGGGATTTGTGACCAAATCCCCAGCTCCAATCGCTGAAAACGTGGAGCTGCTGTCGTGAACAGTTCGGGATTGTATTTCTATCCTTCTTTCCCTTCCACTCTGAACATCCGTGCAGCTTTCCCAAGGGTGTACTACTGTGTCTTGAGCAGCAACAGTGATGAGGATCTGAAGCTTTTGGAAGGGAGGAGGGGCATGGATAGTTTCACAGGAAAAGTCTAGGAGTAGCAGTGCTATTGTACCATGCCTGGCCTCGCCTTCTTTTAATTCCTATTGTTGCTTTCTCCTGTCCAGAGGAAGTTCACTGTAGTGCCAAAGGCGATAAGCTGGCTCACTTTCTTAATCAGTGTTTAGGGCAGTGTCTTCATTTTAATAGTGAGATATGTTGTAGTGATCGGAAAATATTTTAAATTTTAAGACTAGATTTAAGACTAGGCAAAGGGAAATTACAAAAGGAAAAAAGAGATTAGTGATTTTTACTGATTTTACAAACAAACAACAAAACAAACAAAAAAACCCACACATACCAAAAAAAAAAAGACTAATGATCTGTGAAGAATTGGACTGGTAGGAAGTCCAGTGATCCCAAAGTCTGAATTTTAGTTCATGGGAAATAATGAAAGGCGAGAATGAAGAGGGTGTTCAGTGTTAAGTATGTATTCAATAGGATATGAAGCAAAAGAACTCAAGAGCAGTAGAAGTTCAAAAAGGAAATGGCTTTGAATGTAGCCTAAAAATATGGAAAGGAGGAGTTGTTGGTAGAATTACAGTAGAGGCTGCTGAGGGTGATTTTAGTTCATTTTATGTTAAGAGAGCTAACAGCAGTTAGTAAAAGCTGAACCATTAGAAATCAGTCAGTTCATGAAACTTGAGCAGTTATTAAATGTTATAGGTTCTATACTTTGTTCTGTAATTGCTTTAGCACATTGCGTTTCATTTTTTTCTGTGTTTTTGTTAATCCTTAGGGGGAAAGAAACAATGGCTTTGACGTTCTCTATCACAACATGAAGCATGGACATTTATCAACAAAAGAATTAGCAGACTTTATTAGGGAAAGGTAAGTATTCATCCTTCCTGATTCTGTGTCTTCAGTATACTATTTTTGGCTTTTATTTCAGTTTGCTACGTGTTGCAGTAACATGCTAAATATGTAAACATCAACGAGTGTTTCAAGATCTCTCATATCCTACAAAAATCTAGGTTTATTCCATTCACTTAGAACCGGATAGTGACTCTTAAGCATTAACTAATAATAAGCTGCCAGTTTTTCAGGTTTGATTTGAAGAAAAAAAGAAAGGCAAAAATCTGGAGTATCACACTGGGGGTCCATTGGTTTATTTAAACTAATCCCAATTTTCATCATGGTTGGAAGAAAAGCAATAATTTAACAAGTACAAAGTATCAGTCTTCCAAAATTTTTGACCATAGCTGTAGTGTTAGGGTAGTAGCAACTGCAATTATGATCTTTAAAAGTTGCCCTTTCAGATTAAGATATTGAGAGATCAGGTTCTTGAAGGGAGTGGTATGTTGGGATAAGAAAATAATACACGGAAAATAAGCCAGGTTCTTTATGGGATAGAACAGAGAGAAATGAAATCTGCAGGTATGACAACTTCCTGAACTGTTGACTTACTGCTGTTTTCACTCTTCTTTATGGAAGAAGACAATTGCTGCTACTCGGAATGCAAGAATTTACATTCTAGATGAAATTAATTATATGTCTGGTTCAGAATTTTGTCTTATTCAGCTAATGACACCACATGACAGATGGAAAGTTAAACAGATGGAAAAAACTTGTAAAAATTCACTCTTTCAGTGAATGTTACTTGCAGTAAAATCCATCCAAAAACCAGCCTTTGTTTTCTGGAATTTTTCATCAGAATTTCTGTTGTGGCCTACAATAACCTCAGCAAAATGTAGCCACTGTGGATCTGGCAGGTACTCAGTGACACTGACATTTGTATAGTTGCAAAGTGACTTGGAGTGGAGAAAATGACAAAAATCTTTCCACTAAGTAGGTGAATTGCAGAGTTCCAGTGTGATGGGCAGGGTTGTGTCTGAAGGTGTATGCATACCAGGGAATTTTTCAAGGGTCCCCGATTCCAGAAAACACATTATAAAGCCAGACAGGGTTCTAGTGAAGTCCTGCTTTGGAGGGATATCACACTGTTGATGTTTAGTATGAAATGTTCAGGGCTTCTGAAGCTGGTATTTATGTCATCTTTAGTCTAAAATGTTAAATGTTTTTCATGTTGGGTTAAACCATTAAAAATGATATTTTATTTCAGAACTGCTTATCTTGACTTCATTCTGTTCCACATCTTTGTTTATTGCAAAGTAAGAGATGTTTTCCACAGTTACCTGTTCCCCTCCTTCCTCTGCATAGATGAACATTGCATTGCTCTTTTCTGCTGGCAATATGGAAGCGGAGAAGCAAGATTCATTAGGTGCCTCCTACAATTTTGTGTTTATATGCTCTACTTGTACCCGGGCTGTGCTGTTTTCTGGGCTTTTGTCTCTGAAAACCAAACCCACATATGTTCACATTTTCTGCCTTGGGTTCCTTTTGAACATAGCGAGTAGTTTTATTCAAATGTGGAAATACAGGAGGGTGGAAGTTGAAAATTGCTGGATCGGTAGAGGAGACAGATCATGAGTTACTGATAATACTTAAAGTTAGAGCACTTAACCATTGTATCTATGTTTGCAATGTGTTCATTTGAAAGAACACAGTGTATTTGTACTATATATGCTGTTAAAATTGGATATTCCTGGAAGGAGCAAAAGGTTTTGCCTTTGGCTGGGTCCTGGATCTGGTGGGACACTCAAGACTACCATGGTCTGTCTGACCCTCAGACTGCTGCTACCTGTAGCAGCTCATCGTTGTGGGTACTCTAGTCTCCATTATATACGCAACTTTCTAAGCTTATTAGAGATACAGAATTTTTCTAGGCTGTTGATTTACCAAGTCAATTGCAATTCAGTTTTCAACAGTGTTGTTTCACTGTTTTATTTTTCTTGTGGAGTACTTGCTAATGGTGAAGTTCTTACAGGACTGAGGGACAGTTAGATCTTTGGACGGTTCTTTGCTGCCTTTTTTTCTGGATATGCTGCTGCTCTGAACGGCAAAGAGTTGCTTAGTTAGTAGTTACTGCCTTTGAGGAGGTTCAGAAATGTGTTTCCTGAAAGAAGGAATATGTGGGGGAGCACTCTGCTCAGCACTGTTAAATCTTTGATTGGGTGGGATACCCATCTTTTTTCTGAAAGGTAGGCGTTCTATTCTTGATAAAGTGCATAGACATGGTGTTTTTAAAGGAGTGAAAATGTATAAAGATTGGGTTACCCCACATTTCTTTCTTTTTTTATTTAGAAAAGTGGACTTTGCATACTTTGTGTTGTTTGTATGTATTTAGCACCTAAAATGTGTATATATAAGAAACTCTTCTCAACTAGGAACCGAATATGTGTTGTATTGGCTTTTCTCTAAAAGTCTTTCAAACCTTTTTCTGCACCAGTTGTCTATAAAAAGCCTAAAAAGGAACTCTTGATCAGAAGAAACTGGCAATGCAGGTATTCCCATTTCAGTTTAAAGTTTAGCAGATCCCAACCAAAGACATTTTCAAATAAGTAAAAACTAATTTAACCAGGCATTCATAGTACGTTACTGGTATATCATAGTGCTTTGGGAAGTCAGTTGATATAACAGGCGAAGATAAATGTGCCCAACCAGTCAGCAGCATTTTTTGGTTTTTATTGTTTGTAACTGTTGTATGCTGATAATGTGTAGCAAGTTTCATAACTTCGGGGTTGTGAAGATCATTCATTAAAGTATTCTGTAAATTTTTCTGAATAAAAGAGCTGTGAATTTTGGTCAAAAATTTTTTGTTTCTTTTTAAATGTGGAGCTACTAAATCTAGAAAAGAAGTGATAGAAGCTGTTGATAATTTATCAAAACACATTGTTCATCGTGATAATTAAAGAAACATCAGTATATGTACTGTTTGCAGTGAATAAGCTTTCCCAGCCTTGGAAACTTAAAACCTTTTTCCGATCATCAAGAATATTTAGATATGAGGAAGGAGAAGAAAGTTATTTAATTTATTGTGGTGAATAAATTTGTAGTTGTTTGTAGGTGAGATTTAAAATGCAGTTGAGTTGCTGCATTTTACGTTTTAACCTCCATCTCCTAGTTGATTGTCCAACTGATTAGCTTGTTATTTTTGAAGTTCAGTAGACTTAAATACATCTATCGGAGTTTCAGGTGACTATTACTACTTCATTTCATATTTTCATAAGTACTGAGTGTTGGCTTAGGGTCCAAAATGAAAATAGTGTGCATCTTAACCTTAGCACTAGGAAGATTGATGTGGGAAAGACTTGAAAGAATCACTGCTATGATACATTGCGCGTGACAGCTATTCCATGACAGCTGCCCCAACACAGGCTCTCAGCATTCCTCCTGAGAGGAATTAATGGTGACCCTTGGATTCTGAATCCCTTGGATTTTGAGAGATCCTTCTTCAAAAAATAAGAATAAATAGTAGAACACAATACATTTTGCTGCATGTCACTTCACTGTTTTCTAGACTCAAATGTCACTACGCATAGAATTTAAAACCGTGAAGAAAACTAGAAAGGCTACACAAGACCTCCTTATATTTATGGTGAACAAATGAGATTGCTCAGTAAGCATTCAGTTTGTGTAATATTTTTATTACAAATTTATTCGATCATGCTGCTCTGTAAATCTCAGGTGTTGAGATAGTGTTAGATGGGTGATCGTGTCACTTTGTTCTGTTACTAAAGGCAGGAAAAAGCACAGAATAAAAGAAGGAAGGTATTGCCTTTTGTGAGTCTCGAGTCCTTCAGTTTTATTTGTTCCAGTTCCCTTCAACATCGTCACAATGTTCTTAGATTTATTTTTTTTACATATTTCTTTGGTTTTGCGTGTAGTTTTTTAGGTATCATTAAAATGGAACAATTTTCAGCTGAAGAAACAGTCCTATACTTCTCATTTTTAGAATTCATGTTTATCTGTCTTTAAGTATCTTCAAAATTTCAATTGTGCTTTTGGTTGTTTCCTTTGACAGGGCTACAATAGAGGAAGCATATTCAAGGTCAATGACAAAACTAGCTAAATCAGCGAGCAATTACACACAACTTGGGTAAGTAAGTGTGCACAAGAGATAAATAACTACATACATGTTAAGAATCCAGTTTGCACCTGAATATTTCATTGGCAATCTTGAAAGTAGCATAACTTTGCCACCTTTAAAAATTATTGTTAGCCTTTCAACTAGTATGCAACCATACAAAATATAGATATGACAAAATAAAAGACAATATAGTTCTTTATTTAGATATTAAAAACAACAACAACAACACAAAACCACAACAACACAACCAAACGTGAGGAGGGCTGTTTGTTCCTCTGTATTTAAGACTGAGTTCCTTGCAGACAAAATAAAGAACGTGACTTTCTATTAAGTGCTCTCAAACCTAATTGTTCTGAGTAGAGAACATACTGTCTACAAATGTGGCAGTGAATTTATTTCTATTTCTAGCTGTGGTTACTGGAAATAAAGGCCTTTAGCCTCATGTAAGAAGTCTGAGCTGTAGGCTCAAAAAAAAAAACAAAACCATTAATCATTCAATTTTTTAAAACATATCTCAAAAAAAGTTAATGAAATCATAGAGTTAATCTATTGAAAAGTCACATTCTCTGAGGACAGAGTTAACACTTCAGAAAACAGAAATATGGAGAGGTTTTATTAGTAGATTTAGCACTATTACAGTATGCACATAAAAATACTTATGTTAAATTTTTGAGCTATTCTTGCATCAGCTGTAGGAATATCCTTGTCATTCTCACGTGTTGATGACAGAGAAGAATGAGTGGATTGAGTAAACTTGTATATTTTACCTGTCTTGACTCTAAAACAGCAAAAACTGAAAAGTTAGCATATATAGTACATTTGAAAGATATAATAACGTTATTAATAACATAGCAGTTGTTGGGTTTTTGTTTGTTTGCTTCAGTTTAGGGGCACAGCTTAACTTCTGTAAACACTGATACATTAGCGCTATTTAAAAAAAGTTAGCTGAAAGGAGAAAAATCCAGATGAACATTACTTTTTTTTTTTTTTTTTTTCCCCTCAATCCAGGACATTTGCACCAGTCTGGGACGTTTTCAAAACCTCAACAGAAAAACTAGCAAGCTGCCACTTGGATCTTGTGCGGAGATTACAAGAACTAATAAAAGAAGTTCACAAGTATGGAGATGAACAAATTAAAGCTTATAAAAAGGTTATTTTTTTTTCTTATTTGTGTCCAGTGACTTGTTAACATTAAAGTTCAGAAGGTTGGATTTTGATGACTATGTGATATTTGGCAGACTAAAGAAGAAGTTTCAGGAACGTTGGAAGCAGTGCAAAGCATTCAAAGTATCACTCAGGCCTTACAGAAGTCAAAGGAAAACTACAATGCAAAATGCCTTGAGCAAGAACGTTTGAAAAAGGAAGGAGCAACACCAAGAGAAATCGATAAGGTAATTCTGTGACATCTTTCTTAAAATTCATTGAGTAGTCAAGGTGTAACACATTCACATTGTATTAGTGAAATGCTCAGAAAGGATTAAAAGCAGTAAGGTGTAGCTATTTTGTAATGTACATGATCCTTTGAATGCCTAGTTAAATTTTGTTTACACTTACTTCCTTACCTGTTCTCTCTAACTGCACTGCAGTTCTAATTATGCTGTGTTACTGCCTCGTGGTAATTTTGTTTAGTGGCTTTTACAGAAATTTCATATAATTGTTTCAGCATCTACTACATTTTTGATTCATTTTCATATGTAAATATTCAAATGCTCAATGCTCTCTTTTTTGAATTAAAGAGTAGGGAGTTTTTTATGTTGTCCTTTCCACTGCGACAAAGTAGTTAATCGTCAGAGTATTTTAAGTCTGTTCCGTAAAAACAAGCTAACATTACTTTTGAAGCTAATTTAGGAGCTTCCAATTACATGGATCAAAATCCCTAGGGATGAGTATCCTGGTGCTGTATTTAGTACTGTCCTTGGGTCATGGGAGAGTTTGATCCATTCACAGAATCATTGAATGGCTGAGGCTAGAAGGAACTTCTGGAGACCATCTGGACCAAACCCTCTGCTCAAACAGAGACACCTAGAGCCAGGACCCCAGGTCCATGTCCAAGTGGCTTTTGAAGATCTCCAAGGAGAGCAACACCACAACTTCTCTGGACAACTTGTGCCAGTGATGAGGCACCTGCATAATAAAGAAGTGTTTCCTGATGTTCAGACTGAACCTCCTGTCTTTCAGTTTGTGACCATGGCCTTTTGTCTTGTCACTGGGCTGCATTGAAAAGAGCCTGGCTCTGTCCTCTGCATCCTCTCTTCAGATATTTGTAGGCACGGATAAGATAACCATGAGCTTCCTCTTCTCCAGGCTGAACAGGCCCAGCACTCTTAGCCTTTCATAATAGGGGAGGTGCTCTAATCCCTTTGTCTTTGTGGGCCTTTGCTGCATTCTCTCCAGTGTACCTGTGTCTATCTAGCAGTTGGAGAGTCCAGCACTGGACACAGCACTATAGGTGTGGGCTAACCAGGGCTGAGTAGAGGGGAAGGATCACCTACATCAACCTGCTGGGAAAACTGAATCTTTCTTTTGATTTCAGGAAACAAAGTAGAGGGAAGTGGTTATGTTTCCCTGTCTCTATACTTTCTCCTTTTTTTAATCTTGATACCTCTGCCTATTTCTTTTGCAGTTGTCTGATCTGTTCATGTTAAAATGGTCCTAGTACCTTTTTTCTGTAATCTTGGTGGAGCAGGTAGGGTTGGTTCGTTGATGACAATGGCGATCCTGTTGACAAGTGGTCTGATTGTTTTATTTTTAATTTAAATCTATTTTTCCACTAATTTGTATTTCAAATCGCAATCTGTGTTGGATTCTAGATACGAATCAAAAATATGTGGGACAGCAGATGTTTTCTTGCCAGTCTATTCAAAACAAATTTATTTTTTGAACTTCTGAAAGTAGTTCAAAACTTTTCAGTAACAAAAGTTGACTTGATGGAAGTCTTGCTTTTAAGATATAATCCAAAATCCCTCCTCTGGTCAGAAACAAACAAACAAAAAAATCAGTCTTACTAATAACTATGTCACTGAAGAAGAAAGAGAAGAAACACTGTAGGACAAGGGCCATTTTCTGATGTTTTATGCATCTTTCTTGGATAATTTTGTCCAAACAGTAGGGCAGCATGGTTGATACTCAACTAGTCCTTCAAAAATGTTTCTGGTGGGAGCTAGTAACTGTGACTATCGCATCCCTTCCATCATGTCTTTATTAAAATTTACACTTGTACTTTTATAATCGTGATAAAGATTGCTTTCGTATATTTTTCTTTTGGCTGAGAATAATTGTGTTATGTTTAGCAGAATATCAAAAGTGTTTTTCTCAAAATCACACAATACCTACTGTATCATAAGACAGGATTTGCACCAGTGTGCTAAGAGCTTATCATTAAGTTTAATATTTCGGGAGATTCTTTATCAAAGAATCTGAGGAGGCACGAAAGCTTGCAATTCTAATTGCAGCTGATAGTATTAACTTGTGTAATAACTTCCTGTTTTTCTCTGACATGTTAACTTCTGTATTTATAGTGACTTGACAAAAAATTCTTGACTAATCTTTATTATTTCAGTTACTGTAAAACTGCTAAATAGAGCTCTAGCAATTGCTGTACCTGAGAATAGACACATCCTGTTTTCAGAAGAGATTAGTAGCTAATCATGCAATGTTCACGTTCCATCATTGTCTGTCTTGCTGATTGTTTTCTGTATATACTCTTCAGCAGACAACAGTCATGATTCTGCTCATAGTTAGACATGATGACAAGAGGCAGAGGCATAAACAATATTTTGTTTATGTCAAAATCCCATGCATGCAGGGTTCAGTTACATAATCCTTCACAAAAGAAACTTTTTTTGGAAGTCTTTTAATTTGGCATTTCCTTTTGTTTCAAATGATCAAGTTCGGAATCCTCTCATTGCAAAGCAATCATAATTATTTTTAAAACTAAGTTTATAGAGCACCTTTTACTTTCAATGAAGGGAAGCATATCTGGGAAACAAGATAGGACAGTTTTCTTCTTGGGCGTTCCCCTGTGTGAATATGCAGGAGAAAGAATCATGAAGCAAAAATCAGGGCAAGTCGTAGGTCGGTCTGATACATCCTGTCATGCTGTCCTTAATGCCTGAAGGATCCATATTCTTTGTACAATAAAGTATTTTCATGCTCTGTTGTGCTGGGTTTAGAGTACTACATGAGCAAGGTCTGCTTAAACTTTCTCAGTAAGTTGATAAATTGAACTGTACCTTCAATTCCTCATCCTTTGAAGTCCTGTTTGATGTTTCCCCTGATAAACAAGTGCTAATGGTATATTGCTACTCATGATTTTGGGTTATTTCTTCTTGGAAGAGGAAGAATAGAATTATCTCCTTCCAGAGGGCATCTTTGTATTAATTGATTTGAACGTTATAGACAGTGGTCAGCTTTACCACTCGCCGCAAGTGAGTAGTAGTTGCTGTCTTTATTCTGGGAGTGATAAAATCTCTTTGAAAAAGGAAAGGAAAGCTCTTCAGAACTAGAATAGTAAACATTCTATCTTTACTCATGTCACTAACTGAAAAGTATTTCTGAATTGTCACAACTGGTGGGAAATTTTGTTCAGATAAAGTAGGTATTTTGAACTTCTTTGGCAGAAAAAAGCTGATGAGAAATAATTTTTATTTACTCTGTTTTTTTTAAACTTGGATATAGCAAAAATATCAAAGTTCAAAAAACTTAATCTTCTGGCATGCTGTAAAATTTGCAAATAACTTCCCTACCAAAAATAGTTACGTCATTTTTTTTCCATGTCATATTGAGATTGTCCTACATTTCTTTTTATCTTTTAAGAATATCAAGTCCACAGAAACAAAACTTTGGTTTACTGAAAACAAATAATGAAAAAAATCATTATAATGCCAAAAAGTACTCTTAAAAACAAATCTGAGCTGCATTAATCTGTCCATCACTTTGTTCTGCATTAATTTCACTTTCAAATATCTTCTCTTACTTGGTTTCCATTATTTTTTCCACATTCCTTATTTTTTTCTTTTCACTTCTAACAAGTGCCTTCTTGTTTTATTTTTTTTACAATTGACTCTTTCAGAATTTCACTAAGAACTGTTTACTCTGAATTTCAACCCTGCTTTTTTCCTGTTTTTGTTGTTGTATATCTAAATATTTTATGTATCCGTGAAATAGCTTAATTTCAGCAACACATACTTTAAAATGTTGATCTCAAGTGTATTATAAATAAGTCACTGATGATAAGAGGAAGGAATTTAAATGAGGTAGTTGCTTTCTTACCTTTTTTATGTGGTTTATTCTAAGCAGTATAATGATTTCATGCAGAAATCTCTAGTAGTTTGAATCTAAGTTATTTGGTGGTAAAATTTTATGAGGCTTTACTGTTTTGATATGCCCATGAATCTTTTTTGTAGGTCATCCTATGCTTTCTCTCAATAGTGACTTTAAAAACCTTAGATATGATTGGATTGACACTCTTTTTGTACTGATCCATAGGCAGCAGTTAAATCGAAAAAAGCTACAGATACCTATAAACTCTATGTGGAGAAATATGCTACAGTTAAGTCTGATTTTGAGCAGAAAATGACAGAAACTGCACAGGTAAGTGTTACATTAAATAAGACACTTTTAAAATAAATGAATGT
This sequence comes from Nettapus auritus, assembly GCA_011076525.1. Lineage (NCBI taxonomy): Eukaryota > Metazoa > Chordata > Aves > Anseriformes > Anatidae > Nettapus > Nettapus auritus. Next base: position 26,513,491 of record CM021797.1, on the reverse strand, counting down.
TTTATTTTATCTCTCTGAAGATACCAGCAATCAAGGATTTTGAAAAATTAGTTTGAGATAGAATGATCTCCTTTGGAAATTGATGTACACTGTGCTGTGAAAAGTAAAATTTTGAAAGACAGACACTAGCCATGTGTATTGTCATGGCAGTGTCCTTGAATAACACACTCAAATACTAGCACTCCAGAAAGACATTTTGAAAAATTTTGCAGGAAGAAAACAAAATGAACTTCTGTAAGTGTTGTAGGTGCATTGTGATGATGCAGGAAATCCTGTGAATTGCTGGTGAGCCAGAATTCATTCACAGGAGTTACAATACTGTGACCCACTGTTTTTTTCGTTATCATTCCAGCAAAACATTTCAGTAACAGCTTGTTAAAGAGTCTTCCCTTAAGTGCTTATCTGAGGTGGTCAAAAGCCTTTACCTCTATTCAAATGTCAAATGAACAAATGCTTTTTTTTTTTTTTTTTTTTTTTTAAGGTCTTTTAATCTGCATTACAGAGAATATCATGTTCTCTGTATGCTTGAACATTCTGTTTCTTCTTATAAATTTATTTTTCAAATCTGTTGATAGCAGACTGTCCCAGATTTCAAAAAACAAAATGCACCATTTCTGCTCTTTTTAATATTTAGTTGACATAATTACTTGTATATGTTTTTTGGTTGAAAAAAAGCTTTTACAAGATAGGAGTTTTCTTTTTGTTTGGAAATTCTTTGCTCTTTTGCTTAGTTTCAAAGATTAATTTTTAAGCATGCGTGGAATTACTAAGGAAATTGTCATACTTATTACATGTTATTAATGTAGAAGTGTACAAGTGTTAGTGTTTTCCTTAACTTCTTGGAAATTAAGAATTAAATTGATAGTTCAATTAATTAAATTTTACAGTAAGGGAATTGTGTAGGTTGATACAGAAAAAGCTGTGCTGTCCTAAACTGTAAACTGCTTTTCTACTTGAAAACTTAATTAGAACTTGATCTAGTTCATCTTTGAATACATATCCAACACAGACATTAAAGAAAAAATACCAAATATATCATATACCAGAAGTCTTCCTTGCAACCCCCCAGTCCAGGCATTTGTGACAAAAAAATGCTCAGGTATACTACTGCAAAAGTCTGCCTTTAATGTGACTTACATTAGGAGTCTTGATACCCTTTTGTTGGAGAGTTTCTAATAGGCATCTTCTTTGTGCAGTATTTTGACTAGGTTCTGGTAGAGGAGCTATGCCCAAGCTTTTTTTTTTCAGTTTGAGTTGAATTTGGTGAAGTTGAATTTGGTGAATTTTTCTTTTTCTCTCCTTGTAAAAATGTGAATCTTAAATATTTTGTTTGTTTAATTGTGTAGGGGATGATTGCAGTTATTCAGTGCTATAAAAGGTTTTATTAAAAGAAATCACTAAGGAAATTCAGGGGTACTGTGGTAAAGATCCTAAGTCCTCTTGTCCTTCTCTATTATCTCTGATTTGCTAAGCTCTGTTTTCAATACATGTTTTAAGTTAGTGTTGCAGTCACAAGCAGTAGTTGTTCTCTTTCTGGTCTTTTGTCATGTATTTGTTTGAGAAACAGCCTTGTAGAGCTAAGCCAGATAAAACTAATGTATTGAGGAAGGTTAACATTAACCCAAAGGAGATTTGGGGTCTAGTTTATTAAGAGATCACACAAGCATTTGTGCTGGCACAAAGGAAAAGGCAATGTGTTACCATGGGTGGAGGCTTGTGTCCTTAAGCTGGATTGATGTGCAAGTATGACTTTAACGAACTGGCCTTGCTAAATTGCCCTGTAAACTTTTCACTAATGAGTAAGAAAGCTATGAGTAATGGAGTTCTTATTTAGACTGACAGGAGATAGACATGAAGAGTATTTGAAATGGATTTTATTGTCAGTGAATCAGTGAAGGAAAACATAGAGACTTTCAGCAAGCAAACTAGCTGGGCTATTCGTGATGTGCTAAAAGAAAAGCCATTTGAAGAATCCAGTACAACAAAAGAATAGGAAAAGAAACTACTTATTTTGTATCTAGAGACACAATATGAAGATGCTT
>CM021797.1:26391130-26511349 GCA_011076525.1 Nettapus auritus | reverse complement strand
CCCTTGTTTATGTTATTAGGCAGGTATTAGGTACTTAAACATGACTGAAAGGTTTTACTGTAGTAGATATTATAGCTGGGAAAGCATGACAATACTCCTGGCTTTTTTTTTCCCAGTACAAAAATGGTACATATTTACCTCTCATGGCAAGCCATGCTTGTCTGAATGTCTTTGGTTATTCTTTAGCTGCAATAAGCCTTTTACTCAAACTTTAGATTTCATTTAAGATGATAAGAGACAACTGAAAACTCTTAGTACCTTTCATGGCTGTCTGAGTTGGAACTGAAAATTCTGAATGTATAAGTCCTACCTATTCAATTATTGTATTTTAAGTGTAATAGTGTAGCTGCATTTAAAATTTGGTTGCAAGACATCTACTTTAAATACGATGTGACAGGAAAAATAAGAAAACCCATGAATATGTGTAAGCCCCCTCCAAAGTTAAGCACACACCAGATTATCTTAATTTGAAGTATATTTCACTTGAAATATACTAGTTCAGGAAACAAATAGGAATGTGGTCATTCTCTGCTGTTTAATTGCAAAAACAGTTGGCTTAACTTCATTCTGTCGGGCCATTCAGACAAAATTGTTCTGAGAACACAAACATCTTGAATTGATGTAGCTTTATCGTAGGTAGTCGTGTAGTAATGCCTTCACTTAGCTGTCCTCCTTGTTAACCCTCCACCACTGAATCTGTTGAATACATTTTATTCATTTTTCTTGTCATTTACTATCTTATCTGCAGTTATCAAAGTTAAGTGATTCGTGAGACATGATTTTGAGAAGTTAAATTTTGAAATACTATCTTCCTAATTTTGAATTGCAAGTTTTATTTTTTTGCTGCAATAAAGATGGAAAGTAGTTGTGATTATAGAAGAATAATAATATAGTTGTCATTTAGAAATCGGTTTTGAATTAAATTCCTTATGTTGAAAGATTTTTTTTTTCTGAGTAAGGCTGTGATTGTATTATATAATTGCTCTACGATTGCTAAGAAAACATGATGTCTCATTTGCAAAGTATTCCAACTTGTTAGAAGCTTTTTAAAAAAATCATGTTATCCAGTCAGTTATTGGAAAGGATCAAACAGCTGAATGTGCTAAATTATTTTTCTTTGAAAGCCTTCTGTCTTAACTAGAATTAAGTACAGTTGACTGTTCAGATGACTTTGGTGTTAAGCAATCTGCATATATACATAAAGACAAAGTAGTAATTCTTCACATTTTAAAACTGAAAAGAATGTTTACAAAATGGATCACACACTGTATACTGAGTTAGACAGTTAAGGATAGTTGAAGATTTTTCATTTTTAGTTTAACATAAAACACTAAGAAGTGACTTGTATTTGGGTCTTAACATTATAGGTAACAGTTCAGTATGTTTCAGTACATCCTTTCAGAACAGACAAAAGTTCAAGTATAACATTTTGTTAATGATTCCGTCTGTGACATGAATTATATGGTTGTATTGCAGTTCTGAGATAGTCTATGATCAGAGTCTTTGTGTTATGTACTGTACAAGGCAAAGATGGGTTCTACTTCAAAGACTTTATTACAGATAGAACAATAAACAAGAAATAAGGAAACCGAGAATGGCAGGAGTGGCTTGAGGGGAATCATGGTATCCACTGTGGCAAAAGACAGACTGAGAGTTTAGAAGATACAGATATTTGACTTGTGTAGAGTTATGCTTGTGTTTGTGAATCAGACTGCCAGAAGGTATGAAATGTAAAGAGAACCTTGTAAAAACAGAGGGGAATAAAAGCTGCTCCAAAGTTCGGTCACGCTTAAAAAGGCAGTTAGGGAGGTAGGAAGAGAATCAGTAGAGAGCAGATTTCAAGATGATTAAGATTTTCAAGGTGAAATAAAGATTTCAAGATGATTATGGCTACCCGTTGGGTAGGATGAGGAAATTTTTCTTTCCTTAGAGATGTTCAACGTGCTCTTAAAATGATGGAAGTGTGGGTAAAGTGGGAGAGGGGAACAAATTCCAAACAATCTGCAAAGATTATATACAGTCAGCTTAAAAATCAAACAAATGAATTATATTTAAAGAAGCAAAGGATATAGATTTAACTGGAGAAAGTATGTATATATTGTATGTATATATCAGGAGGAGAGAGTGCTGAGGAAGTACAAAACATTCAGAAATAGGACTTCTGAAATTAGACAAAAAATCAAAAGATCTTTCAGTAGTGCAGAAAAGAGATTTTTTCTTCAAGCCTATTTTCTCTTGGTAGAAATAGTTCAGATTTTTTGAAAAATAAAGATAGGTGAACGCTGAAAAAGAAAGTAAAAAAACCTAGATGATGGTTCAAAAAGGATGTATTTTAAAGTACATTATTTTGTAACTGTGAATTTTACACCTTCATTTCTTAAATGCTGTAATCACTGTGATAAAGATCTGGGAAAAAAATGTTTGTTTTTTTTTTTCTGCTTAGTACATTTAATTATTATGATACAAGGTTTAGCATTCCAAAAATTATTTTCATTATGAATAATTGCTTGCATTGGTTGACAGAAATTTCAAGACATTGAAGAAACACATCTTCTTCATATGAAAGAGATTATAGAATCATTGTCAAATACCATAAAGGAAATTCATTTACAAATAGGAGAGGTAATTTTTATATTATCATATGTTTATTTGGATTATGCTACATGTTTTTCTTAACTACTAAATGGAACATTCCTTACTGTGTTTGTATAACTTGTGCTTGTGTAATTACTAGACGACATCTTTCAAATGGCAGTAACTTAAAATTACAGTAAGAAGGAGATAAATAGTAACAAAACAGAATTTAAAAGACTTTGAAGCAGATTTGATTCTTTTTACCACAGATATCGAATATTGTATCAGTGTTGAACTTGATTATCAGAAGTTTGAAGGAGATTTGAATATCTACTAAATAGCCATTTTGGTCTTCTCAAATGTTTGCAATCTATTCTCTTATTCAAGCCTCTCTGATAAATTTTATTGAATGGATCAGCTCTGATTTTGTTCATTGTATTGGAAATCTTTTTAATATCTAAATTCAATATGAGCCAAAAAATTTACTGCTTCCTGTTGCATTTATAAATTCAGTGTCACAAATTCTACAGAATAAGTCTTAATGATCATTAATTTCTGTGCTAATAGAAAATAATGTCTTTTGACCATTTGAAGGATGTTTAGTGTATTTCAAAGCTCTGTTCATTAGATATTAAATTAACACTCATTTTACACATAATAGGGGTACTTTTGCTTTTGTTTAACTGAAACATGGAATTATGTTGTCTGAAAAGTTTCAAAATTTTTGATACACTGTTAGGAAAAGGTCCCCAGTAACAGCATTAAAAGAAGTTTTTGTAGTATCTTCAGATGCAAGTTGGTCTAACTGATAATCCTTATAAGTAGTCCTCAGTTTTTTGTTGTGTTGCAGTTTTGTGTACACTTTGAGTCACTAGTTTGCTTACTTTTGAGGTTTTCTGCTGGTGAATGATGGTCACAAGGTTCACACTATTTATTTCTAAAATGTATATTACTACCTTGTTGGAAAAACTTCATATTAACAGAGTGTTCCTTTGCCAGACCAAAACCATTAAAACAGTAATGCTTTTACTCAAGCAGGTGGGAACTGTGATAATACAGTGGTAAGCGTTCACACCCTTAACTGGTGCTAGCTGAAGGGGACAGTTCGTCTTCCTGACAGTGTCGTGGGGCATGCTGTTGACAAATTCAGGGTATATAGAAAAGGGTATATAGAAATGTAGTTTAGATAGAAGAAATAGAAGTAAATCATAGACTTGTCATCATTCTGTATTCTTTCATTCCACATTTGTATGTGTATTGTGTACACAATTGCCAATGCTAAAGCAATAAAAAGGGATTTCCTTGATAAAATGCCTGTTGATTTCTGGAAGTTCTTTAATATATTTTAGAGGGAAGCATTTTAAACTCTAGAGTTAGACACTTTCTAAGTTAATTGAATTTCTTTAATTATTGTTTTTTAAATTCCTGTTGTGTGTGGTATTTTGTTTTTTGAAGGTTCACGAAGAGTTTATTAATAACATGACAAATACTACAGTTGAGAGTTTAATACAGAAATTTGCTGAGTCAAAAGGAACTGGCAAGGAAAGACCTGGTAAGAAATTAAAAATAACAGAGGAGCAAATGTTAATTTTAATACTGTAGGTTTCCTCCCCTAATAAAAAGGCAAACCCTATTTGTTAACATGCTGTTGTTGTAACATACTTAAAATTTCAAAATTCTCATTTCATTAGCTTTGATATTAAATATTTCAGAGAAATTTAACAACACACAATTTATTTATGATGTATTTGTAGGACATATGTTCATAAAGCATAACAATTTATAGCTCAGAATCCTCCTAAGTGGACTTTTGAGGAAGCTTGGGGAAGCTCCTTGGGATGTCAGTGAAGTTTGTCCAGAAAACAAAGTTTCTTGTACAAAGCTACCTTTATTATATGTGCTTCAGCACAAATTGTATTTCCAAATTTAATACAAATTCTGAATATATTCAGAACAGATGTCTGTAAAGCTGATTATAGAATCATTGTAACAGTTCCATTGGTTTATTTAGTTAGCTTACAAAATCATGCTTTTTAACAGATCATATGTAGCTTGTTTTGTTCTTTATCAGCAACAAATTTACGAGTACTTTCTGAAAGTACTGCTTGTTGGGTGTGTTATGTTTCCTGGACTGGCATAAAAGGACAGTCTCACACTACTGTATGTCTAACATTACAGGAAAAATACAGAGTTCAGTTTAATATTCAGGCATGGGAACATGGTCACTAGATGTATGAATACACAAGTTTGGTAGTAGTGTTTTTTTTTTTTTGTAGTGTGGAGTGTTGGGAGTCCTTGTTAGCATCTCTCCCTTATAGTATCAAACCGTTGTTGTTTTTTTTTTTTTCAGAGTAAGGATATACAGAGTAGTTTAGATCTTAAGCATTTATATTGAATTGTTAAATATGGTTATTAGATATCTTACAATGCTTCTGTGCTGTGTTTTTAATATAACATTGTTACATATTCACTCTGTGGTCTGCTAATGCTCCTACATGAGTGGGATGAGGCAAGATTGTGTATGGAACAATTGTTAAACTTTTCCAGTGTGTCTTACATTTTTTTGGTAAAGAGTAAGAAAGAAAAAGTACACACCTCAGAGATTTATGTTCACTTGGACTGAATTCAGGGTGAAGACAGGTGAAAATTCAGTATTCAAGCCTCTTTGACTAGCTGTGACCAAGATGTCATGTGTAGGGGTTGCTTACATTCAGGATCCTCACTCCCTGTATTATGAAGACCTGTGCTAATGTATTCTAGAGCACTGTCTGTTTCAGGCAATATGCTTTTTTTTTTTTTTTTTTTTTTTTTTTTTGTCAAACAGCATAGCAATCATAAGAAAAGTAGTACTTCGCCTCTTAATTTAGTGAGAGAAGTTGTACACAGTGTACTTATTTGCTGCTTTGGAGATTTCGTCATATTCCATTTGTATTCTCTTGAGTCATATAAAAACTTTTGCCATGGCAAATTCTATTTTTTTCAATTCTGTAACTATTTTAACAGCAAAAAAAGATTAAGGAAGAATTATGTTTTTAGTTAGTGTGGAAATGTATGCATATTTTTTTTTTTTTTTAGAGTGAAATTATATTGATATTAATTTTGTAAAACTGCCATAGGGCAGAGAGAAAACATAGGCAAATTCAGTAGCAATAGAAATTCACCAGAAGTTGTGAGGTGTCAAAGACTGGACTTAGTTATAATTACTGCTTCTGTTATAGTCATATAGCTTTGACAATTAACAAATGTTTGGGATGCAGAGTGAGGTATCACTTCCATAAGAATGAAATGAAAACATCCAGTGTGGGAGGAGCAGCTTTTTCTTGGTTCAAAAATGCTTTTCCACAATTGAGGACTGTTCTTAATAGAAAGGCATTTTTAACCATGAAGCAAATTCTAGAAGTCTTTCTGTGATATGAATTTAGTAATGATGCTGCAGAAGGAGATGACTTCTCAGATAAATCTAAGTATTCAATGTATAAAAATGGTACTAACTTGGAGTACAAAACAGATGTAGTGCTCTCACTGCTACTTAAGATTCTGGTCCTGAATATGTTTGAAAGAAACAATTTAATAATCATCAGTAGTATGTAGGCCTTCACCTTCCCATATTATTTGTAGACCAATATACTGAATCAGTTTGTGGAACATCCCAAAATACTGAATTTTGAGAACAGCAACAACCAAAAAAAAGGATAGTGCATAACAAAGTATTTTAGTTTATTTCGGTATTTAAAAATTGTAGTTACAGTACTTTACAGCAGGGTTCACTTGCCTATTCTACAGATATAAATATAAATATGAATCTGGAAGGAAGTACTGTAGAAGGGCTGTTTACTGTGTGGATTAGGAACAATTTATAATGTTTCTCTATACATGCAATTATTTTCTTAAATTCTCCTCTGTGTAACTTCAGTTTCTCTTTGTATGATCATATCCCTTATACCAGATTATATGGGCTCCCTCTGGTGGCTAATTTCTGATACCTGAAGCCTTGATGTACTGCAACAAGTAGAGTTTAACACACATTTTTTCTAGTACAAATAAAATTTATTTCGAGTAGTAATGCTTTATGAGTTTTCTAAACCTTATTTATGGACTTTCTTACTTTAAGGCTATTTTTAACTGCTACCTAAATAACCTACTTTTTGAGCTTTATCTCCTAATTCTTACTGAATTTACTTCAAGTATGTTTTTAAAAGATATACAATATTTGAAGAAGTTCTATTCATAATTTTTCATATTCTCAGTGTAAAAAAAAAAAAAAAAGCCATGTATGTTAATTTGCAAATATTTTAATTCAAACTGAAAGAAAAATCACTTAAGTGTAAAACCTTGAAAAACAGAAAAAGAGGTGGCAGGACCCTTCAATAAACAGCTATGCTCCAGGTCAGAGTTTAGTACATTCTCTGAACTATTTTCTAAAGTTTATTTGGTCCTGCTGTTGGGTAGAATAGCAGGGTAGATACTGTCAGTTGAAAGATGCTTCTGTTGTGCAACATTGATCAAAAACTATTGATGGCCACTTCAGATGAATCTACTTCCTATTTGTGATAGGCTGCTGTTCTGTATTCCTTGGAAAAAACATTTATAGTGTGGCAGAAAATGTCTACTTTTCTTCCACTCAAAGTAGATGTTAAATCTGTAGCAGAAATGATGACTTTTTGCCTTATTTACTTAATCTTCTGATCATCTATAAAAATTTGGTTTGTTCCATTATGAAAAGCTGATGCATGAAACAGAAACTGTTAGGAAGTATGAGCTCATGTTCTTCCAAGATCTTATGTCTGAAATTGGCAGGATTGTACATACAAGTATAAAGATACTTGTGAGTGCCAGTGGCCAGCTGTAGGTGATCATGAATGATTTTTCTATTATTTACAGTGTTCTCCTATGTACGATACTAAGTCTGTGTGTGTTTGTCCCTGTATTAGTTTTAGCCCACTACAGTTTACCCAGAAGCTAGCTTTGAAGGCCAAATGAGAAGACTCAGCTGTGCTACATTGTCCGAAAATACACAAATGAATGCCAAATCTAGACTATTTGTTTTCATTAATTCGTTCCGAAGTCCTTGTTAGTGGTTGTTGGTAATTTATTAAGTTGTTGCTCTTATTTTTTCAATTTTCTTAAAAATTTAATAAAGAGGAAAACAAAAAAATACAGACAACAATGGAAAGACAAAATCCTTTCTGGCTCCATAACCCTCCAATTAAACAATTATCCGCAGATGGCAATGACTACATATGCTGTGCCATTGTTGAATGTGGAATTGGGGGGTCAGCTTTTTCCTACTGTTAAAAAAAAATAATAATCATTGGTTTTGTGCTAGCTTGATCCATCTGCACAATCAGAATCAGACAGAACATGTTTTTCACTGTGACCCTACGTCCTTACCCATGCATGCAAATGAAAAATATGAGGAAGAGGAATCAGCTACATACACATTGTCTTCTAACTGTACCAGTCAAACATCTAGAATTCAGACTCTTGAAAACAGAAGTACATAAAAAATTACTTCTTGTATCCTTTAACATACTGTTCACCCAATAAACTTGACCTTTAGGAGAGGCTACAAGTCTGCTTTTGTTAAAGTATTGTAAAGTGAGTGTCGGCAATCCATGGGCACTTTCTACAGAAGTAGTTGAGAATGTCAGTTGTCCACAATTGCTGGTAATCAGCTGTCACTGGCTCTTGCGCAGTGACATAGCTGTACATATAGCAGAACATTTTAATTTGTCCTTGTCATTTTAGATACTGGGAATAACAGTCTATGTCCTTTTAATTGAATGATTATTCAATCATTTGTAGATACCAAGATTCAGAAACTGACAGATGCATTGTCTTTACTAGTTTTCCTTCCTTTAACAATCCCAGAAAATGAAAATTCAGTCAATAATTAATCAGTAATGCTGGTAAATAAATATTTGGTCTGTGGCTTTTTAGAGCTGCTGAAACCTATTTTGCTTTATTTGCCAATGCAGGAAAAAAAATGGTCCTCAAGGCTCCTGGTAAGTCCAATTGTCAGGAAGTATAAGGTCATGGGTATCAAATGCAGATATGAATTCAGAATTGTTATTTATTTATTAATCATTTTGAAATTCAGCTCTCTGGGAAGGCTTTGAAGAAGTCTAGACTGACTTAAAACAGCTATAATGTCAAGATCTTCAATGCCTCATAAGGAAGAGCATATCAGGAAAATATATTCTGGTGTCCTCAATGTGCTGATGATCCTTGTCTGCTCTGAGGCAACACATCTGGGAGCTCTGTTTCTGGAGTGCTAGCATTTGAAGCCTTATTTTGAAGTCTTAAAAATGATTTATTTAGGCATGACATTTCTGCTGAAAGCAACATGGAAATTTCACAGGCTGCAAAACTGTTGGCAAACCATTATGTTTACTATTTGGATGGCAATCAAAGCAGTTTAATCTGGATTCCTTACAAGCTCATTAATGCTGCCAGCATTGCCTGTTACCAGAATTGTAAGGCATCAAAGCTTCAGTTTATTAAACATTTTAAAAACAAATTTTACCTAGGCTTTAATTCAACTGAGTACTGATTCAATTAACTCAACTGAATTGTTGTACATTTGATTAGAGTAATGTTTTGTGTGGCTGGCTGTTGGCTCTGGTGAGAGTTGGTGCAAAGTTCAGGTGTGAATTTATGAGATATTGTTAGGCCTTTGCTAACTGTTATGTGGACATTTTAGTCCTAAACGCCCATGGAGCACTACTCGTGTAATCTTTCCAAAGTGAATGCAAGAGCATTAAAGTGAGCTGCACCACAGCTGTGAAGCTAGTCCATAGTAACCAGTGTAGTTTGAATGGACAGTTGTGCTTCCTCTTTGTTAACATTCCTGTTTAAGTGACTATGTTGTGTAAAACTACGTACTTGCTATCTTATGAAGAAATGAACAAGGTCTAAAGGGTAATGTAGACCAAAAAAAAAAGGTGTTTGGAACAAATGTTTTATGTCAATTAAATTTCAGAACGAAGTTAGTTCTTTCCCAGAGATTGAGAGGCAAAACAAGGGTCATGGAATATTGAAGTTTGCTTTGATTAAGGCTGCTAGCTTTTTATGTACTTGAATAATAAGCTCTTCTTTGAGAGAAAGACTTCAAACAGTGCTGGGTGTGGCAGGCATTGGTATTTTCCATGGGTTTGTTTGATAACATAATAGTTTGTAGGTTTTATAAAAAAAATACTTTTCTAGGAAGCTAAACAACAAAATAGGTGGAAGTAAGCACTGAAAATGTCTAATATTAATTTTTGAACAGCTCTGCATGACATCTTTGAGCTTCTTTTCCACAAGGAGTTATAACAAAGCAACTGTTTATTTATGTTCTTATAAATTATTTTCTTTATATTTTCTGTAAATATTGTGAATATTTTAATACTGTCAGCACTTGTGAATAGATGCATAAATAGCCAGAATTGTCTCAGTTTTTCAAAGCCTATGCCCATACATAATTCTACACAGAAGGCTGACTGAGGAAGGAATTTAGTTTATTGACAATGACAGTGTCCAAGGGATTCACAATAGTATTCTCTTTAAAGGAAGACAGTCCATTCGTGCAACTTAGTTCCTATCCTAGGTCTCTGTTTAATTTTGTCATAGATAACAAACCTGCCAAAATTGCCGTAGACTTTAGGAAACCTTACCTGCCAGCATAGATTTTAAATAATTAGATATATCTAACTTGCAAACTTGATTTAAATGAAGAGAATAAATTATTATTTGTAATGATCTGGAGAGTCGAAACTACAGGTTTTGCTGTGAAAATCTCTTAGTGCCTGTGGAAGACTGGTAGCATTGTACTGAATTTGTCAGCCAACTGGAAATTTAACATTATTTGGCAGGTTGATCTACAAATGTGGTTCCCTGAGGAAGCTAATTAAGCTTTTCATTTTAGAGTGATTGTGTTTTAAGTAGTAGAAAGAACAATTCATATTAATAACCAAAATTATTCTTGGTGTGGTATCTTTCTTGAATATATCATGTTCCCAGTCACACACATTCAGAAGTCCACATATGAATTTGAAAGCTGGGTGATCCTTTCCTGGTGTGTGAAAAATTTGAGTTCATTCCGTCTGAGAAAGAAAAGTCCAATTCTCCTGAAATACTTAGGGACATCAAGAGCTGCCTGTGATGACTAGGAAGAAAATCTGTAAAAGACCAACCACAAGCTTAGCTGAAAGAGAGAACAGTAGAACAGCAGGAAACCAATTTCAATGGTTTGTCAAAAAACAATAACAAAACAAAAAAACACACCCAAGAAGGAGTCAAACAGCGGTAAAAGTTTGTGTAAAGGTAACCTTTAAAAACGCATGTGCTACGCTGTCTGGAACCATACCCTTGTTGTCTTTTTGGCTTCGTTACAGTTCTGTAGTATATTAGTACAGTTTTTTCTACAGAGCTAGCTGAAACACTGATATGTAGTGTAAATATATTCAACAAAAGTGGAACAATGGAAAAATGAAAAATACCACAGAAACTGTTAGACAACTGTAGATGCAACAGAACAAAAGCTTTGACTCCCTAAGAAGTACTGTCAGTTTTTCTTGAATTTTCCTGCCTCAAACAAACAAACAACAACAAGCAGCTTCAGACTAAGGCAAGTAATTCTTATAGGTTGTTGGAGCAAAGGAATGTCAATTTCAGTAATTTAAGATATTAATTAGGTAATAGACTCCTCAGAAAATGATGTAATTTGCAGGATAGGTACTACTACAATAATAATAAATTATTTATGAAGAGCTTTTAAACACCTGAGAATAGAAATAGCATCATGAGACATGTTTTGTACTAATATAGCAAGTAAGACCTGTAATTTATTTATATAAATACTGTAACATATGAAATTAATGCTGGAGGAAGGGGGTAATTGTTTAAGATATTTTTCTTTTAAAGTAGAAAACGTTCTGTGGACACAGTAAATGTTAAATGACCCTTTCAAACGTGAAATTTTCACAAGAAGCAGAATTGGAAGACATGTATTCTCTTTTTTTTTTTTTCCTTTTTTTCTTTCAGAAGAAAAGGTTAGCAGAAACAAACTCTCTGAAATCTGGAAAGATTTGGAAACCTACTTACAAACGTGTGCTGGAGTTTATTCTTACTAAACTGTAACGTTAGAGAAAAGCAACATCCTGAATCTTGTAGTTTAACTTTTTGAGGAAAAATATGGTTTCCAACTAGGGAAGCAAATAGAAGAGCCTCAAGTTGGATATTTTATCATACATTTTACCTTTACCTAAGCATACAGTCTTCATACACTTGTGTAATATACAAACTTAATTACAATACAAACTAATATTACACACTAAGTTGTATGCAGACATGTTTCTAATAGACAATTATTGCACAGTTGTCTGATAGACAGTATTTGACAAGTCTAATAGACCATTAATTATTTCTCATAATTTCATTGATGGTAAACTGCAGCATGCAATTGCTTTAGACCAGAACAAGCTATCATTGGACGTTTTTTGCAGTTAATTGACTGTCTGGGTCAACTAGATCTGTGTATTATACTCTTTCTTCATCAAGAAAGAAATTTATGATTTGGAAATGAATTCTCCCTTAATTTACCTTTGACCTGCAGTGTCCATGGTAGTTGTCAGAAAGTGCAGAATCTCATCCTCTTTTTCTTCAGTATCTTTTGATTGCCTTCTTAATTGCCATAAATCATCATCTGCATCCAGAAAGCCTTCTGCATGAACAATTTCATTTTAAATGATCGATACCGATTTTTCTGCATTTTGGCATAGGAAAGTGCAGGGGGGCACTTATTGCTTGAATAGCTGTACAGATATTTGCCATCTTGTTTAGCTATCAAACTAGATTCATATTTGCAAAATTATTAAATGCTACAAAATGGAAATGTCTTGATGCTTTTTTACACATACATGTGTTTAACACATACACTTGTCACTCTGCTGGTTGATTTAAATGTCTCTTAGACTTGCATTCTTCATACATAAGCCCAAAAGCCATAACAATAAAATTTCAAATTCCTGTCTTTTATTAATAATGTTCATAATTTAAATTTTTCGTGTAATGTCATGGATTTGTTTTGAAGAATTTTCCCTGATTGGTTGCATAGTTTTATGGGAAAGATGGTCTCTAAAAAAACAGTGTAAGAAATGCTGTTACTAGCATTAAACTTCCTAAGCTTTGGGATTTAGTTTCACAGTGTGTTTCTCAGCTTTACTGTTGTAGTTCACAGAATCACAGAATCATCTAGGTTGGAAGAGCCCTCCAAGATCACCAAGTCTAGCCTCTGACCTAACACTAACAAGTCCTCCACCAAACCATATCCCTAAGCTCTACATCTAAACGTCTTTTAAAGACCTCCAGGGATGGGGACTCATCCACTTCCCTGGGCAGCCTATTCCAGTGACTAACAACTCATTCATTAAAGAAGTTCTTCCTAAGATCCAACCTAAACCTCCCCTGGCGCAACTTTAGCCCATTCCCCCTCGTCCTGTCACCAGGCACGTGGGAGAACAGACCAACCCCCACCTCGCTACAGCCTCCTTTCAGGTACCTGTAGAGTGCGATAAGGTCGCCCCTGAGCCTCCTCTTCTCCAGGCTAAATAGTCCCAGCTCCCTCAGCCGCTCCTCATAAGACTTGTTCTCCAGGCCCTTCACCAGCTTCGTAGCCCTTCTCTGGACTCGCTCAAGCACCTCCATGTCCTTCTTGTAGAGAGGGGCCCAAAACTGAACACAGTACTCGAGGTGCGGCCTCACCAGAGCCGAGTACAGGGGGACAACCACTTCCCTGGACCTTCTGGCCACACTGTTTCTTTTGCACGCCAGGATGCTGTTGGCCTTCTTGGCCACCTGAGCACACTGCTGGCTCATAGTCAGCCGACTGTCAACCAATACTCCCAGGTCCTTCTCTGCCAGGCAGCTACTTTCTAACCACACATCTCCCAGCCTGTAGCTCTGTTTGGGGTTGTTGTGCCCCAGGTGCAGTACCCGGCACTTGGCCTTGTTGAACTTCATACTGTTGGCCTCGGCCCATCGGTCCAGCCTATCCAGATCCTCCTGATACAGTTCAAAGGATTGTGTAGTGCTACTGTATTTTTGATAGTCTGGTTCAGGAAGATTAAATAGAAGTGGAAAATCAGGATCTTTTCACATACATTTGTCCCTTTGCAGCCACTGACTTTGAGAATGTCACATTTGCCTCATACTGCTTAGATTCTTTTAATGTCCAAAGAAGGATTAAAAAAATATATATAGTATTATGTATATTTAGTTTCTTTAAGCAGTGAGACATATTTCAAGGTCAAAGCTACACTGAAAAAAACACACTAGGAAGAATTTCATAACAAATTTTTTGCTTGTTGGTAGCACTGGAAACTGTCATAATCAGTACTTCACATTTTATAGCTGGGGTGGAAAGATGATTAAGCTTAAATTCTTTTCTTTCTTGCCCTAACAACTGAATCTTCTGTACACGTAAATTGGAAAGCGCTTTAAAAGTGCTACAAAACAAGAAAATGTGTATATTTCCCATGAAGATGTTCTTCTCTATCTGAAAAAAAAAAAAAATAATAATCTGTCAGAAAATATCAGTTCTTTTTTGCTTGTTTGTTCCCTTTTTCTCCTCTCTTTTGGAAAGAGGTCCTGCTAAAGGTTTTAACCTCCTAAGGTTTCATGTGTTTGAGTTCAGGACTTAGGAAGAAACCATACCCCTCTTGGTTTACAGGGACATTGTGCAACAGTTACAAAGAAGTGATTCTTTAAAGAAAAAGTTTATTATTTAATGTACATATAATGCCTTGCGTTAAAAAATCTTAGCTGACTCGACTCTAAGAAGAACACTACTTGAATGTGCCTATGCAGTTTTTTCATCACTACATACTTGCATGTTCTGCCTGCAACAGATGAGTCATTCATCCTGCAGCAGACAGAAATACAAGATGAAGTTACAGTGTAAAGCAAGAGAACAGAAGAGGGTGAGAAAGAGTCTGGGAGCGGTATCAAGAAAAGACTTGGGAGCATTGCATTCTGTGGATTGTTGTCGTAGCTGACGTTAATTTTGCCACTCATTTCATGAATTTCATGAAACTGCTGAAATTTCCTGTGTTTATTGTCATATTCTGGTGTTGTAGGATAGTTGGATCTCCAACTTTGAACTGCTTTGAGTATGTGCTTAGTGTCTCTTGTTGAGAATTCTTGTGTTATCTGAGCAATAAAAATTATTTTATTTGTAACTGAAGATGTTTGTCATCTTAGAGAAAAAAGGTACTCTCTGCTGATAAACATCTTAATTGATGGTAATCGTTTTAAAACTATGAGGATAATGATGCTTTTCTAGTTCATTGTTGCTGTGTATGCCACAGGGAAATACTGCCTCTTGAGAGTAGCGTGCTTAGTGTACTCATGGAGTTGTATAAACAGTACCTGAAGTGCCTGAGATGAATGATGTTTTCTTTGATCCAGTGAATAGCGTGAGGGGCTAAAAGCACCACAGCAGAATCAGGGTTAGAACAAATTGCTTGTTCAGTGGATGGAGGCAAAGTTTGCTCTCCTTCTATGTTAATCTGTTCATTTAAAAAGGAAGTCATTTGGAAGTGCTACCCATGTTGCTACTGATAAGCACATTTTCTATGCTGCCATTGTCTCCTCTGTCTTTTCCATTTTTTCAGCTGAAGTACTGTCATCATACTATAGTTTTCCTTTTTTTTCAAAATTAATGTTGAAAAAAAGGATTCAGTCAAGTCTCAAGCATCTCAAGAAAGCTAGATTGATATGTAAGCCTGAGTATGTAAAAAAAGATTAGTCAGAAATTCAGTGATTATTGTAGTGGAGCAGTATAAAAATTATTTGTAGAATTAGGTTTAAGGATACAGCTTTACCACAATTTCAGTATTTTTTCTCAGTCCAGGCCTATGTTCAGGTCAGTTATTGTATTTTATGTCCCTTATCCTCTTTAGTGAGATAAAGCTGACCAGATCCATGAACTAATGTTTGAGACAGTCTGGTACTAATACAATTAATATACACAGATACGTTGTTTACCTCAAAGACTATAATGCATCTTTATAATGCATTCTTATAAATAAACTATTTTTTTTCCTTCCTTTTTTTTTTTTTTTTTTTTTTATTTAGAAATACTTTATAAATCCTTTTCCATGGTAAAATAAAATTCTCCTTCTCTTTTTAGAAAATTGCTTATCTTTCTTGGACAGGCAATAAAAATGGGAAGTTGGTGTTAGAAACAGTTTTGGTTTCCTGGTTTCTAAATTTGAAAGCTTGGATCAGGATCAGATGATGGCAAGAGAAAGATTGCTTATATGTTTGTGTACATACAAAATTGACCTTTGTGATGCAGCTTAACATCTAAACACTAAAAGCAGTCATTTGTTTTGACAGCAGAATTAATTGAGGCTAAAACAGTCGAAATTCCACTTGTATCAAGCTGTTCATTAGGAATTGCTCTCTGGCTTTAGTGCTGTCAGAAAAATAACCTGTTCTGCTATGATTAAATAGCAGAATGATGGTCGGTCCACTGAATTTGAGAGAGAGGTTGAATAAACTTTCTACAGCGGAAACAATTCAGAAGTGACACGCTGCAAGGGGGGTCAGAATGTGCATTGATATCCAGCTGAGCTGTCAACTGGCACTGGGCCAGGCACGCAAAGCTTTGCCATTTGAAGCAGCATGTGAAGCATATGCAGTTTAAAAAAATTGTCCTCCTTTCATGCATGATTTACTGTCAAAGAGAAAAACTTTTGTTTTTATCAAAAACAGTATTATTGTTTGCTACTGTATTTGTAACTACAAGTGCAGATTTACAGAGTTTTTTAAAAAGCTTTTGATTGAAAGAGATACGTTAATGTTTATAGATGTGCCTGCAATATGTAAACTGTTTCCTTGGAATAGAGGAAAGGCCAGAATATATATATATATATATATATATGTATTTTAAACTAACAGGTCTGGGTGGGAGAGCATTTCTTTCTGTCATGTATGGCCCCCTTAAACTAAAAAGGACCAAAAGCAGATATAAACGTAAGACAGTTGTTAGTTGATTTATTGACTTCTTGATTTGTTTACTTTATTTATTTTTTTAGCTTGGCAGGATTTTCCAGTTCATTGGTATACTTACTGGGGGCTCTTTTCCAGAGAATGACATAATATTGTTTGCCTTCCTGGTGATAGTAGTTGGCTTTTTTATCTGACTTGTTTATTTAAGAATTCAAACAATAAAACTTTTTTTTTTCCCCTGTTATACAAAGTGCAAATAATTTTGTTTGACTGACCTTAGCAAAACCTTTATTTTTCCAGAGTCTCCCTGACCATATATTGGAGGTAGGTTTTATAACTGGTTTTCAAGGTCATTGACTAAAACATAACTGTCTTGAAGACTATTGGAGTTACTTTGTACATAAATGTGGTAGCAGGCATAAGGGTTGTTATTTATTACCCCTCTTCTGTAGTTGCCTTGTGTATACTCTGAAAAAACTGTTCCCACAGACATAGGCTGGATATGTAGTAGGTATTAAATTAAAATTAACAGTGCAATTGTATCTGCATAGTTACATTTTCTTCATTCATCTTTGAACAAGATCAGTATCTCCATATTGTCAGCCATCCACTTTGCTTTTTGGTGTCATGGATGTCCACATATATGCCTCTACCTATATTTTTTGAATAGTCTGGGAGATGCATCCTGAGCTACAGATTCACTGTTACTTTATTTATGCTAGAGTCACTCACTGTAAGCTATTAGATTAATTAAAATCAAAATTGTCAGTTTCTTCAAATTGCCATTTTCTGTTTTATCAAACCAAAGCTTCCTCATTTTCAAGAGCCATGAACTGACCCACTCCTGATTTATTTGCTCCAGTCTCTAGTCAGATAGCAGCCCTCTGCTTTCACATGTCTGTAAAGCCATTGTCCATTTGGCTTTCCTTCCTGTCTGTATCTGTCCCTGCTGGTGGCATGCTGTGAGCTGCAGCAGCCTGCTTTGGAAACTGTTTTAGGGTGACACTTGCCAGGAATGTGGATATACAATTAGAGGAGCTTACTAAATTTTGAGGCCCCCTTCATTTGTAGGTGCTAAGTTCTCATTAGCATCCTGCTAGCTAGGTATGTATCCTTAAGTGACTGAAATCCCACAAGATGCTCATATTTCTTTCTGTTGCAAATGCTAACCTTCATTTAGACGTACTATTTTTTTTTCTACCCAGGGTACATACAGTATCAAATATTTTTTTAAGTTTACGTACAGGTATTTCAGATATTTAAATACTGAGTTACCATTCCATAGCTCAATGTAATAACAAGCAGAACAGACTGTGAAGAAATTATGTGGAGCCTGAAACTATCCATCCCTAAACCAAAAGAACATGAATTTTTACTTACTCTGCTAAGTGTCTTAAAATGTAATTTTGATTTTCATAGTCCTGGTTTAGTTCTAATATTTGTTTTTATTCTTTTTATGTCTTTATTCTTTTTGTGTTCAGGTAAATGCTTAAGAACAGTCTTCTCTCTCAATTCACATTATTGTCTTCCCATGAGAAAAAGTACGAACAAAATCTCAATGCTTTGACTGCAGTACTGCAGATTATTGTCATTATTATTGCAGTGTGGTAACACTTTTCAGTGCTTTGGGCTACCATGTGGCTAGGACTCTAGAGATATCCATAATAATGTCTAATTCAGGGAATGGCTTCAGTCCCTGTCATCACCAATACCTGTTAAACGTGAAATGACTGTGTTTCTTTCTTCAGGTGTTGTGATGGACATGTGTATCAGTGTACTTGCTGCAGAAATCTCAGAAGTTAGGTTATGCAGCATTTGGTTCTGTAGACAAAAGTATCAGTGCCATTAAGTTAATCATGCAGGTTTTGAGCTGAAATCTTTGTGGGAGTTAACCTTTTGTTTTGTGCAGCAGTGGTTGGGCACAAGTCTGTTAAGAAAACTTCTTTCCTCCTAGTGAAGAGGTAGTGCATGCACATCTCCGTGTAGCTGTTATGAAAGTTAGAATTACAGAAATACACAGGTTTTCATGTTTTGGCATGTGCCTACTTAATACACCTATGTGGATATCTCCATTGTTGCCAACCCATTAGGAATTTTTGAGGATTTTCAAAGGATTGTGAAATTAGGCATTTGAAAGGTAGAGGTCATGGTTGTTCAGGGAAGAAAGCTTTTTGATTTAGTATGTGGGTTTTTTTGTTGTTGTTGTTTGTTTTCAGTGATAGCACAGGTGCTTTTGTTATCCAGAGACACAAATAATGTAGTGGAATTTCTTAAGAAAGCTTCTGAAATCCTTACTGATACTTTGCTTTCATAGTCGTATGTGTGCCTTAGGAGTTTTGGTTGGCTGCATCTTGTAGTGGGAGATGATGTGGCAACAGTACACGCTTCTAGCTGAACAACATTATTACCTCTTTAGGCACAAAGCTGTCTGCCTGCAAGAAACTCTAGTTATTTTGTGGGCTACCAAATGCTTATCACAGCTGCTCCATTTTCTAAATTGGCTCACCATACAGCACCACATAAAATATCTATTTCTGAGATGTTATTTTGGCTTAAAAATAACGCTTCTAGGGCAAAATGTGGTGCTCTCTACAGCAGGCATGTAGGGAACAGAACTGTTGGGAGGTCTGAAGTTACAGAACAAAACTCCATAAAATTAAGAGCTTCTACAAATTTTGTTCTGTTCTGCTAAAAAGTGCACTATATATGAATTTACCCTTGCTTGCCTTTGCTACAAGTATGTGATACAATATGTCATGAGAAGGCTACATACAAATATTAGAAGAAGAAAAAAGGCAAACATCTGTGGAGTTTGGAGGAAAATTATAGACTTAATTTATTATCGTTTGTGAATTTGTTAGTGACAGCCATAAGCATCTTAAAAATCTGAGATTCTGACTGGTAAAGAGCATTATAGAAATTTGAATTAAATGGAAAAAGTAAGTTAGGATAAAAAGAAGCTTTAGAATTTTAATTGGTTCACATAATTTTTTGTAAGAGAAAGCTGTTCTCATGATTTATCTTTCTTGTAGTATAGCAGCTAGCAAACAGAGAAAGGAAAAAAGCATATGGGGAGAAGGGTTTTCTGTATTAACAGCACATTTTGAGGAAGCATGAAGTTAGATAATTGGTATTAAGAAGAAAGTGCATATAAAATCTCCAAGTTAACTTCATAGATCTTAGTGAAAAATGGAACCTGCTTGCTGACATTTTTTGCACTTTTATCACATTGCAGTCTCTGACTATTCTTAAGTAACTAAGAATTCTTAATTCTTAATATTCTTAAGAATATTTCACATTATATTCTGTAGCCTTCCATATGAGGAAAGAATACGCTTTTGAAAGACTGTAAGCTTGGGGTGATGGGGATAGGCCAGCTTGTGTTAATTCTAGATGAAAATACTGATCTGTTCTTCATGTCCATGTGTGTTTCAGTACTAACTAAGTGTCCCTTTCTTGAAGTAAAGAGTTTATCAATCTGTAAAAAAAAAAAAAAAAAAAAAAAATCTACTTTCAAAGACAAACATTAGGCAAGTGTAGTGGACAAAATACAGAAACTTTAATGTGTTCATGTTGATCAATCTCATTTTTCATGCTAGTGTTTGAAGTGAAAGTTAAAGATATCTGAAATAAGGATGAGTTTTACTGGAACCTTGAATATATATATATATATATATATAAATCGTTAGAGTAGGAGAATTAAAAGTCTGGAGGTCCGTGTTAGTAACTGGGAATAGTAAAGAGGAAGGATGGCATTCTGAAAAAGCTTTAGAATTGTTTTCTTCTAAAAATATGTTTAAGTCCCTGTTGTTTACAGTTTTTTCCTTCTGTTTTTGTTTTGGGGAAGAGTGCTTGTGGTTGGTTTGGCTTTTGTTTTTTTTTCCTGGCCAAATGGAAATATGCATAGAAGCAAGAAATAGAAGTAGTTGAATCCCTAGCAAATTGATGAAAAATAGATTGTCTGAAGTGAAGTACTGAATAAGTAATGGATCTATTCTTGAGCTTTTATGTCTTATAGTATTTTTTCTGAATTTTGTCCTCAATGTGTTTTGTACAATAGTGTATAAGCAGCTAAAACAAAATGTTGGTGAAGTTGTTATAGTGATGTGACAGTTCTCTGAATCGGCGTTTCTTCTTTTTTTTTCTGTTTTTTCATTTTGTGAGATACCCAGATTTGCTGACTTGTGGAGCACAGTGACTTTGTTTTACAACGAATTTCAAGGAGAGCAAAGGAGAAATGATTGGAAGAGCAGTCTAAAATGCCCATATGTTTACAATATATAGTAGAACGAGAGAGCTGTTTGGAATTTGCATTTTATCGTGTTGTGTGGAATAATTAGACTTGCATTTGAAGTTATTTAGCAATTGAAATTTAAAGGGTAGTTAAGACAGCCATTTGAAATTGGTCTTTTGATATTCTGCTCTCAAGAGCTTCATGTGGAGCCTAAGCAACTACGTTATGATAAATGAGGTATCAATGTGTCCTAGTCCTAGATTCTCATGCTACCACTGCTTTTGCAAAACCCCCTTTTTTTTTTTTTTTTTAAATCCAGTTCACTAGATATCTGCAAGATTTCAAAGTATCTGGTAGCTTTTATTTAGTATGCCTAAAATAATTCAGTTTGTTTAATATTACCAAGGATGGAGCTACATCATCAGTTTCTCAATTATCTTTTTATCTTTTTGTTTGACATAAGTGTAACTTTTTTTTCATTAGCAGTTTTGAGTAATGCCATCAAAATGTGGTGTTTATACTGAGTTGAACGCAATTTTACACTTCAAGAGTTAATGTACATTTTAGGGGTTACTTTACAAATATAATCATTTGAGGTAATTACCTGCGTAAATCAAATGCAAATTAATCCCAGTTGTGTAATTCACAATACTAATTCACAGCTATTTCTTTACTTTCATTGTGGCATCTCTAACTGCAGTACAGCGATTTGCTATGTTGTACTGCTTAAAAAAACAAACTGAAGCCTGTAGTCATCTTTCTTGTATATAAGATCTGTTTATATCAACTAGTTATTTTAAGACTAAGATTATCACATTCATTTTGAAGTGAGTGCAAGTGAGAATGATGGAAAATGCTTGCATGCACACCTTTTATGTGAAAACACACTGAATATTACACTACACTTGGTTTTATGGTAGATATTCCAAAGTAATTGTAATTTCATAATAAAATAAATTAAGAGTATTTACTAGCACATATGCTTTGCGGCAGAAGTGAAAATTGTTCTGTGTTTAAAGTTTCCACAATCTCTTTACTTCCAGTTGCTCGTAGTTGAAATTTGCAAGATCTCAGTCTCGTTTGTGGCAGATGAGTAAGCCCCAGAAAAGATGATGAGGAAAAAAAAAATTGGCAATCTTACAGAACTGGGAACAGTGGTTTTTTTTTTCCCTCTCTATCTCTAATTAGTGTACATGTGAACTTCGTAAAATGGCTCATAGTGGGGCTAAACAAGCTCTAGACTTAGACAGATTGAAGAAATTAGGGTTAGATTTACCCTTTACAATAATACCTGACTGCTACTTTGTGTCAGCTCTAATGGGAAGTCACAATAATTAATTTATTTAGATACCAGACTTAAATGATGCTCACACATCACTTTTTACTGTCTAGATAATTAGTTATGAAGAAGAAACAGGAACTAAAAATACAGTCAGGAAAGGTGTGAATCTCAAAATTAGAGTTATAGCTATATTTTTGGTTTTCAATTTTTTTAACATAGCTCATCTTTCATTAAAAGAAGATAAGTCTAAAACTTTACACTGATGCTATATTAGAGATACAGTTTTGAATGAGAAAAGGAAACATAATAGTTTCATGTGGCTCTAAGAGCATAGGCAATTAACTTGTATTTGGGCAGTGTGCACTAGAATTTTAATTTTTCACTATGAAAAAGTGAAAATATTTAATGATTTGCTGTATATATATGATTTTACCTGTTTGACCATTGACAGAGCAACTGTGGTTTACCATTTAAAGTTATAGTTAGATAATCTGGTAATTTCAAAAAATACTGATTGTGACTAAAATATTTTAGCGTTTGACCCTCATTTGAAGTTAAATTTAAGCTAATGTTTATCTTCGTTGCCATTTCTTTAAGGTCCTATTGAATTTGAAGAATGTAATACGTCCAGTGCTGTTGAAGGTGAGTTGTTATAGTGTTACTATTTACAGAACAGTTCAGTGGATAGCACCTGGAACTGAGTAGTGAATTGTATTCAGCTTTTGAATTTATATAACTTGAAAGGATCCCAGTCAACTAAGAAGCAGTTGTGCTTTTAAGAAACAAACTTAGAAGAAAATAGGACCTACAATACTTTTTAAACTAATGCATGATGTCAGAGAATTTTAATGTTTCTTTAAAATGTACTTTGGCTAAGACCTTGTCTTTGCAAAAGTTTGGATTTGGTTCACTTACAACTGTATAACTCCATTAACAAGTGTCAAAATATAGCCCAGGCTCTTTCCATTGTTACCATGTTAGTTGTACCAATCTTAATGCAGTGTTATGGTCACAAAACCTTTCTTTGTTGGGAATTGTTTCGCTTAGTGAATTGTTTAAGTGGTTAAGAACTGTTTTATTTGCATACACAGTGTATTTACTTTAGGGACAGAGAAGTCAACATTATAGCTGTAGTGTGCAGCAACTTTTAAATTGCCAAGATTGCAGGTGAAACTTAAATCTCATTTAACTGAAACAAAGGGGATCGATATTCAGAAACTACTCACATACTCTATGTGTTACTGGATTGGACTGGATAAAGCACATAAAGGAAATAAATCTCACGATAGCATTTTAAAATAATTTTGGAGCAATTTGTGTGCTTAAGAAAACATAAAATGCAGATGAGCTTAGAGCTACCAGATTTGAGAAGTTTACATTATTTCACCCTGAAAATTTCTCAGAGCAGAGAGGTTCCTTATGTGCTGCATGATGTATTTCTGTAAGGGGTAATATAATGAAATTTTAATGACGCGCTTGAACTATAGGTTGCAAAATTTGGGAAACCAAATTGTTTCCACCATTCTGCTCAAAAGTTTGCTCTTGTGTATAATATGAAAAAAAACACCCTGTAGACTTGTTGGATCAAGTGCTTGCACTTAGTTGTACTTAGTCATTTTGCTTAAAGATTGACAGTCTACTTAGCTACAGCAAAAATGGGGAGAGAAATAGAAATGACAGGCTGACAAAATATTCAGAAGGTTTTTTTTTTATTATTTTAATTTTATTTATTTATTTTATTTTTATTACATCAAATAGGAATGAAAGAAAACTTTTTTTTTTTTTTTTTTTTCTTGTAGTATACCCATATCTATCTAGTGTTAAAAACGGGGAAGACATGATTCCAGACTCAATGGGAACCACGCTTAGTGCTGTAGCTGAATCATGAGCTGAGCCTCAGCTGGAAAACCTAGAGACATTCTCTTTTTCACAAAGATCCTAGGTTTGGGGAGAGGTGGAGGCTTGCAGCTACTAGGAACATTCAGGAAAATAAGAACAGGGTCCTGAACTAAACTGGCTAGCTGATAGGGACAGTTTGAGTTTCTGATCCAAGTTCATTGGCTATTCAGAATTAGCAGGGGAAATGGCTTCTCTTGAGTTTCCATGAGCTGGGTCCCTTTCCTGAGAACTAGCAGTGCATCCATTTATAAAAGAAGTGGCAGTCTAGCATACTGAATGTTGAGAATAGCAAGTACAATGCATATCAGTTTTATAATGACTTAAATTATTAATGAGTTGCTTTTTGATTGGTGCTTTACTTAACATTATATTGGAATGTATTGCAGATAGCTTGTGTTCCCTTAGTTTCTTTCCATACTACTTCCACTGCTAGATTTTGCTGTCACTTGCTGTAGCAGCATTTAAAAGGTAATGACATTGATATGCACAAGTGTTTGACACAGCTAGATATATACGCATCTCTTTGATCTTTAAATAAGGAAAGGTTTTGTTCCATAGGGATAAAACCACGGAAGAGGAAGCCTTTTGGTTTATCAGGAATAATGAAAAAAGAAAAAGATACTGAATCTGTGTAAGTATGTTTCCAAACTGAAGCTTTGTCTTGTCTGAAAACGTGTAAAGGTATGGAGATAAACATGAGCTGATGTTTAACAACTGGTGTTATAGCAAATTTAGAAGAATGCTAGCAATATGAAAACGTCACAGCTATTTAAGAATTTTGTAACAGAGGGTTTTAAAGGAAATAATGTATTCTTGTTAGTCTACTCACGTTTCATTCTTTTCTTTGCAGAGGTAAGTAGTTCTCCCTAGTTCTACATTTGAACATTGTAGATAATGTGATTTTCACATGAACTCCTAATGAAATAATAGCTGTAGATGTGGAAAAAGTACTATATGTCTGTTTGCAGATTTGAAGCTTCTGTTATTCTTCTGTTAGAAAAGCTTTTGTGTACGGTACAGAGTGTTTTTCCAGTAAATGATGTGCACACTCATGTCAGAAAGATCATCATTTTAACTCACGATTGATATCCCATCTATACCCTCTGCTATATTCACTCTCTCTATCTCCCAGGAGTTAAGACTATCCAGAAAGTGAGTCTAAATAGAAGTTACTGCGTGGGTTGGTAGCATTCAATGTATTAGTAATTATGGTTACTCTATTACAGTGTATTTGGTTCTAAATTTCTAGCATTTTCTCAATAGAAATATTTTATTCAACAGAAAATAGCTTGCAATTTAACAGAAATGTAGAAATATAGAAATATTTTCAAAGTGGCAACATATGTATACATTCTTTTTTAATACAGTTCTGAAAAATTCCTAACCTAAGAACTGCAGATGTTGGTTATTTACACATACAAAAAGTGCCTTATAGCTATTTTTCTGTTGGTGTTTGATTTAAATAGTGATACACTTCTAAACCATCCTTTTTCTTCATGCTGTCAAGAAAGATGGAACTGGGGCTCCAAGGTGTTATTTGCCTTAAGTCATTCTTCTATATTTCTGTTCTTTCTGTGATTTAATCTTTCCCCACCCTCTCTTGGGTACTTTTGCGTACTTAATTATGTTGAAGTAAATGATGAGAAAAATGTATGCAGTATGATTTTGGTAAGCAGTAACGTAAAAATAAAGTTACAAACTTTTTTTCTGATGATTTAGTTTAAAATATTTAAATGTGTTATGAATTATTATATTAGAGCTTTAAAGAGTTTTTGTGCACGTTTTAGAAATAATGAATTTTCTCTAGAAAGTTATTTACTACACTTCTTTTGTATGCAAAACTCACAGTGTAAAACAGCACTATGTACATTCATTTGCCTTTTTTTTCTTGCATTTACTGCATTGCAAAGTAGTGATTTTGCATATTGAGTTTTGAATACTGTTACACGATTGAGTTCTATAGCTGTCAGCTTTTCTGTCCAACAAAAAAATATTTTGCCACTACATGGCTTGTTACACAAGCCGATCTCTTGTATTTTTTATTAACTTTCAAGCCAAGCATCTTTTTCCATCTGTTCTTTGGCAGATGATGAATGAAATTTAACATGGCCCCAGCCAAGACTGAAGGTTCTTAATGTTATTTTTCTAGAGCCAGTAAAAGGCCAGGAAGCTCCAAAACGATTAACTGCATGTGTATCACTTAATGTATCCTTGCTCAGAGGTCATGTTTTTCCTTGACCCATCACAGAAAGAATTTTTCTTTGGTACTGAGGATTGAAAATTGGCTTCTATACTGTTTGAGTGCCTTTGTGTGGTTATCCATTGGGTCTCCATACTTTTGTAAAAGCTGACGTTTTCCAAAGACATTATATTTAAAATTGAAAGGTAATCTGAGTGTTTCTCCCAGGGAAAAATTTTGTTTTTCATTACATAGTGATGTCATCAGATAACAAAAACGAATGTAGCCACTCTGAAATGGGAAAATACGTTGATTTAGTTACAACAGTTTGAACTGAATCTTGATTTATATTATGTTTTTTTTTTGTTTCTATATTTGCACACAAAACAAAAAAGAATAGATGTGTAGGTCAAAATGAAAGAAATATAACTGCATGATACTAACTTACTATATAACACATGCCATAGGTTTTTACCAAGATTCTTGCACTAGTCCAGAATTTCTATCATCACATATTTAGAACTTCACATTTTAATATTTGTTTTTCAAGTATAGAGGATCCATTAAGTTCTTAAGTAAAATATTCTAATTGTTATTTACCATCTATTTAAAGAGTTTTACTGCTAGTCTATATTTGCTTGATTTCATCTTCAGCTGATGATCAGTTTACAAGCTGTGTATGATAAGAGCTCTGTATCATCAGAAACTTCTCTGCACATAGAGAGTGCTTTCTTAATTTCTTTTTAAACTGGACTGGAAGTTTGTTTAGTTTGTATAGGACATGCTTTCCAGACCTAGAATAAATAACTCTCATGCTTTGTAGGCTTTTCAGTTTATTAATCTCTGAAGTGTTGACACCTAAACCAGATGTTTTGCCCAGTAGTGTTTTTACACGGGTAATTGTCATACGCTTTATATTCTTGCTGTACAGGTTCAGTCAAGGGTTTTGCCTGTTTTCCTAATTACTGCTTTGCATGATTTATTTGGTTTAGTTTTCAGCTAAAATTTTTAGATTTCCTCACAAAGTCCCCATTTTCTGAAATGCTACCTTATACTAAAAGCATCACCCAGTTCTTTAATGTTAAAAGATTATGCATCTAGCAATATAAAAGCACATCCATCTAAAACCTGATGTCCTCATTTTCCACTTCACCAGCGTTTAGAACCTTTTGAGAGGAGTCTTAATACTTCAAGCTGCAAAATAGCTTTTAAAGTAGCTGCTTCTTTTGCTATGAATTCAGTTTAGCCAGCAGGGGGAGGTATGACATAGGACAATTTGACTCTGTTACACACATTTTCGAGTGCAGCCTTTTAGAGGAGACAAGACGAGCCCCATGATCTCGCTGTGTTCCTTAGTAGGCTGGACTGAATTTTGTGTTCGTGTTTCCATGCCAGCAAGTTTTCAAACCTGTTTTTAAGGACACTATAGTTTTTACTTATAACTTCTTTTAACCTTTTGGAGGTGATGTAGTTTGCTCCAAAATCTTTTTTTTCCTCTCTTTGTTTTCCTTTTTTAAATTTTACATTAGTACAAATTTAGGATGTTCAGTTTGACAGCACCAAATTGTGGTTATTCAGTTGTACTAGCATTTACAGAGTTGTTTCTGAGGGTGTAGATTAGAGAGGATTTAATCACCTGTATGCTACTCAGGTATTCCCACATACCGTAAATGTAATTCCTTCTGGTTTTTGCATATATTGGTGGGAAGAGATCACTGTAATCCCTATTCTTTCCAACCACTATATACCGTAAATGTAATTCCTTCTGGTTTTTGCATATATTGGGAAGAGATCACTGTAATCACTATTCCTTCCAACCACTTTTTAAATTTATTTTTTTTCTTAAGAAGATACTTTTATTTTTTTCCTGCATTTTCTGGTGCCTAACTGCAACTTTACTTGAGAAACATGAACTAGGAATGAATTTCCGAATGAAAGAAGATCTGAATTCCTTTAAGAATAATCTTAATTGTTTTAAGAGCTATTTATTATCCAAAATGTTTCATTGAGTCTAGTGACTTGTACTTACGCACATTGTTCAGAGAGACCTGACTCTTAAGGTACTCCTGAATTCCCTTGATTCCTTTTGTCTGTACTATGAAATGAGTTTGTTTTTAAAGAATTTATTGTGAATTTTTCTCCTATAGTGTTTTCAGAACTTTTAGCTTCTTTTTTAAATACCATTCAGTTGAATGTGGATTATTTATTGCAAAAATTGTAGTAGATTTTGAGAGGCAAATGGGTTAACTTCAATGTTTCAGATTAATTGAAAATATTGGAAGACGTATCAGAACTGGAAGAATAAAGTCATTTGTGTGTTTTGTAATTGTGTATATTCTTTATTTTTTTAATAGGGAGTGTCCAGATGCAGACTCAGTTGTAAGTAAACTTATTTCTAACACAAATGTTTATGCTAACATTGTCAAACAGTGCAATTACAAAAAGAAAACCTTTATATATAGTCCTTGCAAAGTATTATTTATGTAATAGAGAATATAATATTTTGCTAACATAACTGAAGTGTTAATTTTTTCTCACATCATAACCTTTCACAATACATTAAAATATGCATCTATAATGCATTTATGTTTCCTAACAATTTTAGGTTTTAAACAAGATGTTCTTACTGTAATTATTAGCTACTTTGTTTTGCCAGTTAATAGTTTGAATTGCTTGACTAATAGATTCTGAATGAGTTAAAAGTTCACTATATTCTCATGTGGACCCAACTTCGCATCATCACATTCTGCTTTACTCTCCCTGGAGAACCTTTCTCCAGATCTCCATGGAGAACCTTTCTGAAATTAATGGAGTTCTGCTTGATTGATGGCAACAGAATGTAGGAATATCGTTTGTGAAATACTGCTTTAAATGTAGAATTTCTAGATGCACACTTTTCATGGTCTGTCTTTCGTTGCTCTTAGTTGATACATGCTACATCTTAGAATTTTATTTATTAAATTAAAATAAGTACCTGTTACAAATTTTAATAGTTTATTTCCTTAATTAAGTCTTTTTTAAAAACAAAAAAAAACAGATGTTCTCTTGAATTATGTGTAATGGATATTGGAACTCCCTGTAGCTACAGTAGGGAATAATTTACAGAATGCTTTAAGTGACTTCGGATAGACTGATTTGTTTTTCAGTTAATTTATTTAAATACCAGTTGTCTTAAATGATTTAGGCTCCATGTGCACGTGTTGTGGATTTCTCTTATTTTCATATAATGTCTGTAAGTTTTAGTATGTAGTACAAAATTTTTTTTTGAGGAATTTAGTTTTAAAAAAATCAAATAGGACCATTCTTCTACATAAGAAAGGAAAAATTTGCCACATAATAGTATGCACAGCCTTGTAAGAATCATATGAGATAATTATTTTATCTTGTATAAAGTCGTCTTAATTTAAAGCAAGTTTATAAGGCTTTTCATGGAAATCATATCTTTTGACAGTTCAGGTTGAGTCACTGGAGTGAAGCACAACTGGGTTTGACTTGCAGTATTTATTCCTTGCTTATTTTGGTCTCTACATTTTTAGAAGATAATTAATTCAACTGTAAATGAGTCTGACATTCATTTTGGCTGTATGAGACACACCATATGATCATATAAATTAGTAGTTCTGTCTAGATGTAACTTACATATATACATATATATATATATATATATAAACTAGCTTTTGTAGTGTTTAACAACAAAACTGATACTTTCAATGCCTCCTCTTCTTTTTAACGCCCACAATTTTTTGATTACATTTGGAATTTAAAAATTGGTCTATCATTTCTTCTTGCTCTTTACAAACAAAAGTATTATTCTGAATGGTAGAATGCTTTAATATCAGAACCCATTACTGTCATGAAAAATGATGCAGTGTACCATAGATTAAATTCATTTCACCCCTTACAATCAATTTATCCTGAGTGTAGTTTTACACTTTGTGTTGGCATCCTCCTCTGGAAGGTGACATTTCATCTGTTTTTTCTCTTTTTCTTGACTTACCATAAGGCATCTTTTCTGTTTCATTTTGCAAACTTGGTCTAAGCAATTATGGCTAGTAATAATTGCACCT
Organism: Nettapus auritus; assembly: GCA_011076525.1. NCBI lineage: Eukaryota > Metazoa > Chordata > Aves > Anseriformes > Anatidae > Nettapus > Nettapus auritus. The sequence continues at coordinate 26,481,119 of CM021797.1, read as the reverse complement.
GGTTATTTCTATGAGGATCATTTGGTATACATCTTCACAATATATTACATGTTTCAAGAAATTGGATTTGGAATAGAATTATTGCAAAAAGAAAAAGGAATTGTTACTTCTGTTTGATTGCCAGAAAAATACTGAGGATGAACCCTTAGAAAATTCATCTTATTTAAGGTGTCCCCTACTAATGGTTAATATTGTGATTTTGGTCATGTTTGGTCAATTACTAAAAATTTCAATGTCTGGCTTTTATATTATCATGATCTTTTTCTTAAAATTGGCTTTTGTTTTTTGCCAAGAATTTTAGTTGTTTTTCACTCAAGAAAAAGGACTTTAAAAAAAAAAAAAGTAACCACGTTATAGTTACTTATAATTTTAAACACTGAGGTAAATATATTGACTTTTTAGAAGCTGAGTAACCAGTAAGAACTGACTTCAATACTGTAACTACCAGTTATCCATGGTTATATCCGTTATCTACCAGATCCATTTTTTTCATGGATTTTTGAAAATAGATATTAAGTAGCCAGTTCCATCAGGGTCCTGTCAGTAGTCCAAAATGTATAATGCAGTATAATCTGACTTGTATTCTCTGTTTTCAGAAAACAAAACAGCAAGATTGTCCTAGGAAAGGTCTTTTGTACCAAAATGGAAGTTCTTAAATGTGTGTGGCAAGCTATGTGCTTATGCTCATCCTTTTTATGCAGCTGCTAGATTGATTATATATATTGGAAAATATAATTTTATTGCAAATGAATAAATTATTAATTGCTATCAATATTTTTTTTGTAGTTACTATAACAGGTTTTTATGTGATCGTGAGTTTGAAGGCAGCTGTGAACTGAGAACTGTTTTTTGTTAAAGAGGTTGAACACTTCAATAAGCATTCTCTGTTGAAATATGAATCACAGTATGCCATGAGATATGAAATTCATGTGATATATAATATCAGGCTACACATGTAACTTCCATTAAGTAAAGGCTTAATAATCAAGAAGAGTAGAAAGCTGTGTGTACACTAGAAGGAGAGAGCAATTGAAGTTTAGTTGTGTGTTTATTACCTAGCAAGTTGCTCCATGGGCAGAACTAAGTGTCTTGTTTCCCATGAGTTTGACATGTCTCTAGGTGTATAGCAAGATAGAAGCTCTAGCAGAAATTTTTCTTCTGTGAAAGCATTTACAAGGTTCCAGTTGTGTCCAGTAAGGTCTGAGTTTGGATCGCAGCCCTTCCTTTGGTTTGGATACTGGCAGATCTCTCTCTTTTCTACTTCACTGCCTATTTTCATGAAAACTGTAGTAATGTAATTATCTTTGAGTCCTCTGTTCTTTCTGTCAAATCCATTTGAAATTGTCCAGTAAGTTCAAAAGTAATTAAGAAGGGAGTCACAGATGCACAGAACATAGTGCCGAACCCTTTTTCCTTGGAAACTGGAATGCAAACAATATTGGGGCATCTAAAACTTTTCATTTGTCTAATATGTAAAGGGTATCGCATAATTAAGATTCTGTGTAGTTATACACCATTTTTATTCCTAGGGAATGATTGAATTTGGAATTGTCATTAATTTGTGGAACACAAGTATAATCTTAAATATATTTGGATTGCTATATTCAAATGTTTTTCTTTATTTGTATTTTGTAATGTTTACTTCTAATCTATTTTGAGTAGCTGATGATGATACAGGATATGAACCTTTGTAGTCAAAGTACAGGAGGGGAGCACTCTGAATACTCATTTTGCTTTCTTTCTGCATTTCTGGCTGTGGAAGAAAGTGACTGGATGCTCTCTTCTTTCATATCTTTTGTATACACTCTAAAGAGAGGAGGCTGATAATGTAATGTAAAACTCTGTCTTAGCCATGAGGATGTACCTGGGTCAAATTTGCATCTTAAATATGTTAAAAATGGAAAGGCTCTTTTTTTTTTTTCTCTTCTTCCAGGATATAAGCTTCAACTGCTCACTTTGAGTGTGCTTTGAGTTTGCTGATCTGGATGTACAGAAAGAAGTCAGTCTTCCTCAGTAAAATGACAGAAAGTTCATCAGGCAAAAAAAGAAACAGTTAACTGTTCTGCTTAGTAATATCTTGAAGCATGCCTTGAGGAAGACTTGATAAGTAGCTCTCACTGTAGATATCCCATAAGAAGAGAAAATGGGCAGAAATCTTGCTGAAGATCAGTTAAGGTTCTTTGTTTTTTGACCCAGTAACCAACCTGTGAGTAGTGCTAATGTTGCTGAGGAAGGAACAAATGAAATAACTAGACTGCAGATGTCTTTGCTCTTGTCCTTTGTATGTACCTTGGAGGAGCCAATAATGTGGTAGTGGTTTAGGCATCTTCCATTGTTTTTAGATGCCAGATTGGACAGAACAAGGACTTTGAGCCAAAGTATTGACCCAAACACTAAAAATGAGTTTTGGCAATAGAATTTGCATTCCTAATGCTTTTCATATAGGTAGTTTTACTTTGTTATTCATTATGTCCTTTTGTTATATTTCTTTTAAAGAATATTAATCTCCAAAAGTGTGTAAAACATACTAATGTAAAGATTGAGTTAAAAACTCTAAAATTATATATATATATTCAAAACTGCCTATTAACTTAATCAGTAATGTATTGTATTACATCTGCAAGCACAGGGAAAAACTCTGTCCTTTTTTAGAACAGTATGTTTAGTCACTTAACAGAACCTCTGAGAATGTGAAGCCTTCTTCATAGGAAGTACACTTTCCAGAGACTTTCAGAGTTCAAGTCATGTCCATATTGAGCACATTTTTTCCTGGAAATACGACAAATAAAGAGTTTGGGTAGGGAGCTAAACCTTCATCCCCACTCACATTCATAACTACCTCTTATGGAAAACCAAAGTTTGTAAAGATCTTCTTCCTCTCTGCTGAAGTTCAAAAATGACTTGTATACGTGGAGATTGTATTTTTTCTCCTCATTTCATTGTGGTAGGTAAATCAGGTCTTGACTATATTGGGTGCCTGGTATTTGAAAGATGCACCATGGTCTACCACTACATATAGTTCTGTCTTTGTAGAAGTGTGAAGAAGGCTTAGCTTGGTAAGTGTAAATGCCTTCATTAACATCAATTTTGTGAATATGTTGCTTATCCAAAGGGCTGTGTCTCCTACTGCTGTTACTAAATGTAAATTAGTAAATAACGGTCTCGTATTTCAGAAAGTAAGGAAAACTGATCCCCATGAAAATAGTATTTTGAAATTACTACATAATTTTAAGTAAGACTGTAAAGTAACATTTTGCTTGTATATGACACAATTTGTCAGTATAAAGGTTCATTCATTCACCTATATCTGCTAATAGTTCATACAAAAATGTGAATTCAGTATTTATTAAGTAAAACAGAAGGCATTTTAAGAATGATAATAATATTGTACAAGATCACTATGAATCATGGAGGAACCTGGAAATATAAAGCCTGATGATTTCTGACTCTGCTTACACTATGTGAAGTCAGAAGTTTTAAATGATATATATTCAAATTTCAAAATAGAAAAAAAAGAAGTACAAATAAAGTTCTTTGGAAAGTGTTAGGGAAAAAAAAGGCAATCTAGTCCTGCAGGTGTAAGAGCAAGGACTTTTAAAGTTCATGTGTTCAGAAGTTAAGCTGTACATTTTCCATGTTTTGAAAATAGTAATTTTAACTTCTTGTCTGAAGTTATGAATACAGGCTATATGCTAAAGTAACATTGCTGCGAAATAGCTGCTCCAAATATATTCTCAAGGTCAGAAATGTTTAGATAAAAATATAAAGAAAGAAATTGCATACTTTAAGGAAGTTACGATTTTAGTGCTTTTTACAGATACAATTTCTGTTAGAGATTACTCAGTAAGCTAAAATAATGCAATGAAAATATCTTCTGCAAACTGAGTTTTTTTTTCACAATTATAAACCAGAACAGACAGATTTGTCAGCTAGGTTGTTTGTGCTGTGTGTCCCCACTAATAATATCTTTTACATATATGGCCTGGCTGGAAGAAAAATTAAATGTTGTCTATATGAAGATTGTTGTTGTTTTTCAATTCATCTTAACCATGACTGATCCAAATCTATTGAAAATTGTCTATTATGACAACTAAATCACTTCAGAATTCAAAAGTTGTAATAAGAACATGTACCTACCCTCTAGCTGTATGTTTTTGTTCTGTTTACTTTGATGTCAAGTTTCATTAGTGTTTTTTGGCATATAAACAAGGTCGGCCTGAGGTCAAGCGTAGCTAAGAACCCTGATTTGAGCAAGTAGAGCTAAGGTACTGGACCGTGTGATCCTACTCTTATTACATTTTGGGGGGGGGACGCGTACATCCGACCCGTTGGATTTTAATTTTTTAAAATCAAATACTGGTAAAGGCAAAGTCTTACAAATTTCAATAAACTGCATCTAGACATTCTATATTTAAAAGTTTGTGTTTAAATATATTCTTTGCTTTAGTTTGTTGTGCTGTTTAATTAGGTACTGTATCTCCTATATATGATCACATTTCTTACTCCTTTTAGCATAAAGTTTGATAAATGTTTAAATTCATTACACTTAATTCAGAAGTGTTATATTTAGAGGGCTGTACAGAAAAGAATCTCTCTTAGTAAAATATGAGACATCACATTTGTGATGCCTATGAAATGAATAGAAGAACAACTATATGTTTATCTTCCTCTGTAATTCTAAAGCTATTCAGGTTGAATATTTCTTTAAGCTTGGCTTCAAATTTTAGGTGAAGTCAAGTGGCTGCTTGCTAGCCCACTGTAAGTCTGTAGTATAGGTTAGTTTCTTGTGTCTCATGACTTGTATCAGAAAGATATATTTTGGCCATAATTTGTTTCTTTTTCAGTGAAACTGCTTACCTGTACCTTTTTCTAATAGAGAAAGGATAAACTTCTTGATACATTAGAATAAAGCACTTTTTTATGAATCTTGACATTATTATATTTTTATAAGAACATTTTGTTGTTGTTTTTTAATAGCCTTAACTGTGGCATTTCAATTCACAAAGTCATTAGTGGTCCTTTCCTTTACTATTCTGTTTTGAATGGGGGAAGTATCCATATATGGTATCTATTCCTTTACATGCAATATATACCAACACTATTAATATATATATGTGACCTTTTTTTGCACATTTTTGAAATTTGGATTACCATTTTAAAAAATTGTTTCTCTTGTTCCAAAGCACTTTTATGAAACAAAGTGCTTAGCTAAGCATTCTAAATAATTTTTAGCATAATCCTCTTCAATTTGTGTTTAAATGCCTGCAAGAACTGAAAAACTGAAATGGTTTGAAGTTCTTGAATGATTATTACCTTTGAAAATCCAGGGCAGTGCTGAGGATGTATTTTTAATTGTCATACATGCTTTTTAACTGATGTGCAAATTCTTTGATAAAGCAGGTGGAGAAAAGTTGCAACCTGTATAGCCTGAATACTTACTGAAGTATTAACTAGTGCTTAGTAAATTTTATGTTCCTGCACCGTCAGAGCCTCAGAGGGCTCAGCCTAAAGAATTAGAAGTAGAAACTAGGAAAATATTTGAAGCCAAAAACCTGTAGGCTTATTTAACACTCAGCAATAAAGGTAACCTGCTACTGACCTTTTTGCTAGCATACCAGTAAAAACAGATGCATTTAAACTGCCATTTTTCACAGGAAGTTCAGAGGTTGTTTTGTTGCACGCTGTTCTGAGGTATCTTGCCTGTCACTCTACTTCTAAATTATAGACCATAACATGAGATAACTGCAATAATTATTGGTGAATAGTGATGACTTTCATGAGCTGGCATAATCAAATTTTAATTTGTCATTGACATAAAATTCAGCCTGATGTAAGAACATTTTTAGTTATTTTTCAATACCACATTTTTTTGTTTGTTTTTAGAACATTCCTGATGTAGATGATGAAGGATACAGCATTAAACCAGAAACAACACAGGATATCCTTTTTACTATTGTTGTGCCAAATTATTTGATGTTGTTTGAAGAGGTTAAGTACTGATTAAAGTTTTAAGTAAAGGAAAATGTCATTCAAACTTATGTTGCAACTTTGTATTCTTATGCTCACAGCTTCTGCGAACAGTACAAAATTTTGTCTAGCCTAGATTTTGTGTGTATAAATGTTAAAATTTAGATCAGGCATCACAGGAACTGTGAAAGGATGCTCTTTGACAGTAAACAAAACAAAACAATAACAGAAAGCCTGAACAAAAGCTTTAAGGTGACCATTAAGATCTTTCTCCATGAAAACCTTTCAGAGAGTTTGTGAAGTAGAACTCTTTTAAGCATAATGAACAAGTTACCTGTTCTATACCCTCACCCTTCCCACATTTTTATAATACCATTAGAAAAGTTGGGAGCTCCAACAGTCTAGAAATAGAAATCTTTTTCTTTTTTAAGTCATTCCACCATGTGCTCTTTCTAATTGGTGCTTCCAGCTTTTATTGTATTTTAGCAATTGTTTTGATATGTAGAATACATAATTTTGTAATTTTTGGAGACTCACGATTTTCTCTGCTCTTCCTTTGAAGGAAAATATTTTTGTCTTCTTACGTTTTCCTATCAGAAACAGAGACAGGCTCTATTCAGGAACTGGCATCTGGCTTGCTAGAGATCAAAGCAAGCCTACTATGTTAGCAAGATCATTCATTTTTGGAAATGTATTCAGTGATTTTTTGGAGGACTAGAGACAAAAGGTAAATTTACATTTATCTTAGTGACAATTTTTAACAAGTTGAAAGCACTTTAAAGTGAACCAGTTCATCACAGTTTCTGTTTTCATAATCTCTGCAGAATGTGCTTCTGTTGCCCCCAGGGAAGATTCCTGTACTGATGAAAACAGTCATGTTTTCTCTCATTTAGAAAACTGGTATAAAAGTGACAGACTTACCCAGTTCTGTGGAGGGCTTTATTTAATGTTTTGCATATATTTATGAAATGGAGTGAGTAACATCCATTCTCTGTAAAAGTTTCACCCAGACATCTTTTTCTCCATTATCCTTTTTGTCATGAAGAAATGGAAAAGGCCATACATCTAGTGACAAAGTTCAATGATTTGCAATCCCTTCAGCTTCAGAAGCTTTTGACCAGATTCAGGAAGTCGTCAGTTCCTTTCTTCTTTTTCCTACCACTAGCATCCAAGAGTGGATATTTATTCTGCTGATGGGAACTCTTAAGGTGATTTGTTTGAGGACATTAATTTACCATAATGGCAGTCAGTCTTAGTAAGGCCAATCTTAAGTGTTGGAAGAACACTCATCCTAAAAATTACTGGCTGACCTTTCAGTTCACATCATTCAGATCTAAATAATCTTTGCCAGTAGCCATTTACTAGACCTGCATGCAACAGCTTGATTTGTAGTAAATGAGTCATAAAACTCAGTAACTTTACAGGCAAGGCAATTTTGTGAAATGAAAAATGGCTTGTCTTAAAATTTTCTTTTCCAGATGTGATACATTTTTGAGGACAGATAGCCTGTAAGATGGAGACATTTAAATTTTTCTTCACTACATCTCAGGGATTCTTTCAGTTTAATTAGATTTGTAATGCATTTATGGTTCAGGGTTTTAATCTTTCTCAGGGAATACTTTCAAGAGATTTCATTCAAATGGCTGGCATTTTTTCAAATTAAAAAAAAAAAAAAGCAATGTATAAGGTATGTGTTCTCCCCCCATGTGGCAAGAAAATTTTGAGTAGAGAAAATTTTTCACCTTGTTTCTTGTAAAAAACAAATGCATCTTTTAAGACTTACCATAGGCCTTTCAGAGTTTTTTCCCAATGCAGTATATGTGCATAAAAAGAATCAAGAATAAAGAAGAATAAATTCATCTCTATATTTTGCTTGTGTTGAGGGCTGAGTTGTCACTGTGATTCCTTCTTAGGAATGTTGACATTGCTTTAAGTAGCTGATTCTGGTGTTTCATTTACTGTGCAGCCTCCTGTGTAACTGGCAGCCTTTGTTGCAAAATTGTCATGCCACTCTGCAAAAATGGCAAGTTGTGGTGGCTGCTGCTGCTTCCTTTGCTGTTATGGTTGGTACAGGTACCATGGGCATTCTGTTGCTATTTAAAAAGCCTAGTGTTTTCTCTTACTTGATTTTTAAGGATTTCTGCAATTCATACATTTTTCATACATGCATTAGGATCCTGGGTGGAATCTTACAAATCATTAATTTAACATACAGAAGTGTTGCCAATGTAAAATCTTTATTTTTACCCTGATGCCTTCAGATACGCTCTTTTTCAGTTATAGAATGCAGTAGTGCCTTTCATAACAGGGGTACCATTTTGAAGACGAGTGGGATATGAAAACTAATTTTTTTTACTCTGACTTGTTGGATCTATTTGAGATGTCTGTATTTGTGCACAAATAGTTTAGGCAGTATTGTTTATCATTTTTGTATGAATTTGTAATTTGTAATGTAAGTGAATTTGTAGTACTCCCACCTTAACTGAGAAAAACATACCAAAGAGAACCACTTCTATTCATCCAGTGATTCTGACTCTGAAGACGATGAACCCAGGAGGTTCCATATAGAAATAAAACCTGTACAGCCAAATAATAGCTCTCAATATACCATGCCTTCCTTGGATGAATTAAAAGTATCTATAGGGAACATTGCCCTTTCTCCAGCAACATCCGTAAGTAATTTTGTTCTCTGTATTTTTAATGAGTAAAGAAGAAACGTGATAAGGAATCTTTGCTGTAAACATGTAATTTGTTGTCCAGAATTTATTATAGGTTCAAATTTTACTATTCTTTTTTCATTGCACACTAGATTATCTTTCATGCACTTTATCACAATATAACGTTAAGTAATTTTCTCAGATTTTAACTTTTCTTAAGTCTGAGAAGTGCTCAATCCTCATCTTTCCACTGTTGCCACCACAACACATTTGAATAAATGTGGAGTTAGGTGTGCATAGCATTGCAAACTTAGTTAACTAATGAGTATTCGACAATACTCAAATCTTTAAAATTGATTGTATGATGTGAGTAGGTGTAACTCTTAAAGAGCATCTTTTCTGTATGTGTTCTGCCAAACCACAGAATTATCCTGTATACCAAGAGATGAAATTAGAAATAAATAGTTTTCAAGTATTCTAGTGCAGTAGTCAGAGAAGAATTAGGATGGCTCATATTTCAAGGAAAGTAATATTAACAGTGATTTTTCTCTTTTTTTCCTCATGTTTTGAAAGCAGAGACACAGTCCTGTAAGTACAGAAAGGCTTTTTATTCATGTTTTCAAATTAAAATCGAGTAAGTCTACTATGTGAGGGAGTTGGGAAAATTTTAGGAATGTTTCTATTCTTATCTGTCAGACATGATGCAGCTTTCATGTAATATGAAAGCTGTGAAATTCTACTGGCTTAGCCTGAAAAGAGATTTGGTTCGCTTTGTCAGTTCTGTGATCTTCTTTCCTGCCTTTTCATACCCTGTGTGACAGGTTTGCACTGGTGGCTCTGTCATTGCTCTTGTTCTATTATTCTGCAAGTTCCAGAATGTTCTGCCTGGCATTGAAAATAAAATATCTCATGGAAGGCTGAGTGGAAATACGAGCCCTGGGACTATTAAGTGTTTTATTTGGCAATTGTTGTAACAACAACAATAATAATATTTTTTCTTCTATTTCAGGCACAAATGAACAGAAATTCATCCAGTAAGTGCAATATTTAACTTTTAGTCTATTTATATTCGTTTTTCAACTTAGCATGAAAATTGATTTTTTATCGTTGGTACCTTTGTGATATTTCTTTTGAACTACCAGTGGTAAATTAAAAGGACAAAATTAAGTTATCTGGTCTAAATTTCAAGACAGTAGAAAACACACGAAGATCTCCTCAGTTTCTATGTACTTAGTTGTTCCCTGTTCCGGGAATCAGATGAGGCTGTCTGTGACATTGCTGAGGAACAAGTCCAAGAGCAAAGGGAAATGACTTTTGTGCAAGTTCTTAAAACCCTTCCACCATCTCTAGTTAGGTGTGATCCGCAGATCCAGAGACCCACTAGGTACTATCTTTCAGAGAGAAAGTATGTCTTCTAGATTTTTTCTATGTGTGTGTGTTTTTTTTCCGGTAACTAAAGATGATAGGTTTGCTGAAGAATAAAATTGCTGTAAACAGAATAATATAAGGATGAAGTTCAAGTGATCAATACTTTCTCCCAAAATGTATTGCTCTGTGTAGTCCTTTCAGAAAGTGTTTCAGGAACAACTGAATTTATGTTATCAGAAATAATGCATCTTCTTTCCATTTTAATAATCCATGATAAAGTTTGAACTGCAGCGATAAGCATTTGCTACATTTGCGTAATAAAGCTGAAAGATTTTTATTTTAGTGTATCACAGCTTTGGTCATACTACTCTGTCCTTTGCTTAGGTGAGGAGTTAACAAAATCAAAACTTTCTGCTCCAACTAATGAGTAAGTTCAACTTTTCTATTATGTCAAATGAAGTTTGGGGGGAATTTGTTCTTATTTTGATCCCATACTCAGAAACCCATTGGAAACATTGACTGCTGTTTTAAGCATCTCTGGTGTGGTAGGAGTTAGGGACTGATCATGTAGTGATTCCTGTTCACTTGTTTTTGCCCTCCTAATGCAGTTGCTTTGTTGTGTTGTCTCAATTGATATTTAAAATTACATAATTACTAAATACTGTTTTTTTTTTTAATTAAAAATTCATGTTTTAACTGCCAAGGTTGTTTCCATTTAAGAGAGTTTAAGATAACAAGCCCCACATTCAGACAGGTATATATATACATTGTTCATATATGTGTTTGCTGAAACAAATCAGATTGTAAATGGTATTTCTTACTGAAAATAAGGATAAATACTAGCATAATGATATATGCCCAAACACAAACTTGCACCAAGGTGATAAAAGTATCAGTTCAGATAATTCACTTATGTGTGAGTTCTTTGACCTAGAATTTGTAAGTACTTTTTATTTTTAGATGCAAGGACTAACTAATATAGAAGGTGAACTATCAAAGTTGTAATTTGATTTTTTTTTTTTATAAGTATATATGCCTTCATTTATATTCCAACTGTAACTCTTACTGTAGAAAGGGGAACAGTGACCTTCTGGCATGGGATCCACTCTTTAGCAGTTCTCTTGATTCATCTTCTTCAGCCTCCTTGGCATCCTCATCCTCTTCAGGTAAGATATTTTATAGTAGAAAATGTTTTCTGCATATTCTTCAGGATGTTCTACTGTTGCTTTTTTAAGTTATTGCAAGTGAATGTGCATAGATATTGAAATGAAAGAACTTTTAAAAGCAGTGTCCTATGTTATAAGTTATACACAACAATAATGCAATACGTCAGACTTTCAGGCTAGCGAGCAAATGAGAAGAGAGAACACAAGAAACCCTAGGAAAATTCCTTCTAGCTTTTGTTTTTAATCTCATTTTTTCCCTTTCCAAAAAATGATCATCTGTTCTGGAGGAATAATATCATCTACTTTTTCAGCTGGTAGGGTTGGGAGATGAAATGGAGGTTGTTGAACAACTGTGAGCCAAGCTGAGCTTGCACTGTGAATAGGGATGGGTTGCTTCTTTCCAGGGAAGCCTGCTGAGCTGTATAGTACAAAGCTACTATAGAACTTTGCAGTAATGAACCTGCTTTCTATAGTAAACTGTGATTCTATTAGCAGATGTGTGGGCAGAATTCAGGGGGAGTGGACAGCAACCTTGTTCGAATCCGTCACAGGACTGCTGGTTACTCTTCCAGTCCCTCATCATCTGTATGAGGCCAGCCATCCTATTGGTAAAAATGTCTTTGTGCCATGTAGTGAGGTTGATCCAATCTCTCCCAAGCAGATGCTGATCTGTAAGCAAGGTACCATGGTCACAGAACCCACAACGCTGTCACCAGCACTAGTTCTGCTGTCAATTATTGACATGTCCTGTTAGTGCTCTTCTGCCACCCTTTCCCCTCACCAGCAGAATTGAGTGGAATACCACATGGGCCCCCATGCTTTGACTACTGCCTTTAGAGCTCTTTAGTTGTTTTTGATACTGTCCGTATTTCACCTAGCAATATCATTTATGCACCACATGGAAGAACTGCAGGGGACAGTAGTCAGTGGGTTGAACCATCTTCAGCAGTTCCTCCGCCATATCCCAGATCCAGGCCTCCAGCAGGCAGCACACCTCTCTAGTTGATATGTCAGGTCAACAGATGCGTGCCTTTGTCTCTTGTAGCAGGGGGTTGGTCACCCGTTGGAGTGACTTACCGTTTCTTCCAGGTGTTCTTGCATGGTGTAGGATCAGGTGGACCATGTTTACAGCTTTAACGTCCATCTGGCTTCTCTTCAACTGCAAGGGCAGTGAACTTCCTCTGTAGCTGTAAGACCTTGGAAGGGGCAAGAGCGTTGCTGTTGGTGCCAGAAATCACCAGCTTTCATCCTTGCCCTTCTCTAGAGGTTGTGCTTACTTTAATAGTGGGGGTGGAAACTGCCTGCTTCTCTACTGTGGCTGGGGTCTGAGGCTCTTCAAGCTGTTGTGTCTCAGAGATCTACCTCCCTTTCATATTCTTGCATGCTGCACAGCCTGCTCATTCCCTCCTGTATCCCCTCCACTTGGTGGCATAACTCCTCCAAAACAGCACTGCAGCTGTCCTGTAGGACAGGAGATCATCTGTCCTGGCATCAGAGAGAGGCCAGAGGCACTGCGCCACAGCATGGGACTTGGAGGGCCACATCCACCAGCTGAAGCTCTGTCTGCAATCAGATATTTATTGCTACCTATGAGTAGGAGGGCACAGCAAGTTAGGAAATGTTCATACAGTCCCTCCTGTCAACAGAGCTGGAGAGAGTAGCCTCTGGCTGATGAGCAAAGACAAATCATTGAAATCAGTAGCCAGACTTCAGGAGGAATCATCTGCACCTGGCCTTGTGCATGAAAGTGGCTTATGCACAGAGCCCCATGTTTGACTGAAATTGTTGGAATATGATGCCTCATGGGTATAAGTCAATTTTAGATATGAAAGTATATTTTAGATATGAGAAATATCTAAATATCTACATATTTTGCCTTTGCAAATTTTATCTGATGAATAATTATTTAAAGGATTGTTGTTCTAGGAATTAAGTATGGTATTTACATTAGTGAAATGATCCATGGAGTTAAATAGCAAGTGAGCGTGCTAAAGTGTTACCGAATTAGTAGTACATTTGTGAAAATTTTTACTTAATTGCAGTAGTTCATACTGTTGTTTAAATCAAATTAGCTTCTGATGTTCATTTACCTGCATCTTAGTTCTGAAGACCTCAAAAAATACATACTTTGATTTGATTCTATTTTGAAACCTACTGAAATCAGTGTTATCTTCATCTTGAATGTTACTAAGATAAGCTTATAAGAAAAGATGCTTAAAGCTTTTGAAAATCTCAGTCCAAAACTTAAATTACTCAAGTATATAATTATTTACTTATTTTGTATACAGAGTATGTAAATATGATCTAGCATGTCCCGTGGATACTTTTTTACTGTTAAAACATTTCATTTGATACTGTTTTGTAACTCTGTTAATCATTGAACACCTAAACCACTGTGGTATTTGAGCAGGCATTGGTTTATGCAGAATAGAGGTAAACTTTGGTCATCCATGAATAGTCCTGCTTTATTAGATGTTTAAACTAACTTTGTTATCTTGAACAAACAAAACAGATATTTTTAGTGAGCTGTTGATACTGTAAAAATGCTTTTTGTTTATCTTCCTGATTTTCATAAACAAGTATTTTTAAAATAGCATTTCCACATTGCTTTTGTATAGGATTTGTAGTAGTATTTCAAAGTCTTTGAATGGTATTTAAAATATCTGTTAGAAAGGGAAAGCTGTATTAGGTGTCTGCTTATGTGGGTTTAGGGAATGTACTTGTTGACAGAAAGATAGCTGTAGTGACTTACACTTCTGAAGTGAACTTTTAAATGTGTTGCTCTCTTTAATTCTCTATGCCACTCTGCTGTTGCTCCTAGCTTTGCCAATCTGCAAGATGTTGAGAGTTGACTAACCTTGCATTTGCTGCTTCTGTTGTCATCTACTGCAACAGGCAACAGCCAAGTGCAGGGAAACTTGTGGGAAACTCCCATTTTCCAGCACCCTGAAGACTCTGGGATGAGAGACAAAATAAACTGAGGCAGGGCAGGTGATGCCTCATGCGTATGGTCACTCACTAGAATACAAACAGAAAAACATTAAACAGGATCTCATGACTTCATTGTCTTCATTCATTTACTGAGCAGCCGTTTGTGTTAGGCCTTTCCATTACAAGCGTGGAGGGTTTAGAAGGAACATAGAAGGTTAGGTTTGATTAAATAACTTTGAAAGAAATGCTGTGAAGAGGAAATAAAAATGGATTAGGACACCAAAAATAAAAGAAAAAATCAAGAAGAAGTTAAACCATGATAAGGAAGAAGTCAAAGGAATAAGCAAAGTCATGAGAATAAATGCCTTAAGAGGAGAAAAACACCATAAATTACTCACTGGCCTAGTTACCAAATGGAAAGTGACCTGGCTGAAAGTATGAACAAAATACCTATGATATGTGGCTGGTTTTTGTTGTTGTTGTTGTTGTTGTTTCCTTTAATTGTAAGTAGTGGGATTTTTAACTTAGTAGAACAGGTTTTTTTTTGTTTGTTTGTTATTGTTGTTGTTGTTGTTTTCTTCATGCGGGCTAGTAATCGTCATGCAACGATTATTGAATACACCTTTTAAGCCTGGATTTATATTGAGACTTATATTTAAATTTTTATCATTTCAGTGTTGCCTCTAGTTTCAATTCTTCCCTTTTCCTTCAGCTACTCTAAGAGAGCACAATAGGAATTGCTCTTCATCTACCAATGATTTGCCTGGGTGTAGAGTATCTCAGTCTTTGCTTGGACACCAGACAGATTCTGGGTCTAGAAGCCCATCCTCACCAGCCTTTACCATTAGCACTTTGTGCAAATCTGGTGTTACAGAAGCACCATCAGGGAGTACTTTAGCCTCTGTTTCATGGTCTCTGAGTCAGTGGATTTCCTTTGCTGATGAACTTCTTACAAGTAGAGACACAAGCGCAGACAAGAAGGAGCCCTCAAAATTGCCATTCAGAACTGAAAATGCCTGCCTTGCCTCTTCTGCTTTGCTTGGGAATTCTTCCAACAGCTGTGCTTCTGAGGATCAAAGTGACCTTTCAAATAATGCTATATGCCATGAACAATTATTCATTGAAGAAACTGGCACTGCTGCTGAAATTTCTTCCACATCATCTTCAGCACTACTGGAATGTAGTTTAGTGTCTCCTTGTGTTCATACAAATAAGGGTATGACAAGCATGCATTGTGTACTGCTCTTTGCTAATAACTGACTCAAAAAAGTAAGCTTTGGACTGATTTTTCATTCCATTATTCTTGCTCACCTGATGTTAAAATTAACTTTGTCTTCTTAACTTAGAATGTACTAAACAAACTGCTTGTTAGCACCAACTTCCTCGAAAGTTAGGACATCAAAATAAATGTTCAGCTTGACATAAGAAGAAAAAATTGAATTATTCAATTAAAGGCATTGCTTTTTCTTAACTACATGAAGCTTAGCTTTTCTAGAAATATGTATGTACTTATCTGTGATGTCAGAGAGCAGTGAGGTCTCAAAGATTAAATGACTGAATTTGCTAAAACAATTCCATTCTTAAGCAGATACATTCTGAACCAGCTTTGTATATAATTTCAGATTAGATTAAGTTAAATACATTGGAATAAGAATAGTACTTTTTTAACACCCGTTATTTTGAAGGGTGGATGATATCATGTTAGTGCTACATATTAAGAGAGCAATGGGAAAAAGCATTTGGGCAAGTGGGCCATGTTTCACTGAATACCTTTGATACTGCAGCAGACTACTCAGTGTTTAGCATTCACTGCCTTCCTTGGGCACAACAAGAATTTTAAAGGAATTACTGATATTTCAGAATTTAATTTGTTTGGGGACATTTCAGTTTGCACTTTTGAGGTGGATGTGGTCAGTATTAGCCTAATTTCTTCCAAGTCAGCAATGAAACTCCCTTACTTCAATGATGGCAGAGTTATGCTGAATGCCTGAGAAAATTCCAGGCTTAAAGTTGCATTTTATATAACATTAACTTAATTAGTTAGGAAAGAACCATCCAGAATAATTCGACGGAGATGAAGTACTGGAAATGTAACTATGTATAAGGGTTTCATTCTATTTTGAAGTTAATTTTAGATGTGGCATACTCACTGGATGGCATTTAACATTTATTTTGAAATGCAGTTTTATTCAGAAAAGTGACTATGTAAAAGTGGCATCTTTGTACTGCTGCCACCATCTGTTAGTTGTGTCTGTTAGAATTAGGGCATGGGGGCAGTATTTTTAATCACTTTTTAGTTCTGACAGGTCAGCTAAGAGATACTAAGGAGTTACTGTGTTCTTGCAAACAACAGAGTAATTTACTGAATTATATTTGTTGCACTGGCATTTACATATTGGAGTCAATATGATTTCAAAGGGCATAATTTTAAGCAAACAGTTGCCCCATTGTCAGCCAGGACCAAATATGAATTTCCACTGAATTTTCCATTTATGGTGAGGCATGAAAGATTGTCCTGTTTTCTGAATCCATATAGATTAGACTCAAAAAGGAGCTCAGGGAAAACCATCTTTTTACCTATAAACCTCCAAGAATAGTTGATACAAAGACATTTGAGAGCTATGAGAAAGCCCATGATGCCATTTTTAGAGTCACTTTTCAGGGTATCATATAGTCCTATTTTAAAAGCATTTTTGATTAGTGGTAAATCTTACAAAATGGAACTTGCAAAATAGGGACTTTGAATAGAAGCATAACTTGCATTTATTTTATTCAAGTGAGTATGTATTTATGTTCAATGTGACATTTCTAATATTGATTTCCTTAAATTTGCTTTCTTTCAGCAAGACCCACAACTCCTCTTTCTGTAGGCACCATTGTACCCCCACCAAGGCCTGCCTCAAGACCAAAGTTGTCTACAGGGAAACTTAGTGGAATTAATGAAATAGTATGTATTGATTTTTTTTAATTCTCTTTTATAACTCAGTGTCAGATGTACCATTAATTTACACTGTTACAGTGGAGTTACTTTCCAGCCAGTGCTCAAGGAATCACGTACTTGGATTTTCACCATTGCCAAATAGGCATGGAAGTTGTTTGTGGTAAACATATTACTATAATAAAAATAATTCTTAATTGAATTAGAAAGGTCTAAAATGTAATTTTTGCATCAGCCAGTAGTTTTTAAGTGAATAAATAAATAGTTTGAAAATGCAAAGATGTTTGTGGGATTAAGGTATTCAAAATGTGAAACTCCAGCAAAGTCATTAGTAAAGCTCCATTGATTTATGAATATCACCAAAGCTTTGGGGAATGAGTGGCATTAAGTAGATCATTATCAGTTGTGTGTTGACACAAGTAGCCATTCTGTGACTTCACCCTGCCCTTGGTGCTGGTTGGTGGTGAAGGGAGGTGGCAGATTGTAGCAGCTGCCCATCAGGATAGTGAGAGGTCATCTCTGCTCACTGCCTGCAGTGCAGGTCCATCTGCCAATAACGACTGTGGCAAAGAATGCAAGTACTCAGGCAGCATATCAAACCAAGCCATGCTTAATGTTTTCTATGAATATTATAATTCTTTGAGTTTTGTTTGACTTAGTGACTTGAAAGAATGTGACTGTGGTAATATCCTCATCCTGTCTTTCAAAATAGCAAGATACGTTCACCATCTTCTCATTATAGACAAAATTCTGGTCCTACATTTTCACAAAACAGAAACATTTTTAACTATGTTGCTATTCTGTAATATTGTAAGGTCTATTTTGAGATTGTTTTCTCATTCCGATATAAAATTGTAGTAATTGCTCTTAGACAAAGGAATCTGCTCTTATCATCCAAATTGAAGTGAATTTAGCTGGTAGTGTTCTGTTATAAAGTGAGATTCTGCTTAAAGTTACATTCATTTTACACTGTTGTTTTAGAACTCAGCTGTTATCTCTGTACAAGTGGAAGACTGAGTTGTCTCCATTATATGTCACGTACTTTTACAGTTCCCACGGTCATATACTCACTGACAAGAGTGATAGAACTGAAATAAAATAGCCATTGCCCAGCCAAAATAGATGTTTCAGGAATTTCAGTAACTTTTAGATAGATTAATCCCCAAATGATCATTGGTTAGTTTAAACTGATGCTTTTACAGTCAAGTGATTCACAAAGCCATTCAAAGTTTTTGGGTAGATTGGACTTCTGAAGATTTTTAGGACAACCTCCTGTCCAAAGAAGGTCCTACTTCAAAATTGAATCAAATTGTTCAGGGACATGCCAACTTTTGAGTTTCCAAGGAGGGAGATCTCACAACCTCTTTGGGCAACCTGTCCCAGCTTATAAGAAGGAACTTTTCCCCATACATTCAACTGACGTTCCTTTGCTATAGCTCTTTGCACATCTGAGAAGAATGTGACACCTTTTAGCTGGTAAAAGATTGCTAGTAGATCCCTCCTTAGGCTTCTTTTCTCCAGGCTTGTGCAAACTCAGGTCCTTCAGTTCTTACTCTCTCTTATGTTCCCCAGACCCCAGCTATTTTAGTTGCCTTATGCTGTACTTGCTTCCAGTTTGTTAGTAGCTCTCCTTTAGCTGTGCAAATCTGCATTTGGTGCACATATGCACAGGACTGTAGGCTTAAATTCTCTGCTGTAATACAGTTCAGCTATTGACAGGCTGTTACACAATCAAATATATTAGACTTCACTACCCAGGGGAAAAAATAGTACCAATAGTCTATGAAATAGTGGAGTTGATTTCCAAGGAAAATGTGTGTTCTCTGTTTTACACCGAAAACTAGGATAGATAAAGTGTTAAAAGAAATAAGAAATGCTTTGAAATGTATTGGGGAAGATACATTCCCCAACTGGGGAAATAGAAAAACTCTTCCATTTACAGTATTTTTTATTTCTAAAATCACTTTGTTTATTTAATACTCCTGTGAACTCTTGTGTCCAGCCTAGGCCATTCAGCCCTCCATTGACCTCTAACTCAAGTCCACCACCTGCAGCTCCCTTGGCACGTGCTGAGAGCATTTCCTCAATATCCTCTTCTGCTTCCCTCAGTGCAGCAAACACACCTACAGTTGGTAAGTTAAATTAACCATATTAACTTAGTAGTGGTATTATTCCACCACTAAGTTTCATCTCTTAGGAAAACCATTCCTTGGTGTTAGTTGTTCCACTTGTAAGTTGAGTGTAGGTATTTCAGGCATCTTTTGAAATACCAGCTACTAAATGATACTGAGACAGGACAGTGTTCTGTCCTGCCAGGAGAGTGGATTTGATTAGATTAGGCCATTGATAAAATTATGGCATGTTCTTTAGTGAAATACTTTTCAAAGTTAAAATATACAGTAAGTTCATATTTGGTGTGGTTGTGTATGCATTCATCAAGCACAATGTGTTACTGTGTACTTGTTTGGAGTACGTTATTTTATAGGTACAGAAATACTTCAGGATACTGATAAATTTGAATGAATATAAATGTTCAAAACAGTTACTTTATGTTATTTTTATTTTGTTCGTTATTCTGTAATTGCAGTTTCAAAAAAAAATGCATCTTCTCCTTCAAATTATTGAAGTATTTTAAGTAAGCAGAACTAGCTGGTAAAAACAAAAGAACAATCAAAAAAAAAAAAAAGTCAAATCAGTCTCCGTATGCTGCCACAAGTTTCAGAAGATTTTCTCATGTTTTTAAAGTTTTGTCCTCAATTTTTATATTTGGTTTTAACAAATAGTAAGGAGACTTCAGAGGTGTTTCATTTGTTTTTTTTTGTTGTTTTTTAAAGACGTTCTATCTTGTTTTGTTAGCAGAAGCATAATATTTCATTTCTGAATACTATTACCACTTTAGTTCAAAGTGAAATTAGACTCTGAGTTAACACTCAGTTGTCTGTGGATAGTACTGATGCTAAGAATTTCTCAACCAGGCTCAGCATTTCAGGAGAGCATCTGCAAGCTTCTAGAGGGCAGTTCCACATGGAAAGCAGTGCAGCTGTTTCCTCACTGTGCAAGACGTAGGCTAGTCAGGTCTGACCAGCTTTAGCTGCTGTGGTGGTGGCACAGTTCAGTGTCTACCATTTTCCCAAACGCTGAGAATCATCATAGAAAGATAACTGATACTTTGATTGTCAAAGTCCATCCAGGCTCACTTCCTCAGGCCTCAGCACTGGTCCCAAGGAACTAGAAGTTGGTGGCAGCAGCATCAATAGCTCCAGCTCTCTGTGTATGCATGTGTGTGTGAGGAAGAAGGTAAGGAGGTGTGTGTTGCCACAGAGATTTGACATGGTTGTTAACCTGGCCTACCAAAAATGAAGAGGGCCAGTTCACTGCGCTGTGTGTGTGAATTAAACAGACCTGGAGAGATGGGAAGGGCAGTGCAGATGGCAGAATGACTTTGAGGCATGAGGATACTCTGCACTACTGTCTACAGTCTTTTGGCTTTTGCAGAATCTGGTGTTTTCCTCACCCCATTTGTTCTGAATAATGGAGAGCTGACTCTTGTCTGGTTCCGTGTGAACTTGTAGGTGTGCCTTATTGTACATTTCTTTTCTGCTTTAGCTTTATTTTCATTTGGAAAGAATTTATATATTTATATATTAAATTATCATATATTTTTGCTTGAAATACTTTGTTTTCTTGCAATGTCTTGTTTCATTTAAATGTAATAGAGGGTGATCTTTTGATTGGAACACTTCATCCAATAGAAAGGCTTTGTGACGCACCACCAGGTATTGTATTAGAAGCAGACTTACATGTTAACTAATCATTCTAATACACTGCACCTAATAAAATTGTATTTCTTTTGTAACAAGTTTCTCCAGCTATTTCTGGTGTCTGGCAGATACAAATAGCTTGAAAGTGCAACTTCTTAATGTGTTATATGTTACCAAAATCATCAAAACTTTATTAACCACTTCTTTGCAGAATAGTCTTCTATCTATTTCTCCAAACAAGCTGACACCTGGTCTCGCTTCTTTAGTTTTGCTTTACTGCTTTTATTCAAAAAAAGGGAATACATTTTTTCTCTGACCGTCCTTATAAGACACGTAGGTAAAAACATTTATATATATTCATATAATACAAAGCTTTGAAGATACAGATAGTAAAGATAGTCTTTTAAAAAAAGTATTTTCACCAAAGCAGCTTAGCCAGTGTTAAAATCACCTGAGTCTTCATTCCTGAACTGAACTGAAACCCTTTGGTCAAATTTATTTATTTGGCCTTTTTATGACCAATGATACGAGATTTTATTCAGCAGTTTGCCACCCTCCTCAACAGTGTCAATGTCACTCTGTGTCAGCACAGCTGAGGTGCTGTTAACGGTGATCAGGACATCAAGGCCAGCTATGCAGGTACTGCACAGAACATCTGGACCCTTGAGCTGTGCTGCAGTCTGAGATGCAGCAAGTCCAACTTGTCACAGCTCTGTGGCATCCTGTCCCTCTGAAAGGGTTCAGCAGACATGGAATGCCATGAAGCAGGATAGTGGTGCATTTCATTGTTAGGCTTATATTTCCAGCTGCAAGGCAACAAGACAATCACATCTAGTGTTTGGTTAGACAGCCTTATATGTTTCACTTCATTGTTTTGAAGGAGAATGCTTAGATTTCGTGAATCATAAAGGGCAATGAAGATGGAGAGCTGTAGAAATAAGTAGTAGTCCCTAAGACACACCCCAAAGAATTGCTTATACGTATATATATTTGCTTTGGTATTGACAGAAAAATGTAAAACGGCCTTGTTGTTACTAATAAATTTCCCTGTTTGGTGAAGAAATCAATGTTTGTCTTTTGCTGATAGGAATATAATTTATGTATTCACGTTACTCTTGATCTTAAAATATCACTGTAAAGATATCTGCAACACTTTCATAAGGAAAAGATTTAGATACAATTTATGAATCTGTAAACGACCTGACATAAAATGACAGAAGAACCTCTAGTGGGTTCTGCACTTGTTTGTTGTTCATCAAGTGCATATTTTGACTTAGGTGGAGAATACTTCTGGAGTTCTGTATTTCATCAGACAGAATTTTGTCAATGGGTCTCGTTGTTGTTAACACAGAATTTTAATGCCTATTTGTTTTTTGAAGTCATTATTTCTGCATTCCTAGGACTACTAAAAATCATAGCTTCCATGGAGAGAAACACAACACTGGAAACATAACCCATGAGTACTCTGAAAGAACAAATAAATATGATCTACTGTTTATATTTTAAAAAAGGCATCATAACATTTCTTTCATTGAAGAATCTTTTGGTTTTGAACACTTGTGACTAGAGCAGTACTATGCATCTAAGACCGCCTAAAGTTTGCACTAATACCTTCTCATAGCACTGAGAAGTATTCTGAATGTTTTCATACCTTAGACAAGAAATCATGAAGGAGGGCAAGGGATGAAAGTAGCAGAATTAGACCAACTCTCCTGTCTTTGACTGTTCTGTTGTTGATACTTCTTTCTCTTATCTCTGTATTTAAGCATAAGATCACGTAGTAGACCTTCTGTGAAGAACAAGGTCTCAAATTCCTTTTTGTTTATGGAAGAGCCCAGAAGACACAGCTGCTATTTTAAAGTAAATAGGAGATTAGTTTGCCATTAGCAATGTTATACAGAAGCATTTTGTTTCTACTTCACGGTATGAAAATCAAGTTTCTCATTTTGCTTATGACACGAGAAAGACTATGCCTCCTTTATGATAGATATATTATGTGATATAAACCATTACAGCAGTGGAACAAAAAATTAGTAAGATGCTCTCTATTATGCAGCTGCAGTAATAAAAAAGATGAAAGTTGCAGTGTTGCGGTTTCTATTAAGTAGCTGGCCGCACACTGGAAAACACTGATAAAAGTTATATCCCATGACAACCCGTTTTTTCAGTTGTACAGATTTTAAAAAGCCATAGCATGAGGTCTGAGTTGATCTTTGTAGCTGTGCATTTTAACTCTGTTGTATATGCACAAGCAGCTATGAAGGCTGATGCAAGCCTGATAATTATTTTTCTTGTGAACTGCTGTGTATTTCCAAGTACCTCCAATGTATTCCCAGAACCCTTACTACAAAAACAATAGAAAACGCAGCAAAATATTTCTCCAGCAATTTCTGCTTGGAAGTTTTAACATTTGTTGGCTGAAGTCACTAAAAGAATGTTCAACAGTTCACTTATGTAGAGTAATATAAATGTATATGCATTTGAATTCATACATGCTGTAGCTGAATTCTTTGCATTTCCCTGACCATTTTATCATACATTTTTCCATGCAAAAAGCATACAGTAGGGTTTGTTTTTTGTTGTTGTTGTTTTGTTAAGTATTGTAGTCAATGTCCAATGTCCTTTGGATCTGTTGACTTTGGTGTTATCATTAGCCATTGTAATGTAGCATTCCTCTAGCTCATATGTATTTCCTTGTGTCTGTCCATTTACAATATGTCATATTGATAGTCCTGTTTTCTTAGGCTGCTAAGCGGTGTTTTGGTGGTGTGATTGTACTGTACTATGTTTATATTTTTCTAATAACTGTTCAAGTACCACTTCAGGCCCTACTATGACCTTGATGATAGTAACGTCTTGTGAAAATGACAGATACAGTCAACCATTCTGAAATCTGTTGCTAAGCTTTTATAAATTAAACCTATACACTGTATGTATTCTAGGTGTTTCACGTGGTCCCAGCCCTGTCAGCCTTGGAAACCAGGACACCTTGCCTGTTGCAGTAGCCCTTACTGAATCTGTTAACGCCTACTTTAAAGGAGCAGATCCCACAAAGTTAGTTAAATAGTGAATTGTTTTGAATGTAATAAGTTACAATTAAAAAAAACCAACATTGTTTATACTTGTAATATTTTGGGGAAAATGTATATGCATTAGAAGGGGGTTTCACAGGGTTTTTTTTCCCCGAGTGTAAATTACAACAGTGGCTCTTTGCTCTGTATTGTCCTGCATCCTGCTAGGAGCTCATATATCCCAGCTTTACAAAAATATGTTCAGTGAAAACATTGAAAACGAGAAAGGTTTTTATCATAGTCAGCTAGGTGCTACAAGTAAATTTGGGCAGCTCTATAAAGCACCTCATCCACCCTGTCACATCCCTTGCTATGCTAGTAGGCCTTGCCTAAGCATAGCTGTGCCATGTTTTCAAAGCCTGAATAATATCCACCAAGACTACTGTATGCTTAACCAGCTGCACTTTTTCCTTCACTTTCATCTGACTTCCAAATTGAAAGTGATGGTACATTGTTACAGTGCTACATTACCCTCATTTAAAATTGACTTTCTGTTTTGAATTCAGCTCATCAGATTGTGCAAGTACAGTGATTGCTTTAAAATAAGTAATTAAAACCACGCATTTAATGAGTTGCAATAAAACTGATGTTTTCGTTCTCCTAGATGTATTGTGAAGATCACTGGTGATATGACAGTATCATTCCCAAGTGGGATTATTAAAGTCTTCACCAGCAACCCATCTCCAGCTGTGCTCTGCTTCAGGGTAAAAAACACAAGCAAACTAGAGCAGATTCTTCCAAATGCACAACTTGTATACAGGTTTTGTATTTTTTTTTTAATATAATAGTAAACGATGTGATTTCTAAAATTTCACTTGTTTTATATGTAAAACAGAGTTCTCTGCCATCTTGTTGATTTGCTTAAACACAATGTAATTCTATGAACTAATCTTGTTTAGCTCAGTTTCTTTCTACTGCCACTATTAAAAATCTCTGTCAGGTACTGAAACTCACGCTAAATAAAACAGGAGCCATAAGAAGTACTTTGCAAAGGTAGCTGAGCTTTTAGATGCATTTTATACACGAAATGGTTTAACAAACTATTTGAAAAAAAAAAAAACTTTTTTCCCAATCAAACTATATGAACAATCTAACTAGTTGTGAAGATAAAACATATAAAGAAAAATTAGATATCGAAACTTGGAAATTTTTAGCAAACTAGGTGCATTTTTTAAAGTTACTGAAATAACTGAAACAAACCATATGCATCCGTTCTTTCACATTTAATTTCATTGTGATCATTCATATTTAGTGTTTCAGTGTAAAAAATTATATTTGCTGCTTTTTGACGTGATGGTATATACCTGAAATGTTAACAGAACTATATCTGACAATGAATTATACTGAAAAAGTACATCTTTACAGTAATACTTACTGTGGTCCAGATGTTCATTTTCAGCTTTCGCGTTGCACACACGTTCTGCAGACCTCCTTAGCAAATGGATGCAGGTCCTCACTGTATCCACAGAGCTCCAGTGAAGCTTTTTGATTGATAAATGACTTGTATTTTGTTTCTGAATCAGTATTTTTAAAAATTTCATCCTTATTCAAAATAAACATGATGCAACCAGAACTGAAAATATTCTTGACCTGCAAAACAGCTTTTCATGCTCCAGTAGCTGCAAACCAGCATTTTGATTGTACAGTCACATTTGTTCTTAACTACACAGAGAGATGATCTAATAAATTGCTTCACAGATTGAATGTAACTATAAGTACCTAAAAGGCAATTGTTTATAATAATTTGAAAATTGTTTTCAACAGAAAAACTTTAGAAAGCTTATGTTTTCTGCAGATGTGAAAGTATAGTAACACACATATAGCAGAAATCTTAGTGATGCTATAACATAACCAAAATTAATTATGATTTTAGGTCTTATTCCAAATTGGCTAACATTCTTTTTCAAAGTCCCGTTGTATCCCAACCTCATGCACATCCTCATAGCACATCCTCATGGCACCTAATAATATTGAGTTTATTAAATATAAAATCCAAAACAAAATGTTGTGATGTCAGTGGAGAAAACTCACTGCTCCTTGAATGGAAGGAGAATTTTTACTAGATACAACAAGCTGATGATTTTCCTTAATATTATAAAGGTATAATTATGTGTCATAAAGCATTGTAACAAACTCTTGCTTGAAGAAGGGAAAGGATCTTGTCTTAATTATTAGACATCCAAAGAAGAACACTCAGTGTTGCATTCTCAGTCCTACCTTTCTTTTTCTTTGTAGTGATCAGTCACAAAGTGATTCCAGTACTAGGGATTTTTGGATGAACATGCAAGCTATAACTGTCTACCTCAAGAAGTTATCAGAGCAGAATCCATCTGCATCCTATTATAATGTGGATGTTTTAAAGTATCAGGTAAACAAATATTTCCCTCTGGAATTTTTTAATGAACTCTGGCTGATTTCCTATCTATACAGAATTTATAAGAGTTGTTCTTTGCCTGATAACATACAGATGAACTGTCACCCTGCATCTAGATCAATTCTGGGTATGTCACTGTTTCCAGTCCATAGGGTCTGCCCAGGCTGACTGCATTCCTGTTATGGCTTCATGCCATTCCCTTGTATTCCCTTGGATTCATGACCTGTTTCAGCTTAATCACACCTTTCTCCAGTTCAAGTGTGATAACGTTGAACATTGCTTCTTTAGATATTTGTTAGCAAAGTCTTAAGTTTTCCATGAATTCAGGCATTTTTCAGGTTTTTGTTTGTTTGAGTTTGTAATTCAATTGCATTTGCTTTTGTAATTAATTAATTCTTGGATGCTGTAGCTGATCAGATGTAATATAAGAGAGTGAGTGATGTTCTGACCCCTCACAAAATATGGAACAACTTATCCTGGAAACCATTCTAGGCACATGGAGGACAAGAAGGTCATCAGGAGTAGTCAGTATGGATTCACTAAGGGGAAGTCATGCTTACCCTTACTTGATAGCCTTCTATGATGAAACAGCTGACTTAGTAGATGAGGAAAGAACAGTAGATATGGTGTGCCTGGACTTCAGTAGGGCACTGTCTCCCATAAGATCATAATGGAGGAGTTGGATGAGCAGACAGTGAAGTGGTTCAAAAACTGGCTAACAGCCTGGCCCAGAAGGTGGTTATCTGTAGTGCAAAGTCCAGTTGAAGTATCCCAGGGGTCACTCCTGGAAACAGCCCTGCTTAAGATCTTCATTAATGATCTGGAGGATGGGGAAGATTTTGCCATCAGCAGGGTTACAGATAATGCAAAGCTGGAAGAAGTGGCTAATAGGTCAAAGGGTTGTGCTGCCATCCAGACCCCAGCTGGCTGAAGAAAAGGGCTGACAGGAACCTCATGAAGTTCAACAAAAAGAAGTGCAAAATCCTCCACCTGGGGGGGGGGGAAATAACCCCAGGCACCAGGACATGCTGGAGCCACCCAGCTGGAAAGCAGTTTGTTGGACAAGACCCAGGGATCTTGGTGAACACAGTTGAGCATGAGCCAGCAACGTGCCTTGCAGAAGAGAAGGCTGGTGGTATACCTGGCTGCATTTGGAGGACTGTAGCCAGCAGCTCGAGTGAGGTGATCCTTCATTCCCTTCTACTCAGCACTGATGAGGATACAGCCAGAGTCCGGTTCTGGGCTTCTCAGTATGAGAGAGACATGCACACACTCAGGAGAGTCCAGCGAAAGGCCACAAAGATGTCTCAAAGAAGGGACTGGAGGATCTGTTCTGTAACAAAAGGCTGAGACAGCTGATGGGGGCGGGGGGGATCTTATCAATGTCTATAAATACCTTAAGGGAGAGTGCAAAGAGGACGGAGACAGGCTCTTTTTAGTGGTTCCCAGTGACAGGACAAGAGGCAATGGGAACAAACTGAAAACACAGGAGGTGCCACCTGAACATCGGGAAACCCTCTTACTGTGAGGGTGACCAAGCAGTGGCATGGGTTCCCCAGAGAGGCTGTGGAGTCTTCCTCCTTGGAGATACTTCAGAGCTGTCTGGACATGGTCCTGGGCTTCGTGGCACTAGGTGGCCCTGTTTGAGCAGGGGGGTTGGACCAGACGCCCTCAAGAGGTCCTTTCCCACTTCAGCCACTCTGTGATTCTGTGGAATGTTCTGACTGTCAAACGAAGACCTTCATGAAAATACAGAAATGACACGTTCGTCTGAACGGGAGAACAAGGATTTCTTAGGCCTACCAATGCAGCTATTAATGCCAGTGTAGTTTTCCACATCCCCTCAGTATAGTTCAAAATGCTGCCATACTGAATGTATAAAAAGAATATTAGATTCACAGAAGAACAGAAGATTCACAGAAACCCTGAGAAAGATTGAAGGAACAGAACTCTTCTTTGGATTGCAGAAATGAGCACTGTGGAAAAAGGAGTTGTGAGGCCTTTACCACTGGGGAAAAGTGAGGCATTGGCATGCAGTAGCTATGGCAGATGGAAAGAGTCCTGAGTTGCCAAGGAAAGGCAAGATAGGGCACAGGGAAATAGAAGGTTCCTCAAGCAGATAAGGAAGGTGGTAGGGGTATGCAGCGGGGCAGCAGTGTGAGCTCAACCACAGAAGCAGCAGCTTCCAGCTCTCCTATGCCAGGAAAACAATGCTTTTAGTATGTAAGAACTGTTCTGCTGTCTGCCTGTCCAATGACAGCTATTCCCATTTGCTGCTAGCTGCTTGGGGAGCTGAACTGGTGTGGTACACAATTGGTAAGGATGTTTGCCACTGGTAACTTACTTCTGTGAGTTAGAGAACAAGACTAAAACAAAACTGTTTGGACTTAAGAAAGCCAGAACAGGAAAAAGTGTCATGGGCCATAGAGAATTTAAACCATGTTTTAAAAACAATTTATTTTAAAATTAAAAGAATGGCAATTACTGTAGGCTGCAACAGTCTTTACAATTCTGAGATTAAAGGCTCAGAGGTCAATTAGTCTTCTGATCTTTTGTCAGGATTTATAGTTACACTATAGTTATACTCATTACCATCATTCATAATTCTGCCCAAAAGGGTAGATATTGTAATTAAGCTGCTTTCAATGTTTTTTTTTGTTTGTTTGTTTGTTTGTTTGTTTTTTACAGGTATCTTCAAATGGCATCCAGTCCACTCCCTTGAATCTTGCAACTTACTGGAAATGTAACGCTAGCACTACTGATGTGAGAGTGGATTATAAATACAATCCAGAGTCTATGAATGTGCCTAGTATGCTATCTAATGTACAGGTTGTGGTACCAGTAGATGGAGGAGTAACAAACATGCAGTCACTTCCACCTGCAAAATGGTAACATTAATACTTTTTATTATTTCAAGTTCATTTCATTGTATTCATTAGGGTCATAGCCTAAAAAATTTAATTGGAAGAAATAGTTGATTTTTTTTTTTCTCTTAATAAAGTGCATAGGACATTTTCTGGTCCAAAATAGACCATGCACAGCCAATTCATACAGACTAAAATGAGACTATATTCAGCTGTTCCAACTGTATAATAATACAGGTCTTCATGAAATATCCAATGTTTTCTTTTGGTCCAATAGACAGGATAGTTATTCTTAATAACATGATTTGAAACCAGAATCTCTTAATGGTTAAAAAAAATCATTATATAGATCTGTGTGTGTGCAAATACATTGATATATTTATGTATATTTATGTATTTGTGGTGGTTTCACACTGATGGCTGGCTAAGCTCCAGCACACTTCTCTCTCACTCTCCCTGCTCAAAACAACAGGGGAGAAAATATGATGAAAAAAGGTTCAAGGGTTGTGATAAGGAGCAGTTTAATTATAGAAAAGGGAAAACAAGCAAAGGACTCACAGAAACAAAAGAAGAAAACAATTCTTCTCTACTTCACATCAGCAAGAAATGTTCAGCAACGTTTTGGGAAACAGGGCCTCAAAATGTGTAGCTTTTACAGGGAAAGACATGCTTTTATAATGAGCGTCCCCCTCTTCTCCTTCCCCTTCCTCAGCTTTTGTTGCTGAGCACAACATCACATGGCATGTCACATCCTTTTGGTCAGTTTGGGCCAGCTGCCCTGGCAATGTCCCCTCCCCTCCTCTTGCCTACCCCAGCCTACTGGCTTCCGGGGGTGGAGGGTTGGAGATGCTGTGCCAGCACTGCCCAGCAGTAGCCAAAACATTGGTGAGATATAGCGAGATATAGATGTTGTTCTAGCTACACATGCAGAGCACAGCACTGTGTGGGTAGCTGTGGGGAAACAACTCCATCCCAGCCAGGCCTACTATATGTTCCACTCCTTATTCCATAACATAAGTGTCATGCTCAGGTTCCACATACGTCAGTATATTTGTATCCTCTGATCATTGTTACTTACAACATACAGATTTATACTTCTTGATTATTTTAACTTAAAAATTAGCTTCTGATTTAAATTGTTTTAAAAGATGACTCAGTAGATGGAAGAGTACTTTATAAGCCATGTAGCATTGTCTCTCCATTCGAGAGTTGTCACGATTATCATCTGACTCACAGCTACCTGCCACCACCTCCTAAGCCTGCAGGCCATTTACAGCAGCACTTGAAAGTGAGACATAAGCCTCAGATAAGTATATTGCTACAAATCTGTGAAAACAAGCAGAGGGTGGTAGGAAAAGGCAGAGAAGTACATCCATGAGCAAAAGGTGACCAAAATTCAACCACTGCACCTGTGGTTTGGCAACATTAAATTACTCGCCCAGGTGTAATTTAATTCCAAGATGTTTACTTCCAAGGGGGGTCAAGAGGGTCTTTTTAACCGAGTAAAACACGAAGAGAGAAAAGAATACCAAACTTTGTTAACCTTCCTATAAAGCAAGGTTCAGAAGAAGAATAAACTCGTTATATTTATCAGATAGGTTTTGATGTTTCAGGAGGCAGTCCTCTTAAATGTGTTGATTGGACAATGTGGTAATACAGAATCATTTTAAGTGGAAAAAAATCTGCCAAGACTGAATCTTTCTGGATTTTCTATTTCAAGGGAGCAAAACTTGTAACCAGATCATCTTAAGCTTTTTCTAATGGAGCAGATTCAGTATACTGCCTGCACAACATGATCAGTTTCTCCCTGTCCAGACTTCTTCCCCAAGCCCTTTAATAGTGAAACCTAAGTAAAAACAGGAAGATCTAGTGCTAGCTGGGAAGATTCAACACTTAGTGACAGTTTCATAGCAGATTCATCAGTTTAAGGGACTCAGTTCCAGCTATTCTGCCTTTCAACTAAGCAACCACCCGAAGCTAGAATTTTAAGCTTTGCAAGTTGACAAAAAATAAATATAGTTGTAGTGTTTGTCATTTTATTTTTAATAACAGTTTTGTAATTCCATCTCTGGCAAAAGATTGGTGTCATCTATGCTACTTATGTGAACATTTCATTCCTGCTATACCAGTGTCGAAGACAATTTCACACCTATCAGCATTTCATGCCACTCACATCTTTATGTTGTTGACTTTCCTATGATGGAACAGCTGCAAAGTGCTCAATATCAAAACGTCTTATCAGTTTAGAGACTCCTGTTTTCAGTGCCCTTTTCTTTTCTGTCCCTGTGTATAATCAGAAGTAAATCTGTGTGTCATAAACTTAAACCATGTGCGACTTTTGCCAACTATATTTTTATTAGAATGGAAATAGAATAAAATTTACACAGCCAAGAGTCTCACACAGGGGAGAGCAATCAGCATTGTTCCCATTCATACCATCACCATCAAGCATAAAAACTCAGCTTTCAAACTGTTTCCAGTGTGTTTGGCCTGTCTTTACCCTTTGAAGACAAATATTTTTGAGTTGTCAACCTAGGCAAAGGACAGTGTTAACTGTATAAAGAGGTGTCATGTACTCATGAACTCTGCTTTGAACTCAGGTGCAGTGCACTTGTTTGCTTTGTATAGTTTTCCACAAACTTATACAAAATAATGAAGCATTTTCATAAGCATCCATTTAGGGATGTAGTTTATAAGTGCATAGTCTTTTAAAGTGCTAGTGTAAATTTACAGAAATAACATTCTAAAAATTGATGCTTGTAACTAACCTGTAACTTTCTCTTACAGGAATGCAGACCAGATGAAAGCTTGTTGGAAAATATCTAGCATTTCAGAGAAGTCTGAGAATGGAGGCAAGTTGATTTTTTTGTTGTTTTATTTTCTTCTACAGAAAAATGATAACAATAAAAATGTAATCATTTTAGCCTCTGCACCCTCATGCGTGTATACACTTCATCTCATGCTGTATCGTGTTTACCAGTGGCTGGCAGGGCAGCATGAGAAGCTGAAAAGGCCTTGACTTAGCATAAGCACTGCTCAGCAACAACTGAAACATCTGTGTGTTAGCAGCATTATTCTCATCCTAAATTCAAAACACAGCATCATATGAGCTGCTAGGAACAAAATTAACTCTATCCCATCTGAAACCAGCACTAATCATTTAATTTTAAAAGGAAAAATAGTGAACCCCCTTGAAAGCAGTTACCAGCTCTAAAACAGAGTTTAGATTTAGTAAGGAAATTATTTCATCAACGCTATTTGAAAATGAGCAATTATTCAAAGAAAAAGGATCTATCTGTCTTCCACTTTGCCACACACTGACCAGTGAGATAAAGTAGCAAGTGGTAAGTGGAAGAACTGAAAAAAATAAAATAAAATAAAATAAAATAAAATGCTGTGCTGAGACATGCTCAACTCTAGATGATTCTTGACCAGCATTTTGAGGGTGTTTTTGCATACAGCTCTGAGAAAAAAAAAGACTGTGCACATCTGCTCAGCGTGATAGTTTATGTAGCATTTTATGAGGTATCAGTAGGTACCTTCCACATAGCTGCCTTTCCCTTAAGTCCAATTGATGTCACAGTCCTTGAAGCCTTTGTAGTTGCAATGTTTTTTCTGAATTAGAAAAGTAGGGGCAAAAGGGAAGCATCTCGTCCACAAAACCTCTATGGAAAAATGGCCTTGTGGCCCTTGGAAGGGCCGTTAGTCCTGTTAAGAATTTAGTGAAGAGCATTATGGCAGCATAGATTTTCCTGTAAATATGTCTGATTTCGTATAGGAACTATAAGCCTGGAAAGGGAAGCCCTCTTCAATTGGTGTAAAGGCTGCAAAGTTGTGGTGGTCATTTGAACAAAATATGAGGGAATTTGATCTGACCGAGGTTGTTGCTGTAGTCTGGTGTACTTTACCGTTCACTGACCTCACAGTTCTTTGCCATTTGTCTTCCATTTTGATTATGTAGGGATAGCCTTCTCTTTTTTTCTTATGCAGGGTAGCATAAAATGGACTGTTAGTGATGCAGATTGGATCTTGTGTGTAGAGTTCTGCATAACCCACTGGTTCTATTATATTCCCTTCTCTTCCCGCCATCTTTGTTTCCCTTTCTCATGAGCATAAATACTTAATACAATCCAGTGTTTAAGAGGAAGTAATACTATGCCAAGCTTACACTTAGAGGAATAATAGAAGTTACAGAAAGACTTCATATTAGGACAAATGTCTTGAAGTCTCTTTATTCTGGTGTACAGGGTGGTAAAATGTGCTCTTTGTACAATCCAACACATTATGTGAGTGGTGAATCACAGAGGTAAAACACAACCAGCTTTCAAAGCTTCTGAATGTGAGAATCCATTTACCCAAACTATGGTATGTATTCTAAAGAAATTGAATGGACTTTATGGCAAATTTATCAAGTTACTAGCTCTCCTCATCAATTAGCTGTTCCTATTGACTAGGAATAGCAAGTTGTTTTAAGCAAGTAAAGGTACTTGACTTTTACTATTCCATTATTTATTATTTAGATCTCATTTTCCCGCTAGACAATTCAAGAACAAGAAAACATTAAAGAACTAGAAAAAGGGAGCAGTAGTGTGCTTTTTTTAATGTCTTGCCACTAGCTACAGAAGTGTATTTAAAATAATTTTGAACTATTGCTACTTTATAATGGCACTGAAGTGAGCTTCACCAATGTGTCTGAAAAATCAAAAGTTTTTTGAGAAATGTATTTAATTAAATCTTGTCTATATTAGAAGAATGAGATTTTTTTTTCCTCTTGGTACATTACTGTTTTTATAGGTTCTGGATCCCTCAGGGCAAAATTTGAACTTTCAGAAGGACCCAGTAAACCAGCAACACTTGCAGTGCAATTCATAAGTGAAGGAAGCACCCTTTCAGGAGTAGATGTAGAGCTAGTAGGCACTGGCTATCGGCTTTCCCTACTTAAGAAGAGATTTGCCACTGGTAAGATGTTGAAATGGTTATGTATTCAAATTAATATAGGATATATCCTGGATAAATTAGGATTATGAAACTGTTAAACAAGTGATGCATAGTTACTTTTCCTTAAAATACGTCTGAAAATTGTTTCACATTTCTTTTGTTTTTCCATAGTTAGTTAAACCGGTCACAGGAAAATACTGACAAAATCTATTTTACCTACTGAATGCAAAAAAACCTACCTTTATTTTTCAGGACGGTATATGGCAGACTGCTGATGAACCTGTGAAAGTCATTGGATCAAAGGAATGCAAGCAGCTCACTCTGCCCCCTCTACTTCTCAAACACTATTTTAACATGCATTAATTTTTTTTTTTTAATGTTAACCTACTTTGAGGCTGAACTACAGAACAGAAAATGCACTTTTGAAAGTCATTTTGCAAACTTTTTGTTACTTTAATAGCACTGAAGTTAACTTCAACACTGTCTGTAAATGATCAACTGCAATATTGGGGAAATTTTGTTAAAATTTAGGAAATTTATATAGAAGTCAAAATGGTAATCAATAGTTGTAATGAAAGTATGAAATTGTATGTTATACTGTAAGCATTAAACCTTAAAATGTAGGAGAGCAAGTAAGAAGTATTTGAGCTTTCCATAAGTAATATCAGATTCTTTAATTGCCAGTTTTTAAAGAAAACAAAGGCAAACTCATGTAGTTCTTCCATCCACTCATGCCATAAAACCATTTGAGTTAGAGGTGTATACAAATGTAACTTGATTCCCATGTATCATATATTATTAACATCTAAGTTGTTTTATATAGGTGTTTGTTCGTTTTGTTTTCCTAAGTGCAATGTGTTATAAAATTGCAAAAGACAGAAGAGATTTACTTCTGCAGTTAGTAAATGTTATGGGCGTTGTGATTGTTTGAATTAATGCTGTAGATTTAATTTATTTTTATATGAATTGCATAACATTTGTGCCTTTAAAAGAAACCTGTGCCTATCCAGTTTGTTATTCATGTGCCTCACTTCCTTTTTCAAAGTTTGGCCCTTCATAAAGAAAGCATGCTGTTTGTGTAATACATACAACTTTATAAAAATTCCTTTGACTGGGATTTAAAAGGGAGATCTGCAAAAACTGGAGATTGTTTTAAAAGAGGTTTAAAATACTGGATTACTTCCTCATGGGGTAATTGCAATACATGCAGCCATAGTAAAGGGAGATGCATCATGCAGGACATTGAAACTTTGATACAGAAACTTTAATGTCACCAAAGATGAGAATCCTTAAAAATCACTGAAGATTATAACAGCACATGGACAGCATTTCCCTTCACTTTGATTGCAAGTCTTTGGAATTTAAGTGCTTTTGGAATTGTGTGAAGTGAATGTAAACATAATACTTTGGGAGGAATAGCATTTCAGAAGGGTATTTTATGGCAGCAGGACGACAAGTACTGCCATTTTGATTAGCTTTTATTTTATCTGTAACCACCGATTTTAATATTTGTCATCTACTCTTCTTACACAGCCTAAGCACAGGGAAGTGACACATTAGTAACATTTTTAAAGTAAATTTCTAATTTAGAAAATATTTTATGTGTTTTTATTATCAAGTGTTTTTTTCAATGCAGAAATCAAAAGTATTGGAGCAAAATAATTTAATAACGTGAAAGTGGGGATTTTATATGACCATTCACAATACCAGTATCTATTTTAAATTGTGTATTAAAACAATACAACTTGCTAGAACTAATTCATGCAGAACTGGTAATAACTTGGACTGCTGAAGCTTTACAGTAAATTAAGCTTTGCAGAGGCTACATAAATTCTAAGGTATACTATACACTTTTGCAGATGAGATTTCTATTATTAGCATTAAGGGGATACTGTACTTTACACCTGATTGGAAGAGTATATCTGGCTTTTAATTTGATGATCTTGCTGAATGATGACTTTTTAACTCATATAAAATGGTACAGTCAATTTACTGGAATCTTAATTGTAATCTGCTTTGCAATCAAATGCTCTTTAACATGAATATGTTTTATTAGTGAAAACCCAAAACTGTATAGCTGTTTTTAATCAACCGTTACTTTCAATTCTAAGTTAAATGAAGTAGTTATGTTTCAGCACTTTTAAACTAGTCTTCATTCAGGTGATTATACATACATTTGCATTGGGTGCAGGTTACAATTTTGAAGCCATACAAGTTTATGTAGACTTTTTGTAAAGAAATTCAAAAACAATGTAAAAAATACATGTAGCTATCTGATGAAAAAAAAAAGAAAAAAAAGTAGCAAGCTGGTTCTTGCTTGTGTATACAGCAATATCCTTTGTAGCTGCCTCCTAAAAAATAATTTGTAAACACAACTCTAAAGGATCTGAATTTTTATGAATTGTTACTACGTCAGACTGTAAATTAGAGCATACAAGTTTATCTTGCAAAAATTGTAAATACTTCTGATTTTTCATAAAATGTAAATTTAAAAACTGTTGCACCCATAATAAACATGTAATATATAATTTAAATACTGATTTATACTGCTTATACTTTTGCACTCAAAGCCACAGCGATACAATACGGTAATAGAACAAAATTATGCCTGTATTAAGTGTTTGTGAAGTGTTAATTGATTTGCAAGTAATAAGTAGTAGAGATAATATATGATCTATTTTCTGTGCTTTAAAACAACACAAAAAAGATGGGTGGAAAGATGATGTCTGCAGTTACATCTTTACTAAACTGGAATGCTTGGGAAGATGTATACAATGTCTTCTGCCTTTACTAAATTGGTCTACTTAACTAATTAAGATCAGACAAAACATTTGTCAGAAAAATCTTGACTTTGTAAACATGAGTTAGCTTGTAGCTGCTTTCTCTAAATAGTGCCATAAAATGCTATACATAGTTCCCTAACTTCCTTAGTAAGCATCTATTTTGTTGAGTGCACAGGAAAAAAGTCCATGGTGAGGCTATAGTAATTCTTTCTGACTTATGTTTCCCCAGTCACAACAGCAGGTAATTCAAGTACTACTACTTCCACAGTCTGAGAATAGATAGTCCCTCAAAGCTTTGAGCACAGGAACACAGGTTGAAGCTGAACAAATGTATGTTTGTGTCCATTTCTTTCCCACTAGTCCCACAGTCTGTGTAGTTTAATAAGTAATGACTTATTGAATTGACTTTCTCAGTTGGCTGGATATCATTTCAATAAGTACCATTCTTGTCATGCTGGCAAGTAATAGTCCAAGGGTAGGGTTTGATTGCTATCTTCTGCTGCAAGGCAGGAATGAAGAATGCAAGCGCCCTTTGGTCACTGCCCTGTGGCCAGACCAAATGGTCCGTCTAGCCCAGGACCCTTGTCTTCAGCAAAGGCAGAAGAATGGACTGTGGCAAGGAGAGCTCAAGCCATTTCCTTGCTACTCACCCAGCATCCTCAGTTGTTGGTTAGGGATGTGAAAGGGTACAACTCTGCTCAGTCCTTCCAGCAGTCATTTAACTCAAAGTGTCGGAGATCACTGCTCTGGCACTTCTATTAACATTTCAGTTGTTATTGGAAGCCAGTGCCCAGGTACTACTCACAGCTACTACAAACTGGATTTATACTGCTCAAGCTGGTTTGTCATTATCTAAGTGTATAATCGGGTAGTTTTTCAGGGATAATAGTCTACCTCTACCACTGCCAAATAATATTTAGGTAGTGCATTTGAAGCAGATGAATTACTTGATTATCAACTGGAACAGTGTGGAAGTTGTGGTGGTTTTTGCCATCCAACTAGCCAGGAAGGTCTTGCATCATGCCAAAAAGCATTACATTTCAAGTCTTGCATGTTTGAGAAGTTTAAGATAGGCATCTGCATACCTTTTGTTTTCTTGGAATTGCTAGGTAATTGGTTTCCATTTCAGTTGCCATGAAAGGGCAAGTTTACTTTAGAGCACACAAGAAAAAAAGCAGAAATTCCTGTAAGGATAGAGTAAGCTAAAAACAGTCCAAGGTACTAAAGCAGCAAATAGCATACTTACTGCGTTTTGCCCTTGATTGGACTGATTGCCAGGCCTCTTAATTGAAAACCTGATTTTTATCTTCAGCTGTGCATATTATTACACTACCAAATATTCCTCCTCGATGCTGTTTGACCTCTGTGTTTACTGACATGTTGATTTTTAAGTTCTTCCTTAGTTAATACCAATAGAAATATATATTCGCACTCTACAGGTACCTGAAAGGAGGCTGTAGCGAGGTGGGGGTTGGTCTGTTCTCCCACGTGCCTGGTGACAGGACAAGGGGGAATGGGCTGAAGTTGCGCTGGGGAGGTTTAGGTTGGATCTTAGGAAGAACTTCTTTACTGAAAGGGTTGTTAGGCACTGGAATAGGCTGCCCAGGGAAGTGGTTGAGTCCCCATCCCTGGAGGTCTTTAAAAGACGTTTAGATGTAGAGCTTAGGGATATGGTTTAGTGGAGGACTTGTTAGTGTTAGGTCAGAGGTTGGACTTGGTGATCTTGGAGGTCTCTTCCAACCTAGACTATTCTGTGAAGGGAGTTACACGAGGAGTGAGAGGCAGAGGAATAAGAAGGAGAGAGCCCTCTGGAGATGTGACATGGAAATTAAACTAAATAAAGTTGTGAGGTTTTCTGTCCAGTTAGTTTTTTCCTATCAGGATTCATGGTTTTACTTGAAGGCCATGGAAAGAAAGAAATAAATTAAAATAAAACACATTTTGATGTAGTCATCAGTCAGAATCATACGCTGTACCTCATCTTAAGCTGCCTGGCTGGATGGCACAACCAAATATTTCTGACAACCAAGTCACCATTACTTGTGTTTGTTGTTTATAATCAATTCAAACTAATATTATGGGCAGGTAGTACTTTAAAAGGTCAACTTTTAGATTTTATTGATGCTTATAAAGCAGCAATCCCATGATTGAGAGGTCTAGAGTAATTAAGAACAACTAAACTGGCTTAGACTACAGCTTCATGATGGGCCAGTTAAACATCCTGACAGTGCCAAAGGAGGGACGCCACACTTGTCCACTTCACCCAACACGTCTTGCACCAGCTCTGGTGTGCATTGTATCTGCTTATGAGTCAAGTCACCAACCAGACATAATCCAAACCCAGGAGAGGGAAAAAAAAAAGAAAAAAAAAAAAAAAAAAAAAAAAAAAAAAAAAAAAAGAGGGAGAGAAAAAGGGAGAGATTTTTGCTAGGTTAGCCAGCTGAACCAGCTGGCAGCAGGGTCAGGCCTACACCGCACACAGGCATTTCCCCATCCAAGAGCAGTGAAGGGGCAGGAAACGAGATCTTCCCCTCTCCCCCTTTCAGCTGCAACGCATCGTAAGCCTGGCTCCACTGTTCACTAAACCACAGCCAGAGGGGAACTGAAGCAGCTAGCTCAGATGGCATAATGGGAGACTTCTCTTAATAGTGGCTGTAAAACCAGAAGTTATAAACTATAAGAGGTTGATAAGAAAAGCAAATAAACACAGGGGTAGGAAAGTCCATGGAGGTAGTTTAACTGAGGGCAACGGAAAGGAGTTTGTTCTGAAAAACAACAAAGATCTTTTAACTTCCATTGTGTTACTGGACCCTTTCTAAATAGAAATACCAGAATCAGTAATAACAAAAGACACCTACAAAAATGTTTAATAATTATTTTCTCACATCTCTTAAAGGACACCTAGGTTATGTAGTCACATGGTGAAAATCCCTTGCAATTCAGCAGTACCTAAGAGAATGTTAAAAAATCATCAAGCTAAATATTTTTAAACCTGCAGATCAGATAAACATCCAAGAATTTAGGAAGCTGGATAAGCCACACTATGAACAATTAATTTTCCTTTCAGTGAGCCCTTAAGTGCTGGAAAGTATTAGAAGATTGGAAGAAAGCTAACACTGCCCCATTACGAAGAAAAAGAAAAGAAAAGAAAAAAGTCCAAATAATTGTAATGTAGAATTTAGTAAGAAAATTAAAATATAATTAAGGTTAAAAACCTGAATCATAAGACTGATAGGGTCAAAAGAAGAAAAAAAATATGGAAGATACCTGAATTAACAGTATACACCATTTTTCTTTATACCTACAACAATACAAGCACACAATAGATTAAAAACTGAGTCTTAAGGTGTAACTAAATAAGAAATCAACTATAAGTGCATTTCTGCTGGATTTCTGCAAACTTCATAATGCTCAACATTTTTCTGATTACCTGAAGTTTAAAAAAATAAATATTTGCAGATGACAAGAGGCCGGAGTACAAAAGATAAGCTAGATCTCATGTACAAACAGTTTGGGCCAGTTTGCAATCACACAATAGGCAGAAAGAGGCTTTAGGATCAAATAAATATGGACAAAATGTTCTCTTGATTTAGGATAACTAAGGGCTTTTCTAAACTTCTAAAAGACATCCAGTGCCACAGCTTCTCACTATAAACCTGGAGATCTTCACAGAACCATAGAAGAACTGAGGCTGGAAGGGAACCCCAGAAATCATCGAGCCATTTCACCTGCTGAAAGCATGGACAAAGACCTGAGGTCTTACCAAACTAATGAAATCCCTGGAAATAAAATTGTTAGTCTTAACAAAAACATCCAACAAAGACTGATTTCTGTGGAAACCATCATTCCATCAGCTACCAATGCAACCTCCTCCAGGCTATATTGGCTTTCCATTAGCTTCCATTGATTTATTGAGCGTATTTAGATACTACTCCTATCTTACTCTTTCTCCCCTTTTTTTTGAGCGTACTTGATTGAAGTTCCATTCTCAACAACTTCCTTGTGCTTTTCTTCTAAAGAAGAAAATTGCCTGGAGAAACCTTGGTTTCACTCTCTTGACCTCAGTGGAATAGTGAGGTACATTTAGTCTTTTCCACATCTATGAAATGGAAGTTCTGGCATCTTCTACTTCAGCTGGAATAGCTGGAAAAAAAAAAAAAATCACTTCAGTCAAGAATCCTCAGCTAAAAAAAAAATAAAAATGCTTCATTTATAGTCAGGTGAAGGCTTTGGCCATGGTTAAGTTAACTTTCCCTGGTTTTTGCTTTGTTTTGCTTTATTACATTAGAGATTATCTTACTATAATTTCATTCAACTTGCTTTAAAGCCAATATGAAGAAAATTTAAAAAGCCATGGGACTTGCAAAATGAGTGAAACAGGGCACTAATGGTGTGAGTCTATTTCAGAATATCAACCTCAAAGAAGTGAGCTCATTACAGTTTACATGAACATAAGCAGAAAGACAGAACTCTATGTACAGCAACAGCACTCTAAGAGAAAGGTGAACTGAACCTGTATATGGCTAACAGGGCTTTATGCTGGATTCTTTAGCTACTTTAAGCACCGTTAAACACTACCAGGGATATGCTTTACATGAAAATGTGTCCAGTGTGATGAAGTTTGCAGCCTTGTTTTATCATCAGGCAAGCTGAACTTTATGTAATTGTTTTTATTTGTCCTCAAAAAATAACTGATTTTGCACAGTGGAACCCAATGAAATCTGGATTTCCCTACAAAAGTCCTCCTCTCTGAATACTACATAGGCTTGTTACAATGACATTTCTGTTGTTTGAGAGCAACCCTCCTACAAGTGACCTGCAGTAACTTAACCATTTGGTTGGTTCATAAAGCAGCAGATTCCTCACAGTATCCTCTGCTCTCAAGAGCTTCA
This sequence comes from Nettapus auritus, assembly GCA_011076525.1. Classification (NCBI taxonomy): domain Eukaryota; kingdom Metazoa; phylum Chordata; class Aves; order Anseriformes; family Anatidae; genus Nettapus; species Nettapus auritus. The sequence continues at coordinate 26,439,409 of CM021797.1, read as the reverse complement.
TAAGCACTAACTAATGCCTTCTCTGCTTCAGTCTTTACTGCTATGGCCAGCCCTGAGGAACCCCAGACCCTTGGGGCGCGCGAGAAAGTCTGGAGAAAGGCAGACTTTCTCTTGGCTGGGGAGGATCAGGTCAGAGATCACTTAGGCAAACATCATAGCCACAGATCCATGGGCCCGGATGGGACGCACTCACGAGCGCTGAGGGAGCTGGCAGTTGTTATCGGTACGCCACTACCCAACAGCTCTGAAAGGTTGTGGAGAAAAGAGGAGGTGCCTGAGGTGTGGAAGAAAGCCAATGCCAGCCTTCAAAAAGGGCAAGAAGGGAGGACCCAGGAAACTACAGGCCAGTCAGCCTCACCTCCATCCCTGGACAAGTGACGGAACAGCTCATCCTGGAGGTCATCTCTGATCATGTAGAGGAAAAGAAGGTGATCAGGGGTAGTCAGCATGCATTTCCCAAGGGGAGAGCATGATTAACCAATCTGAGAGCCTTCTATGGGTAGATGAGGGGAGAGTAGTGGCTGTTGTCTGCCTTGACTTCAGCAAGGCTTTTGACCACTGTCTCCCACAACATCCTCATAGGTAAGCTCAGGAATTGTGGGTTAGGGGAGTGGGCAGTGAGGTGGATTGAGAACCCCCTGGATGGCAGAGCTCAGAGGGTCGATAAGCGGTGCAGTCTGGTTGGAGGCCTGTAGCTAGCGGTGTCCCTCGGGGGGGGTCAGTACTGGGTCCAGACCTGTTCAACCTACTTGTCAGTGGCCTGGATGAAGGGACAGAGTGCATCCTCAGCGTGTTTGGTGATGACACAAAACTGTGAGGTGTGGTACACCAGAGGGCTGTGTCTGGGTGTACCTTTTGCAAGTCCCATTCAGAGAGACCTGGACAGGCCAGAGAGCTTGCAGTGACTTGCCTCCAATATATTTTCTATGTTCCACTTAAAAGCACCTCTCTGGAATAGTCAGGATTATATTAAAAAAGGAGAAATCTGCAAAACAGTTGGAGTAAAGTTTGTTCAAAAGATGAGTGAGAAGACAGAGTTTCCTTGAAATCACACTCCTGTGCTATCCTCCTTGCAGCATCTAAATCTTCCTTTGAATTACCTGGATGTTACCATCACCAGGTACCTAAATGGCACCTCACTTCAACTCTGGGCCTCCCCAGGGTTGGGCGGGGGGACACAACTTCAAAAGCAACAACAACCTGATTACTTCGCCCAACCACACTCCAGCATTATCCAATTTAATCGTTTCAAGTATATATAAGATCCCAGTTTAGATCCTAACTGAATCCCACAGACTAGGGACTCCCACATGCATCCTAAATGTCCCAGCCACTGAGCTGCTACACGTAGGAAGAGAAGAGATCCACAGCAACGTAAGTGAGCTTCAGCTGTCATTCCAGCACCAGAGGAGTTTGTGACTCCCCCAGAAAGGCTGGGAGCAGCGAGAGGGGAGAAGTAGGAAGGGGAGGCACCCCAGGTGGAATGCAGGTTCCCACTTGTGTCAGGTTAAAAACGTACTGATTAAAGAATACAGATTCATCTTTGTATCCCACCGTGTTTTCTACCATTCTCCAGGCTTCAGTTCTGGCAGACGGGCAGCACAGCCACCAGTCAGGGCATAGGTGTCTGCAGCCAACACCTGAGCCGGCAGGCGCAGCACGTAGCAGCACGCACACGGCTGACCCTCATTTCCTCATCCCCGTGCTGTGACTGTTCAGCGCCACAGGTGAAGGGTCACCTATACCGCCAGCTGAAGGATCCACCACACCCTTCTCTTAAAATCAAACACAAGCATGATAAGCAAACACGACAAAGTAAGATGCAGACATGAGATAAAGGACTACCTCTACAGGCCAAAACAAAGTTACCCCATTTTTAGCAGGGTCAACGTGTAACCTTTAATTAAATGACCTCTTCTCTCTAAACATCTTCATTTACAAACAGAAAAATTGAGCTGAACTATCACATTCACACACTTCATAGAGGGACAGAGGGAAGGTTGGGAAAGAAGATTTATGGAGAGGCAGTGACAGCCAGACAAATCATGAGCACTCCTGTCTTGCCCAGGCCCTGAAGAAAGCAGTCTTGTCGGTTTTGTTGTTGGGGCTTTTCCACAGGTGAATAGGGTGCGTTGCACGAGCACAAGGCAGCAGCACTCGGCTGCCGCTTTGGGAGAAGGGTGTCGATGTCAAGTTCACCCCCACACTTCCAGAGCAGCCAGCATGCTGCACTTTTCTGTGACTCTTTTGTAACTATCTGCCAAACAACTGCAAAAGCACAACTATTTCAGGGTTAATTAAGTTTGGTTCAAAGGCTTGCTGGCTGTTGGCACCAATGCTTTTGTCCTCAGCCTATAAATTGACAATTCTAATAAAACAATTCTAATAAAACAAACATCTTTAAATCCTTGTCTTTCTAAGTATAGCTCTTTTGAGTCTACCAGAACTTAAATAAACCAAAACACACAGTCCTTAGCTATCCAGCTGAGCTTCACAGTAACTATGCATGCTGAGTGCTTGCTGTGAACTGGCTGTACAGAACTCAATGGGAGTTGGAGAACTGGGTTTCCCTTGGCTTCTGTACCATCATTTTGTTTGGTCCACAATGTCACAGCAAGCAAGTTATAATTTATAAAGTACAATTTGCTGCACATTACCTCCATGTGTTTTTCAACAGCTCTTGTTTCAAAGCATACCTATCAAAGGTCAGATTTCACTGAGACAAAGCAAGTAGCACCAGCCTTGATTCAAGGATTTTGTATGGTTTCAGAAAAACAGAACTGAAAAACTTCCAAGTGTGCAGTGAATTATAAACATAAGATGTTTCTCTAGTGGGTACATTCTCATCAAACCAGATTAGAACAGCCTGGACTATCTCACTGGACACCCTGGACACCTAAATATTTTCTGCACAGCATATTTAGTGTTTTGAATTGAAGCACAACCTCAGAACGTCCTGTATTTTGCATGTATAATGTCAAAAGAGAGAAGATCACTCCAGCAGCTGTGATTTTTGTGACCAGTCTCATATTGCTCATAACAAATTAACTACTCTTCTGCACTGTAGGATTTTAGAAGACAAAATATGCTTAACTTTCCTTACGGTACTTGTCTTCATTTCTAGAGACCATCCTCATTAGGCAATCCAAATCATGCAAATGACTTTGTCATTTATGTGTGTTAATTAAAAATAAAAAAGTTGTGAGTGTAGCAAGTTAGTAATTTTAGTTTGTATTTCATTAGATTATTGCTTTAATTGTGGCTTCCATCACAACAGCCTCGACTAATTCTCAACCAATAAAATGTGAACAACTCTATTTCCCTGCTCACTCTCCCAAAATGGTAATCTGTCTTTTTGGTGCCTTCACAAGTGCTCCTGACTGCAGGCCTGGAAATTACGTCAAAAGCAATGATATTCTGGTCGTTCTGGGTTTCCTGTCGTGCTCCAGCTGTGAATGAACTACAGCTTTCCATAGCCCTAGTACTGTTTTCGATTTCAGTCCAAAATACTTTATTTTCTCCATTAGCATCAACTTCTATAACCACTGTCTTACAGCCATGTCCAGATTTATATAAAGAGCTATCTCAATACTTTCTGGTATGGGGAAAATCCATTTACCTCAATTTTTGCCAAATATTACCACTTGGTATCCAGAAATAAAATATGCATAACTTATAGTTAAACAGTTACTATGTGAAAAGCTAAAAAACAAACAAACAAACAAACAAACAAACAAAAAAGGATAAGAAACTTTTTATCTTAGATCACAAGATATGGCTCAAGATTACAGTTTAATGACTATAGTCATACGACATGAATTCAAATCCACTCAGTCCACTGAAAACTGAAATCAGGTTGAATCAGAATCTCACAAATGGAAGGATGGTATTCCTGAAGTCACTTCTCTCATCATTGGTGTCAAATCTGGAAGCCCAGCACTACAAGAAAACCAAGTGGAGGGTGGAGCAGAAAGGCTGATGTAAAGGTTTGGACGGAAAACTTGTTTGCGCATAGATGCTAAACAACAAGATTGCTAACTTTTGTCAAGAAAAGTGACTGTCTTTTTTTTTTTTTTTAATTAAAGTAGATAATTTAATAAATGTGAAATTCCTAGTATGTGTTAGGTTTGGTACAAGAAGTATTTACTTAACAGGAAAAGGGAGAGATCTTATAAAACTACAGTGATCCTCTCATTTAAGGATACCAGACAACTGAAGAAAGTTCAGCCTGACAAGCCAGTACAGAAATAAGCACCACATAATTTATTATTATTACTATTATTAAAGCTTTATATTGGACAACAATAGAACTAGAATCAGATAATAGGAAACTGTCACATAAACATGATTAATCTCCTCATGTCAGTGTTGCCACACATTATAAAAAAGTCTGACTGTGCATTTTGATGCTGCTCCTCTTTTTTCAAGACTTCAGCTTCAGCTTGTGTTCATAACAAATGATGCTCATCTTCTTTTGTTCTCTTCAAGCCTTTTCCCCCTTCTTTCTCCTTCACTGAAATACTTCACTCTTCACTGAATGTAGAAATCATTACTTCCTAGTCTCTCCTTACTGTGGGATCCTTCACAACAGTGTCTGAGTTTTCACAACTGATACCTTCAAGTTGGTGACAGCTGAGTTGTGACATAAAAACATAGAAATAACAGAGGGTCAATAACATCCAGAAACCTAAAACTCTAGAAAACTTGAAGCCTTCTACCCCAACCTTCTCACACCCCACATGTATATGTACATATACTTACTAAGTCCCCAGTCTTCGACTTTTCACTCTTAGTTTTCCCCATTTTTTACCCAAATCCAGATCCCCTCCAAGGACATACATATCTCCCTTTCTCTCAGTGTTGTTATCTAGCATAACTATCTCCCCGTCAAACAAGACTTTAACCTTTTTCCTTTAACCCTTTTCCTCCTGCCATCTATTTCCTGTGCATCATTCCACCTTTCACTCTTCCTTTTGCTCCTCTCACTTCGACTCATGTAAGACCAAGCTTCCCTTGCACCTCACTAGCTGCCAGTCTGGGCCTAACCAGTGGAGCAGCTTTAGTCTCGTGGTCATTCAGGTCCAGCCACAGCTCCATGAATTACAGGTGGCACATCCCCACCTTATTGCCTTAGCTCCTTGTCCTCTTGCACAGCTCCTCTCACTTTTTTTTTTTTTTTTTTTTTTTTTTTTTTTTTGTCCTATCCACCTGAGCCTGCCGTTCACTGTTGGGCTCTCACCTCTGTTGCAGAAGTCACCTTCGTCCTCCGCACTGCCTGCACCTAGGAAGTTGGAGAGAAAGCACCTACTTGCATTTCCACTGCCTGAACCGACGCACCACGGAAGAAAATGTTTTACTCCTAGGTTTGGCCTATCTTTAATGCCTTGCAACTTCCCAAGTGTGCAGAAGTGTGTTTTTGTTTGGTTGGTTTTTGTTTGTTCACTTTAACTATAGAATCCTACCGAAATGCCAAGGGTAGGCAGGAGGAGCGGGAAACATGTGGCATCACCTTGTGTCACCTTCAGCAACACCAGGCATGTCCAGACCATGAAAAGCAAGGGGAATCCAGCTCAGAACCCAGCATCTCAGGTCAAGGACACACAGAAGGCTGCGGCCAAGGGATCCAGAGATGGCAGGCGTGGCGCAACCCTCCCGAGAGCAACACTCATCGGCCTCACCCCAAAACCACCCGTAGCGTTTCGGGTGCGTGCCAGACCCGGGCCACGTACGCAGGGCTGTGAGGGGCGAGCGGCACCCGCCATTCGGCACCCCTCACAGCCGGGCAGCAAGCACACCGGCGGGCTGCGGCCGGTTTCGGGAAGCCCATCCCGGAGGGATCCCCTCCGGCCGGCCTTCAGCCCCGGCGGTCACCTCACAGCCGCGGGGCGGCTGACATGGCGTCGCCCGCCCCCTCACCCCCCTCACGCCGCGGGGCGCTGCCGGACGCCCCTCGGGGCTGACAGGAGAAGCTCAGGGCGACCGAGGGGCCAGGCCGGCCACCGGGCGGGGCGCTCGGCACCGGGGGAGGCGGGGAGGAGGAGGCGGTGCCGCCGCAGCAGCCGCCACCAGCACCAGCAGCACCAACGCCGCACCCCTGGCCCCCGGGCGGCTCGGCTCAGCCCTGCCCCGCGCCACTGCCGCCCAGGTGCGCGGAGCCGGGCGCAGGTGCTTAAATAGCGGCGGGGGCTGAACCACGGCAGCTGCCCGCGGGCCGGCCAGGTAAGGGGCGCTGGGAAGGAGCGAGCTGCCGGCTGTGTGCCGCACCTGCTGCCGTGCGGGGCCGCGCCGCGCCGCCATGTCGGGGCTCTGCGAGAGAGTGAGCGGGAGGGAGGGCGCGAAGATGGCGGGTGGTCCCCGCGCCGAGGGGAGGGATGGGGACGGTGCCACGGGGGGGAGCGGCGGCTCCGGCGGAGGGTGTAGGAGGAGGCTGTCGGAGGAGGTCCCGTCCTCCTGCTGACCTCCGTGGGGAGGCTGTGCGGGGTGTTGTGCCACCCGACAGCCGCCGGCTGTGCTGCTGTTGTCGGTGTGGGTCCGGCTGCCCTCGGGTGAGGGCGGTGGCTGGTCCTCTGCGCGTCGCTTTCGTAGGGCGGCGGTGTCCTGGAGTAACAGGGAGCCTCTTCTGCTGCTCCCTGGAGAGCCTGGGCCTGCCTCTCCCCTGCAGGGACCTTTGGGCCTGCGGGGATTATCACACAGCTCTGCACGAATTACGCTGCTCTCCATGCTGGTGGCATGGGGCTGGTGAGGAGGCTTCTGCTGTGAGCACCGGCTCGCCCCGGGCAGGCTCGCTGCCGCCTGGCTCTCGGTGCTACACACACGAGCTGCTCTCAGAGTGTCGTCCTGCCCCTCCGAGGTCCTCGGTGCCTTGGAGGAGAGTCTTGTGAGGTGGCGTCTTTGGTGGGATGGTGCTTTTCCTGAACGGAGTAGGGCTTTATTGCTTTGTCCATGTGTTGGCTGTGTTTTAGTGCCCAAGAGCAGCATCAAGAAACTCAGAGCATTGTGGAGCATTAGGTCTTCTTGATGGTCACAAGTGTTTTGCTTCAAAGATCTGTAAGTCTCCTTGCCTGTATATTTTGTCAGTCAATGTCCATCAGATCTGTGGGACAGATCCTCCTAGAACTTGCCATAAACTGCTCTACCTTGTGTTAGCCAAAGTCACCTCTGGTTTTAACTGTGTGCTTGGGCCTCACCTCAATTTATTTTCTACCTAGTCTCCCTACTGGTGAGAAAACAAGAGCTGCTTCACCCCGGCTCCTGTGTGCTGTGAGTGTTCTGTGAAGGAAAAAAAAATCCTACCTACCAGGGATCCTTCAGAGTTTTTGCTGCACATGGGTTTTATCCTCACTGTGTGCATGGCACCTAACCAATCATCTCCTGAACTGTTCTGCAAATGTCTGTTTGTGGCCATGTACCCTTCTGGGATCATTGCATCCAACCATGGCATCAGTGCAAGGACCCCTTCCCTACCAAAAAGGAACGAGGACCATTTGTAGACCAGCTTCTGTTCTAGCCATTTTTCTCTGTAGCCCACAGGGATCGTAGCTGGCAGCTTCTTAAAGGAGTGTAGTTGTCTGGCACAGGATAGAATCCCTGACACGCTGCCAGTTAGTGGTGAGAAGGATCCCTGCTGCACACGTGCCTGGAGACTGTCAGGATTATCCTGTTTTCTGTAACTTCCTACTGTGGGTGTTTTGCAGCACTCTTCCAGATGCTCAGTACTGTTCCACCTTCAGCGCTCAGAACTAACAACATAGTGTTACCCTTCTTATATTGTGAGCTGGTATAATCATTTTGTCAACTCAGAGTGGTAGAGTTTCTCTCTGTGATGTCCTCTGAACACTTGGAGATTGTTCTCATCACTCATAGCATCTGACATCCCAGGAGAAGGATTTTCAAAATTTAAATGCTGAAAAAAAACAATGTCGGGTACTAATTAGTCTGCTTATGTATGAGAGCAAATTGGTTAGATTAGCATCTGTAAACTTGCTAGTGCTGGTAGTGTTACTGTTGCTTGATAGTAGGAAACTGAAAGTACTATCAGGCTAATTTGCATTTGCTCTTACCTACACAAGTGATTAAAAATGGTGTTGGGGCGAGGGGGTGGTACATGGGGGGGAAAAAGTTGGTAAACTCCAATTTACTTTAGGTTGACCAGCTGTGCTCACAGAAAGATTGCTCTGCTGACTGTCAAGAGTGCAGTCTGGGGGACAAACTGTGTTGTGATAATTACAGAAAATGTAATAGGTACAGAGCTGTTTGTAAATGGACAAGGGCCGAGACCAACGGTATGAAGTTCAACAAGGCCAAGTGCCGGGTCCTGCACCTGGGGCACAACAACCCCAAACAGAGCTACAGGCTGGGAGATGTGTGGTTAGAAAGCTGCCTGGCAGAGAAGGACCTGGGAATATTGGTTGACAGTCGGCTGACTATGAGCCAGCAGTGTGCTCAGGTGGCCAAGAAGGCCAACAGCATCCTGGCTTGCATAAGAAACAGCGTGGCCAGCAGGTCCAGGGAAGTGATTGTCCCCCTGTACTCGGCTCTGGTGAGGCCGCACCTCGAATACTGTGTTCAGTTTTGGGCCCCTCACTACAAGGAGGACATGGAGGTGCTTGAGCGAGTCCAGAGAAGGGCTAAAGCTGGTGAAGGGTCTGGAGAACAAGTCCTACGAGGAGCGGCTGAGGGAGCTGGGACTATTTAGCCTGGAGAAGAGGAGGCTCAGGGGCGACCTTATCACACTCTACAGGTACCTGAAAGGAGGCTGTAGCGAGGTGGGGGTTGGTCTGTTCTCCCACGTGCCTGGTGACAAGACGAGGGGGAATGGGTTAAAGTTGCGCCAGGGGAGGTTTAGGTTGGATATTAGGAAGAACTTCTTTACTGAAGGGGTTGTTAGGCGCTGGAATAGGCTGCCCAGGGAAGTGGTTGAGTCCCCATCCCTGGAGGTCTTTAAAAGACGTTTAGATGTAGAGCTTAGGGATATGGTTTAGTGGAGGACTTGTTAGTGTTAGGTCAGAGGTTGGACTTGGTGATCTTGGAGGTCTCTTCCAACCTAGACTATTCTGTAAAGGGAGTTACACGAGGAGTGAGAGGCAGAGGAATAAGAAGGAGAGAGCCCTCTGGAGTTGTGACATGGAAATTAAACTAAATAAATAACCTCCCAACTTTATTTAGTTTTTCTGTCCAGTTAGTTTGTCCTATCAGGACGTATGGTTTTACTTGAAACCAGAAGAAAAAACATAAAATGGCAGTGGCAACTCTGCAGGAGGAGGTCAAAATTGGAATTAGGGGTGAAAACAGTTAAAAGGAAAACATCTGAAAGAGATGGCTTGTTCATCCTTTAGGAGTTGCTGTTGTGGACTACAGCTAAAAGGGTTAGATATTATAGTTTTTAAATAATTCTATAAACTCGACATGGTCATAGAATCATTAAGGCTGGAAAAGACTTACAAGATCTGCTGGTCCAACCATCCCCCTACCCCAATGTCACCCATTAAACCATGTCCCTAAGCACGAGGTCTGACCTTTCCTTGAACACCCCTAGGAACAGTGATTCCACCACGTCCCTGGGCAACCTGTTCCAATGTCTGACTACTCTTTCTGAGAAGAAATGTCTCTGAACTCCCAACCTAAATCTCTCCTGGTGCAACTTGAGGCCATTCCCTCTTGTCCTAAGAGCATGGTCCTTGTGCATGAAAAGATTTGGGTGCATTTGCAAGTGAAATAGCAGAAACGGGGCCTACTCTGAGAGACATAAAACAGAGACAGAAATGTTTTAATTCTTCCAATGTTTTTTTTCTTTTAATCCTCAGTTCCTGAATTCATGTGACTGCATGAGGATATCAAACTTCATATGGGTAAGAGAGAGTATGCTTATAGCCCTGGTGTTTGCAGTAGAAATCTTAGAAAACATGAACGCTGAAGGGTCAAACAGAAAGCAATGTCCCCTTTTTATAATCTAAATTTGTATTTTTAAAGTCTTAGACTCATCCATAATGTGAAAGTTGTATCACAAGTGTTACATGCAAAAATTACAACATTACTTCCTGTTCTGTATACCTGTCATAGGCCAGACTTACAAGAGGATAAAGCACTATATCATTCAAGTTAAGCTCATAACCAGGCTTCCTTTACAAGCCACATTTCCAAATCTTCCTTCCCTCACACTTAACTGTCTCTACATTATTGAGTTTTGTTCCAGCAGTTTCTGACCTGTTATTTCATGTCTGTTTTCAAGCTAGGGGTAAATAGGAAGTGAAGACCTCCCTGTGTCAATGCATTTGGAGATATCTGATCTCGTGGAAGTATTTCAAACACATAGTCAATATAAGCCTTGCTTCTGTCTTAAAGTACTTCTTGAAACACAAGAAATGTGGCTTAATCTTTCATTGGGTTTGCTATTAAAATTTGGTGGTAGCACAAATGAAAATTAGTCTGCTCTTGGATTTTGCAGCATAAAATCTGTGGCTTTCATCTTCAAAGCCACAACAGACTGTTCTGAATGTTCCTTCTTTTGTGGCCTGAGAGAATTAAGAAAATATGCACATGCTTCATTTCTAATGTGTGTTTTAACTTAATCTCATAACAACAAGATTAGTGGAAGAGAAACAGGCAGTGTGTTGGAGCAAAGAGAACAAATCTCTAGATTTTTCTTTTTAAGGACTTCGATTTTTTTTTTTTTTCACTTCACATTGTTTCCTCTCGTCCTAATTTTCTTGTACTTATTTCCATATTTTCTTCCCTAGAGGGAATTGCAAAGAAAGCATTCAGCCTTTTCTCTAATTATAGTTTATTGCTGTTATAATGGTTAATATGCCTCAACAGAAAAATATCTCAAGACAGTTGTCTAAAACTGGGCTTTGTTTGTTTTTGTATTTCAGAGGCCCTCTGCTCAGTTTAGTACCCTTGTAGGTCAATAACCCTGAACCAGCTCAAATCAATTATGAAAATGAGGAAAAAATTCTAGTCATCAGGGAGCGTAGGTAGTTATTAGGGGGGAAAAAAGGTAATTTAGGAAGGACCAGTGAAATTGAGGAAGGAGTGACCAACCTAATTACTTTCTCTGTTCGTAAATAGATCCTTCCAATTGACTCCAACTCATGCAATATTAGAAGTATGCTTGGGTAAAGGTCTTCAGTTTGAAATCTATCAAGATTTCTTTATTTTTCTTTTCTTACCCTTACTGCCCTGCATAGCTGCTGTTTCCAAAGTGAAGTCATGAGTAATACTCCTGCAATACTCAATACTATCAAGGCATCAAAAGCAGTGTGGCAAGTAGGACGAGGGAGGTGAATTCTTCCCCTCTGCTCTCATGAGACCCCCACCTGGAGTCCTCGTTCAGGTCTGGGGCCCCAGCACAGGGGGTGACGTGGAAGTATTGGAATGAGCCCAGAGGAAGGCTATGACGATCCAGGGGCTGGAGCACCTCTCCTATAAGGACAGGCTGAGAGAGCTGGGGTTCTTCAGCCTGGAGAAGAGAAAGCTCAGGGGAGACCTAAGAGAGGGCTTTCAGTACCTCAAGGGGGCCTACAGGAAAGCTGGGAAGGCACTTTCCAGCTCTTTGTCAGGGAGTGTAGGTATATTACAAGGAGTAATGGCTTTAAACTAAAAGAAGTTAGATCTAGATTAGATAGGAGGAAATTCTTTGAGGGTGGTGAGGCACTGGAATAGGTTGACCAGAGAAGCTGTGGATGCCCCATCCCTGGAGGTGTTCAAGGCCAGGCTGGATGGGGTTTTAGGCAAGCTGGTCTGGAGGGAGGAGCCCCTGCCCATGATGGGGGGGGGGATCTAGATGGTGTTTGAGCTCCCTTCCAACCCAAACCATCCTGTGATTCTATGATAAGGGAGCCCCAACTAGCAGTTCTTCAAACCATTCATAGTGAAGAGAAGTTATCCTAAGAATAGGGAAGAAATACTCAGCATAGTTTATGAATGAACTGACCAGAGAAATGGGCTTCATTAAGATATGGCCCTTACTTGTGCTGCTTGAGATGACCACTGCAGGAAAGTCTCCTGGCTGTCTTGCTGCTGTGGAACAGCTTGTTTCCTTGCCCTTCAGGTCTTGTGCTCGCTGTGCCTTGTCACCAGCATGCTCTCTGCCTTCTCCTGTGCTGCTAGAGGTCCTGTTTGGTGTTCAGCAGATCTAGTAACTTCATTTGTATATCTGTTCACCCCTTTCTTTAAGTGTGATTCTGCTCTTACAACTTGTTAAGTAAGTGACTCAATAAATTGCCTTATATTGCAGACAGATAATTAGATAATTATGTATTTGAGTGACTAGTGGGTTTTATGGTTATGTTTTGTTTTCATCCCAGTGGGCCATGGCAGTTACTGGGGAGTGACATGGAGCTTGTTGTGGCTGACACATGTTCAACAGTTTGCTTCCAGAAATCACAGAATACTTTGTTTTTCTTGTGGAATTACTGTTGTTGAGGCGTGTGTAAGAAGGAGTCAGTCTAACTTAATTTGTAGCTTCCAGTTGTCTCAGTTTGTAGCAGGGCAGTAGAAACTGGTAGAGGAGATGATGAAGGTTAACTGAAACAGCAAATTAAGCCAGTTACCTGCTTCCATTTTTGTCAAACTGCTCCAGTCTGATGTCCTTTGTGGTATTTCCAAGTCACAAAGCCTGTCCTGGGAGACTACTGGTGCAGGGAAGAGAGCACTGTTGAAACACTGCAGTATGGGCAGGATTAAGTACCTCCTGCTCTCAGCAGGAGACTTTTCTCATGGTGCATCTGGACTTGCGATTTTCCAGTCTGAAATTCCCCTTGGTTTCAGGTTAGCTCCTGATAGATGCTAGCTGCTTGGACAGAGATCTCAGTGGTTGCAGCTAGAGATCTGATCCCTGTGTCAGAGCGGTGCAAACCCTGTTAGTAATGACATAAGTAAATTTTTTCTAGAGTTCACTGAATGACACTGTCCTAATTTTTAGTCAGGCTTTCCCTGCTCTGGTATGTCAACATCAGCAGGTCTGTTGTCCGTATACACAAAACTGTTACTGGCCTCAGCACTAGTTTCTGTTTTCTGGTTACTTCTGAATCTGAACTCCCATGGGCTGATAGGTCCAGAAGCCTTCTGGGAGCCACCTTTGTTATTTCTTTTTAAAGCTTTCTTGGAGTATAGACAGAGGATTCAGAAACAGGGAAAGCTGAAAGGAAGTGTGGGAGTGATACACATACCAGCTCTGATTATGGAAGCAGTGAAACTTAAAGTACAATCTCTAACGTGGCTTTTTTTCATTTTCAGAACGGAACCAAAGATCCTCTGTGTACTTGCTCTTGTGGTTATGTTGGACAGGAAGGTGACTTAGGGAGAGAAACTGCGAAGTCTCTAGTGGCTGTGGAAAAAGAAACAAGATGTATGTATGTATTAGAAGATCTACTTGGTTTAAAAGGCCAGTAGTAATCTAAATTCAAATTAAGGTTGTTTCTTTCAGCACTTGTCACTTCCTACCATATGCTACAGAAATTTCTCCTAGCTTTGTGTTCAAGGGGAAGTTAACCTCACTTTGTTCCAAGTATTCGGTCTTTGATATTAATATCCCCTTAATCATAAGACTATTTCTAAAGGAACGGTTCATTAGTTGTACATCAGCAATTGTGGGGTGTTACAGTTGTTTTCAGTTTAACTCTAAAGTAAGTTTTGACCTGTTGTCTGTATCCAATGGCAACAAACTTTTTATTAGGCCCTTCATTCCATGACAGCATTACTACGAAACAGCAAATATACTAAAAGCATGCAATTCAAATAGGTTGAGTAGCAAATGTAGCAGTATATATTATGTAGCTAGTCCTGCTATTTTTTCTTCTTTTGATTTGTTTATTTTCATGTTTACAGATTGACTGTAGTTTTCTGCCTCTGAATGCCAACAGGGGAGAAAAAATATCTGCTTGAGGAGATTCTGTTGTAATGCATCCAGTGGCTGTTCCTGCACCAAGAGGCGAAGGAAGTAATGGACAACATGAGAAAATTACTTTTTTCTTTTTTGTTTTTGGAGCAGTCTTTCTCTGTGCTGGATTTTTGCTTTCGGTCTTTATTCTACAGTCATGCCCATATGAAACCTTCAGTGACTGTAATGGGGTTCTTACGGCTTCTGGGCCTGTTCTGGCTGTAACTGGCTTGGTTTTTGTTTTATTGGCAAGATCAAGGGCCAGGCTGTATAGAAGACAAAGACAATTGCAAAATGAGCAAGTATACAGCCTTGTTTTCTGTCGAGGGAGCTGTCAGTTTGCCCAGTTTCTCATCTTTGGATTCCTATTTTTGACAAGTGGAATGCTAATTAGTATCCTGGGCATTTGGGTTCCTGGCTGCAGCCCTGGTTGGCACACTGTACAGCTCAACCAGACTAGCAGTTCTGATGTGAACCTCCAGGGTTGTGGATTTCTGTCGCTTCAAATCTTGGGGCCTTTGATTGTGTTTACTGGGTTGTGTTTCTTCGTGATAGCTCATGTTAAAAAACAAAACTTCAGTCTCAGCCAAGAATCTTTTGAAAATGAAGAATATCCTCAGAGCCCTGAGTCTTTTCAAGTTACAGTAGGTGGGTAAATGTGTGAACTTCTAATTTGAGCTTGTTTTCTTTCCACTAATGGTCTACTCATTTATTAGTATGATCTGTTTGGGCTATAGGCATGTTGTATCTGTTACATCCAAACAGACAAAGTGGAGTTTTAGAGTTTAAGTTGCTTTGTCTTTTTTTCTGTCCAATCACTTCAGTTACCTTTTTCACAAGGAGAAAACCTCTTTTGCCATTAAAAGCAGTATTTGATTGTCTATGCAGAAGAAACCACATAGTCTGGTACAAATGAATCTAACCTCACTTCCTTTCCCAAAGAGTGCAGCTGAGAGTGTAAATCATAGGTCTAATGACTTTAGCCTGCAGATCTGACACCCCTAAGCAGGAGTGTCTAATGTCTTGTATTGTATTTCCTTGAATGATGGCCAGATTTGGAATTAATCTCTGATGAAAGATGCTTCTGTTCATTGCAGAATATACTGTGTTTAATTAGTTTATTAGGAGGAAGTGCTGTCCTGAGTATCACCCTGCTTTTAAAACCACATGAATACATTACATTAATACATTGTATACAGAGATTATTCTGATAACTCTCTAGTTCTCAGGAAGGATTAATGGATCAATCATAGTACTACTCAACTGTAATCTGACAGGACTTGAGGTCCATTATGCACAACTCTTGGCCTTCTGTCTGTCAAATTAATATACTGACCTGTGGCCTAATGATAGCTCAGAAAAGGTGAGGGTTTAGTGTCAGTTTTCCAGCCACTAGAATAAATGAAAGGGACATAAAAAAAATCAGATTCTTTTTTTTTAAAGGCAATAATCAAAACTAGTGAATTTCTGTTATGCTTTCATCAAGAAGAGTAAAACTCAAAGGTTCAGCAATGAGGCCTGACTGACATAGTCACCACTGTGGCAGAATGTCACTCCAGTAGATAACACCTCTTGCCTTACTCAGTATCTGCAACGCTTCCTGACCTGTCCTGCAAGCTGCAAAGAAAAAAGTGCCAGGCAGCAGTGAATGTCCATATAAATTATTCAAGCTCAGTGACTGATACAAATTTTGTATTAAAAAAAGAATCTTCAAATATGAAATTGAAAGTGTCAGATATGCTACACAGTACATTTAATACTGAATTATTTATCTATAGCTTTGTGGTACTTGTGTTAACAGTGTGCCTGAGTAACTTGGTAGGGAATCTGTCAAGGCACTCAAAATCCACATGAAGTAGTAATCAGAACCATACGTTACTTGAATGCTTTTGCTATAGTAGTGAAATAGATATGGGCAGGTTCATAAAACTTCTGCTTTAGATATATGAGGAAAAACGGAATGCTTGTCTACCCTTAAATTGAGTGAATGGTAACTCTGGGCTTTGTACTTCCAGCTTCTGAAGACAGCCAACAGTAAAGAGGTTTATCTCATAGTTAGAAAACCACCCAGTGGAATCTTCTAAATGAATTCATCTACGAATATGCTATGGCTTCAATCAGAAACACAGTATCACCCCAAAATGTATCAACAACGTGTTTCTGCAGCTCAGAGTATAACAATCTATATGTAGGGTCACTGCACTCTATGTTAAAAGGTAGACAAGAAAAAGTACTGTAATTTCAAAGACAGAAAATGTTCTAGGATACATTTAGAAAAAAAACAGGGATGCTTATTTTTTCAGAGACAGTAACGGTTTTTTTTTTTTTTTTTTTTTTTTTCCTAGGTGATACAGTAGTGGTATTCCCACCTCCACCACCATCTTATTTTTCTGACCCTATGTCACCCACTGGGACCCATTGTCTTAGATCAAGTGGCTTGGTGGCAAGTGAAAATCCTCCACCATACCAATCTATCTTCAACGATGGGTAAGACTTTTCTTGTCTGTTTTTGGAAATTTACATTTCTTAAGGTATCCAACACATGTTCTTAAGTAACTGTAAATTAACTCTCTGCTAGGCACTACAAAGTTTTCTACTCTATTGCTTAACTTACTTCAGATACCTTATTTACTGGCACAGAAATATCCTACTATAAAAGAGGAATTGGGAATCACACTACCAAGTATCTTCCATAATGGTTAATTTTTTTTAAGTTTATTAATGAAATGAACTTGTGACAAAATCTTAAATCAGTGGCCTTATTTAGCTAAATCAGATTTCTTCTGTAGACTCACCAGGAGAAGGTGACTCTGCCAGACTTTAGGAAACCCCTGTAGAACCGGTGTGGTGAATACTTCATGACACCTGTCCAGAGGTCCCATGACCCTGGGAGTGCCACTTTAATGTGTACTGTGCTCCCTGTGACTCTTATTTCACTGCCTTGTGGAAAGGCCCTTGCTGGTCTGCCCTGTTCCTGCTGTGACAGCGTGATGAGACAAAAAGATACCTTGATACTGTGGAAGAAGAGCAGGAGACTCCAGGGAGCTTTAAAGGGAGGCTGCAATGCCAACTTCATAACAAGGTGTTGTACTTCCCCATGTAGCTGTTACTCTATTCCCTGAGCAGAGTGTGATTTGCTAGATGCTGCCACCACGAGGCTTAGGTAGCAAGAATAGCTGGCTGATTGAAGAGTCTCCTGCATTATACACGCTTCCAGGGACATCTCCCTGTGTGGCTTAGAAACAGTGGGTTGCTATTGAGGGTGAAAGAGGTTACTGTAAGGCCGCTTACCAGGAACCTCAACTAGATCTGGCCAAAAGCTACATAACATATACCCAACTTATTCTCAGTCCCCTAATGATCCAGGGCTGAGGAGGTTTTGGAAAGGCCAATGAGTTTGGTTTTAATCTGTGGGTCAGTAGCTTGCGTGAGGTTTGTTCAGTGGGATGACTCCAGTCTACAAGACTATGCACTATGTGAAGCACCATCACTGCAGGAGTCCCTGTCTGCCTAGCTCTGTCCACATGGTTGTAGCTGCTGAGTGGTTGCTCTAACAGCTTTCCACTGTATGCCGGATTTCTCTGCTCACTTGAGGTGGTGAGTTCCATGACCAGCTGTATTAGCTGTGTGTCTGATACCGATACTACATCAAAATTCTTTTGTCTTCCCCTTGAAGCAAGCAAGCAGAAACCCTTTTCATGTCCAAAGATCTAGGTGCCACGGAGGAGGAGGAGGAGGCTTGTGTTAGAATGGTGGTTACTCCTTCCTACTTATCACACTGTGAAGTCATGTCAGTGTCTTTCTCCTCTAAACATACATACATATTCAGTGGACAAGAGGGAGTGGCCTCAAGTTATGCCAGAGGAGGTTTAGGTTGGAAACTAGGAGACATTTCTTCTCAGAGCAGTCAGGCATTGGAGCGGGATGCCCTGGGAGGTAGTGGAGTCGCTGTCCCTGCGTTGTGTAAGGAAAGGTTGGATGTGGTTTAATGGATGATACTGGTGTTAGGGGGACAGTTGGACAAGACGATCTTGGAGGTCTTTCTCAATCTTAATGATTCTATGAATGCTGTTACTGGGGATGAGGTGACTACGCTCAGTGTTCCCGCACCACATGCAGAATTGGTGGGGATACAGATACACACACAAAAGTACAAGTTGGCTCTGGGTGTAAGGCATAAAGAATGAGGAGTTCTTCCCTTTTCTTGGGAAGCAGCTGAAGCAATATGCTGAGGGCCACCTGTAGGGTGAGATGAGCAGCATGCTAGAACAGTATGGGTGCAAACAATTGGGATCTAGCTGTGATGGTTAGGGGAAAGCAGTGACTACTTGACTGCTCTCCTTGACTTTCACTGAATTTAGTAGTCTGGTGTTCAGTTGCTTCTGTTTCTCTGGCTCTGAGCAGGAGTGCTACTTATGTCTTAACAGGTTGCTGGAAGACTTATAAAAATTCAAGTTTCATTTAAGGTCTCAAACAGCTAGGGATTGCTATTTTAGTGATGCAATTCTAAGTCTAGTAACAGTCTTTCGTAAGAGAAGAGGAGAATAGACTGGTAGACTGCAAAAAAAGGAAGATACATTAGGAGTAAAGGATCAAAAGATTTATTAAGATTGCCCTGCCAAAAGCAGCTAATACCCATAAGCCAGGCTGTGATGTGAATTAGAAAGGAGCTTGTTTGCCCTTCCATCTGAAGTAGTAGAATTTTTAAGTCATAATGTAGCACATAGTGTGAAATCCTAATGCCTATATAAGTTCTTTGCTTCAAGGGTTTTTAGGGTGTGTTTGCATACCTGTATGTTCATGTAAGTCAAGAGTAATCTCACTTTTCACTTGCTATAGAGAAATGAGTTATATTAATATGTGGTTTTGTTTTACAGAGCACAGCTTGCAGATGATAGAACAGTTGCTGCTAGAGACCATGAAGCTATATGTACAAATTCTGGATGCAGTTCACCTTCAGATATCTTACCAATGCTGTCTCTCTCCTCTGAATCACCTCCAGAATATGAAGATAAAGTATCAGTAACAAGTAATGAATATTCTGTATCATCTTCATCTGTTTCCTTAGCCACATTGGACACCAGCTCATAGAGGACTGTCAGCTAAATTTCATTTTTAAATGAAATTGTACACTCAGATTTATGACTTTATCTACATTTTCTAATAAAAGCAGTAATATTGACTCTGTCTGATCTTTTCATTAACAAGAACAAATGCTGAGGTTTTGTTTCAAGAAGTATGAGAACGCAGGGCTTCTGAGTGAATGTTATGAAGTGATTTAGCTTACTGCAAGAATAATAAATGTTCATCTTGTTCTGTGACAGCTTCAGTTTCTATATTTAGTTCTTTCTATAATGGAGGCAGTAAGAGACAAACTTCTTTTACTCCTTTTAATTAAATCTGTTTGGAGCTTCAAAGGAGAAATCATTAAGAAGTTATTTTATTTCTATTTTTGTATAACTTCTGTGGAAAATACTTCCTTGCAGTCACTGACTTTTTTCTGAGAGCATCACCCATAGGAGTCTTTAAGATGGGGAGCTAATATGTTATAGGGAACTCAAGTGGTTACTTTTTCATCTGCTTAGTAACAAACCCTACACAATCTAATTTAGACCCTCTCTGGTCCTTATGTAAGTATAATCCCCCTGAAAATCAGTTTTAGCCAGCAGTTAAGAGCCCTAAGGCAAGACTGAAGATAGTTAATAGGCTGTCAATTTAACTGTGGTAATGACTGACTTCAGGGGGATTATACTCCTGTTAAATATCATTTATGGTTTATGCAAGCAGTACTCATTAACTCTGTGAGAATGAGTATTTTCCAGGAGCAGACATTATTTACCAGATAATGCAAGAGATGCTATTTCATGGAAATGCATAGAGCATGTGTTTTTAACTGACACAGCTCTTGCTGACCTTTCAGAAATGCAGCCTTCTTTTAGCTCATCTGTCTCTAATTGAAAATGTTTGCTTGTAGGAGATGGTAATTAACAATGGAGTTGCCTCTGACCTTTGTGTTTTGACTTGATATGAGACCTGTTGTAACCTCCTATTTTGAGGAAAAAGACCTGAAATGGAAGGTGTCTATTTGGGCTCCACTCTTTAGGGTGTAGTGTTTTTTCCTTGGCTGGGCAGCTGACCTCTGCTGCAGCTGCTCTCTCATTCCCTCTCCTAAAAGGAAAAGGGGGAGAAAATACACTTTTTTTTTTTTTCTTTAAAAATACAGGCAACATTTGATTGCTAACTGTAAAGTTGCTAGCCTTTTGTACTCTCTACAACTAGATCAATCAGTTTTTCCAAAGATGTATCCAAGAGACCACATACATCAAGACATCAAGTAGAGTATGTTAACCCTGAACTGAAACATAATCTTCCTTCAAGATTATTGTGTTTTGATCTTCTACTGTAGATCCTGTGTGGATCACTTTATTTCATATATCACTTTATATCACTCGCTTGAGCGAGTTCAGAGAAGAGCGACGAAGCTGGTGAGGGGCCTGGAGAACAAGCCCTACGAGGAGCGGCTGAGGGAGCTGGGATTGTTCAGCCTGGAGAAAAGGAGGCTCAGGGGTGACCTTATCGCTCTCTACAGGTACCTGAAAGGAGGCTGTAGCGAGGTGGGGGTTGGTCTGTTCTCCCACGTGCCTGGTGACAGGACGAGGGGGAATGGGCTTAAGGGTTGGGGAATTTTAGGTTGGATCTTAGGAAGAACTTCTTTACCGAAAGGGTTGTTAGACATTGGAACGGGCTGCCCAGGGAAGTGGTTGAGTCACCATCCCTGGAGGTCTTTAAAAGACGTTTAGATGTAGAGCTTAGGGATATGGTTTAGTGGGGACTGTTAGTGTTAGGTCAGAGGTTGGACTCGATGATCTTGAGGTCTCTTCCAACCTAGAAATTCTGTGATTCTGTGATTTGTAAAAAAGCACACCTTGTGGAAAGCTGTTGGCCTGGCTCTTCAGCATCAGCTGAATCCACCTGAATTTCTTGGGAGGGGTAGGTTTACTTACTTTTTAAAATGAAGCTTGTAAACAGAATTTCCTTGTGTATCATCTTGAAAAGATGCCTAGTGAATAGTTCTTCTTGCAGCTGTGCAAGCACCTTCTATTTTTGGCTCAGATGGTCGTTCCTTTAAAATTCACTCCATAACTTGCTCAACACTGACAGCTAACCAGGCCAGGGTAAGAGTATTTGCTTACTGTGTTGTCAAAATCCATTTCAGCAAGGTCAGAAAACGTGATTAAAATGCTGGAAGATCTTCATCTACCGCTGATGGCTACCACTGCATGAACAGCATGGGAGGAATTTTTGATGTGGGGAGTAGAAGTGAAATGACTGTATTATAAAGGAAGCAACACCTTGTAAAACTATAAAAGTAGCTTAAAATAATACCGAATAGCATTTTTATTGAGGAAGTGACATACTTTACTATCACACTAATGGTGTTATAACCCCCTTTCTGCCCTAAGGTTAGCTTAAGTGCTTGACATACAAATGCTAGGGAGCAAATCGAGTTGGTTACTGATTCACACTTACTTAAACAGGCAAAGTGGGAGGTAAGGACTGCTTATCCTCTTGTAAGTGAAGTTAAGATCTGTCTTCATTGATGTTTGCACTGACATTGCCCAGCTTCTAACTTGAACACAACAATGCTTTGGATAAGAGAAAGATTCATAAATACATAAAGGGATACCTCTTCTCTAGGAGAAGTCTTTCTTCCTGCATCACCAGCAGCTAGAAAAAATGAAAACTCTTATGTGAAAAAGAAAAGAAAAAAATAAAAATAAAAAAAAAAGAGAAAGAAATTACACAGATTTTTCAAATGATGCTGCTTTTAGGATAGCTGCACTTGCTGGAGTGCATCCAGCCCATCCTTGTACTTCATTATGCATAGCACTGTATTCCACTACCCCTTTTCCATCTGTCTCCTAAGAGTCACAGCTTATGGGGCATTTCTGTGTCCAGGCAGACATTTCTGCCAATACCTCAATGTCTCTGCACCTAATGTGTCAGCCTTGATCTAGATCTGTGCTCCTTCCTCTGCCATACATGCATCTATCTCTATACTTATATATTGAAATACCTTTGATTTGGTTGGCCTGCTGGCAAGACAACATTCCCTGGGAGTGTATAACACCACCCTGTAGCTAGATACCGCTGTGGGCAGCTAGCTGAACTGGATCCTTTCTGCATGTTTATGCTCTGAGGCTGGTTTTGAAGTAGTACATGGCCACAGGGTTTGAGGCTAATTCATGGTAAGGTGCTAGTCTAGTTCACATAATTTGTGTTTTTCTCTAAAGATGCCAAGTATAGTTTCCTTTCTCTAGGAAAAAAAGGTCTATCTGGGTCAAATCATTGACTCCTTGATCTCCCTCTAATTGAAAATCTCATTACGGAGTTATATTTTATACCTTCTCTTCTAAAAGCTGATCAGTGTGTAGTACCACAGTATAACTTGGTTTTATTTTATGTGGCACCTTCTGGATGTTCTGTGGCTAAATGTCTGATTCTATTACGGGCATTTAAGAAATAAAATCTTACTATGACAGAGTGATAATGTGAACCACCTTGTAAGAACTGATAGCTGAAGGAGAGGAGAAGAAGGATTAAGTGAAGACTCATTGGTGTTTCTTAGAATGACTCTTGAAACTGGTTAGAGAACTGAGAAGGTACAGTCCACTACAGAAAACCTGCTTCCAACAGCAAGCATTGCAGGGTAAGGCTTGTATTCATGACAGAAAATTATGCAGAGGAACAGAAAATAAAGATGTGTTTCTATTCAGGTGTAAGGTCCCTGAAATAGACCAGAGCAATCCTAGTGAGACCCGAAAATTACCTGTTTTGAAAAGGATCCTGAAACAAACATAGGAGTCACTTGAAGATAGTGGGGATGTAGTCTCCAATTTATCTGTCTTACAAAACTGATACCAATACTCTGCGTGACACTGCACTGGAATAAAACCCAAAAGGTTTGATAAAATTAATTCAGTTCCACTTCCTGGGTTTCACATGACCGTTTTCATTCATTTAGCAGTTACTCCAGGTAAAAGGGATGCATTTAATAAATCACCATCTGCGAGTTCCCAGAACATCCACTTACTTGGCAAAGGAAAGTATTGGCCTTATAAAATCAATGTGATCTGGTAATCTCTTAAGACTTGGACAGCTGCCTGAATACAGCATTGGCACTCTCTGGGAAAATAATGGGAGAAACATGGGGAGGGTTAGAGAAAATTATACCTTACAGGTAAAGAGGGGGCTATTTACAGGGAAAGGTATAATTTTGATTTAGATCTTGCTGTACCAAACATCCCATTTCCAAAGCTCAAGTGACAAGCAATCTTAGAAGAAACCACCTGTGCTTTCCAGCCCTGCTGTGCACTTGCTCAGTGACCAATAAGCCACGTCCCAGGCCAGAGACAATGAATGTAACCCATGGGATGGTGCAACACCTGACCTGGAAATCTCTGGCTCCAGCTAGCATCTAAGGACTGCTGCACAGAAGTGAGGAAGAGCTCTGGCACAAAGGGGTTGCAAATAACAGTTGCAGACTTCTTTAGTGGCTGTGAGTAGAAAGGTGATATTACATCTCTGCATACCATTAGTTAGGCAGCGAATGTGATATATGGCTGCTTTAAAGTGGATGTTGGAAAGCCTGGAAGATTCAGCAGACAGAGGCTGGAATGATTCATGGCATGGAAAAATCTGACTTCCAGAGAGCAGCAACAGAAATACATTCCAGTTCTTTTACTAAATATAAGTTTAAAAATTATTTATTTTGGGGGGTTCTGATTACCACATTAGCCAATTTGGCTACCGTTACCAATGTTACCTTATCTAATGTTTCAGCACTGTCTAACTGAGCTGGAGTGATACGAAACCACTACACTGCAATCCCTAGAATTTGCTTAGGTGGTGCGTGGAGTCCTGATGAGACTTGATGCTGGGGGCAGGGCTGATCTTCAGTGCATTTGTCGGAAAATTTGTTGCCCCCCTCAGTAACAGAAGAGCCATGATACTGACTTTGTAAACTTCACAGATTATATTTTTTAAGAGTCCAGCATTAATATTCTGCAAGATCTATCTGCTGACAAATAAGAAGAGAAAAACACATCTGCAGATGTATTCAGCATCAGTTCTGAGAGCACTGATTTTGGTGAGCAGCCATGTTCAGAACTGATATGATTGCACAATAGGCTAAGGGCACTTTCATCAGTTTTGAAGAAGCAGTCTGAAAGAAGGTGAGTTTTCTAGTTCTAGAGCTATTTTTATTTTATAAATCTCAGGATAAGCTTGCTTCCCCAGAGCTGCTGGTAGCAGGAAATAGCATTATATGTTCTACCTCCTGAGGAGTAATCTCTGTACTGCATGTGCTCCCCTGCTATGCTAATCAAAACAGATTGAGTAGTGGAAGATTTTTCCTCCATAAGGAATTGCACAAAGATGTTCTACTAGAGCACTCCAAGAACAATTACTTTACTCTGAAACCACGAGAAAACAGAAATCTCCATATTCAATTAATCTGTCATTTAAATATTTCAGATACAAATAAGCAATGCTGGTGTATCCTAGCTTAAGACTTGATCTTGCTGTGGTGTTTACTTCAACAGGAGAAGGCCGGGACACTCGTCTGCCCACAGATCAGATATGTGCAGAGTACAAACCAGCTGCTGCCAGGACATTGGTTAGTCCTGACATTATTACAATGCCAGTTTCAACTGTGGAGCCCCAGGAATTCAGGATAAAGTGGGTTCTACTAGCCACACAGTACTGTCAGAAGGGAATTCCAACAAAACAATTAATTTTGGTGCAAAAATAAGGTTGCAGGTATTGCTTCTGAATACAGAATTTACCTTAGAGAATAGGATGAGATCCCTTGCTCTATCATGTTCCAGGAGATATTTTCTCATCCATACAGCTGTGCACATTCAGTGTGGGGGGGATTTATTCAGCCTAAACACTGAGGAAGGGGTGGCAATCACACAACAAAAAAGATGTCCACAATTAAGGGGAAATTACAGAGTAATTATTCTACCTTCAAACAGCTGAAAATGCTTTGTCTGGCTGGAAATAACTGCTCTCCCATAGCCAGCAGCTCTCCCAGGCTGCTCAGCACTCACTGCCCTGCTCCCCCTTACCCTCCCACGCACCCACTACTCCCTCTTGGCACGCCGTCAGAAAGCTTTCTTTGATATTTGTGTAAACCATGGAAGGTCTGGCCTGCAGAACCAGATGCAGCAGGGGCCCGGACACATCTACAAAGGTCACCGACAGCGGTGGCTGTGTATTTTTCTGCAGACCTGAGTTGCTGGAGTGGTGGCCCAAGGAGAGGGAGAGAGACATCGCAGTGCTATTGGCCGAATGTGTGCTGTCCATATGTTGGATGCATCAGCTGGTGGGGGGGCTGGGAGAAGCTGTGGGGACCTCAGCTTCCTTTCTCTCCCATCTGGCATGGGCACAGTGAGGAAGGATCAGTGGGTGCCAAATTAAAGACGGGGATAAACAAAGGGATTAGTAGCCATGCAAGGGTGAAGCCGTTTCGGAAGCAATGGTGGTAATTCAAGAAGCCTCTTCAGGCTTCACTTCTCAGACCTTTATTCTTCTAGGCAAAGTTTACTCCTTCACATGATGGACTCTGTTAACCATACACGCACAATATTCTTGTATAATTAACCCGAACCTTAGACTTTAAATGCTCTGTGAAGTCCTTTACAAACACCCTTTCTCTCGAGACAGGAGATACCTCATATTTGGTAATGGAGCAGAATAACAGCAATGTAGAAGATTTCTCTTTGAACGTGTTTTCTGTTGCTCCTTACCAGCCAAACAGGTCTGATGTCCTGGTGTCAGACGGAGACAAAGCTGGTGCCACTTTGCTTTTCTCAGGTGTGTTTTTGGGACTGGTGGGGATCACTTTCACCGTGATGGGATGGATAAAATATGATGGCATTACTCACCTGGAATGGACCCAGTTACTAGGGCCTATTCTGCTGTCTGTCGGCGTGACTTTTATCCTGATTGCTGTCTGCAAGTTTAACATGCTTACATGCAAGCCCTGCAAAGAAAGAGAGGAAAACACATCAGATATCGACCAGGCCACAGGCGGACAGTCCTTCGTGTTCACTGGGATTAACCAGCCCATAACTTTTCACGGCGCCACCGTGGTACAGTACATCCCCCCACCTTACCCATCACAGGAAGGCATTGCTGTGAATCCAGGATACCTGCACCCCGTGCTCAGCTGCTGCAGTGCCGCTCCCTCCAGCGCTTCCCCGATCCCCAGCCCAGGCTCTGCTCACTTCTGCCCAGCCTACCCTCTGGACAACCCAGCTTTTACTGGAGACGAGAGCTACAACAGTTTTCTTGCAGAGAATATGAGAAATCAAAGGTACGTCTTCTGAAATTTCCTGGTACGGCTGAACAGAGATTTCTGAGAAATTTTGAAGTGTTGCATATGATTTCAAAGGAAACAAAAGCTAGTCCAGTGTGTTGTCCTTCAGACTTCTTTGTTGTTTTTTCTTTCCTTTTTTTTTTTTTTCCTTTGCTAAGAATATTTGTTGAGTAAAGGCCATAGAGACATACTTTTTTTTTTTTTTTTTTTTTTTTTTTCCCAAAAAAAATTCACTTATGAATCCTTTTAATTTTCAAACTACTGAGTCTCTTGTTATTTTCAAATATATTAGTACATATGCTCCTATACATGTGCTTTTTTTATTTGCTTGTTTTTAACGTTTATTTACTGTCCTCAGAACATTGTTTTCCTGTGTCCACTCAAACAGCATCACAACACAAGAGTGAATACACAAACAGCATTTTCACAACAATGGAAGAGTCAGTTTAATACCAGATGTTCTCCCTGCTGACTGTGGCTGGTCGCAGTACACTCTGCCACTCTAGCAAACTTCCAGCCTTTATTCTTTTCCTACTTTTGAGGTACAAACAAGATCACAGGTATTACAGAGCAATGAGAAACTGCTTCAATCAGACATAAAATAATTCTATACAGACTGTTAAGGGAAAATATTCTAATTACAGGATTTACTCAGAATTATATCCTGCCTAGAAATGAAGTCATTGAGTTCATTATCAAAGGCTATTCACAAAAGTGCTGACTGGCCCATCATTCTCAGCACCACGTGCAACAGACAAAGACAACGTGAAAACAAAGGTCACCTCTTGACATTTTTACACTCCACAAATAATACATCAAATAGCTGAATTGCAGTAAAACTTCATCTTACAGCATTTTCTTAAGCAAAACTCTCACTGAAGTCAATAAGTACTTTGTCCAGATAAGGCTGACATTAATTAAGCGAATTAACTGAATTAAAGTTACTTGTATGCTTTGTGTTTGCTGAATACCTTTTTTTGTGCCTCATCTTCCAATTTTCAGGTCAGGGGACAGTGCTGGTGAGCCAGAAGAACTGCTGGAAGACTACACCTGTGAAGACTTGTCACCTCCTCGTTATGAGGAAATTTACCCACTGTCTTCATAAAGTAACCATGGACAACCGCACTTCCAAGAGATGCCAGCTTTATAATCCCCACGAATCTTTTCTTTAGCACTTGCATGATAAGCAAGTGTAAGCAAAATCTCGGTACTGAACTGTGGTTGAGTGTTGCTGAAGGTATTTAACCAACCCCTTCCTTTTCTTCCTCAAGCTATTTTCTTCCTTGCTATGCAGCCTAAATAGCAAAACTATTAAACTTAAAGATTTAAATCCATGCTAGGGTTCCCCAACAAAGAGTCTGAATTTCAGACTTGCCGAAAACAATGCAAACAATGAACACACAAGATGTTTGTGGAAGGTCACGATTGCTCCTGGACCTTCAGCATCATTAGAATACACTTGATTTATTTTTGATGTATTCTGCCTCTTGATTTGTTGGAAATCTTCAAAAATGTCCACATGCCTGATGCACAAATGTGCCTATAATGTATTAATTCAGCCTGATTACTTAGACTAGCTCACTCACTCATAAGTCCAGTCCACGTTTGACCTCCTCTGCTTGGTTCACCTGTATGAGCCAGTCCTGTAGGCATTTTCAGAGCACCCTGCTTGAGTCAGAGCATCCTAGAAGAGATAAAACACAAACAGTGCCCTATGCCCATTTTTACCCAGACCTCTAAGAGACCCTTCCTGCACTGGATTCAGTTCCATCCCCTGCCTGATGGAGCACAAAGCACTGTCTCCCAACAAGAGTCCTAATAATTGGTTAATACCACAAAAGAAAATGGCACTTCTCTGAAGCCTTGACATGGGTGTGCAGTCCTATCAGTTTTGAAGGTTTTAGCAACGACAGCTGAGACTTGCTGCACCCTCATTCATCAGGAGAGCTGTAGTGGGACACCTTCTGCACCTCCTGAGGTCTCTTCTTCCCTTCTTCCTTCTTTGTGAGTCTTAGGCACATACCTCAGGCTGTAGGTTCTCCCAGGGCATCAAGGCAACCACCTAACGTAGTGGATTTTCTTGATCAAGTTCAGCTTGCAACACCAACATGGTTCTAGACATCATATCCACAAATGGATTAGCAATAAGATCTGACAAGGAACGGAGGTGCATAACCTCCAAAATAGTGTGGAGGTGCTCAAAATCTTTGTTCAGGAACTATCTAAGCCACAGGGCAATGGCCAAGAAAAAGCCATGAGTCCTTCTGTTTTTATTTTGTATTTCCACACATGCTTAAAGTTCTGCTCTTGAGCATGTCCAAAAGTGCCCCAGTACAGCTAGACAAGTCAACAGCTATCTACCTTGTGCAGGAGCCCAACAGGTTTGCCAGTCTCTCTTGAAGGGCTCAACCCAAAAGCTTCTCAGCCCACACATGTTACAGAAGGCACAACACAACCTGCTGCTGGAGGGGAATGGTCAGAATCCAAGGCAACCAAGCGGTGTGCGTGCAGGCCAGTCTCCTGGCCTTATAGCATCTCTGAAAGCAAGATTTGGGTTTTGGAAGCTTTCTCTTGCTCGAAAACAAAACTGTCGCAGGTTCTGTCTGCAGTCATCAGTCTGTGAGGACTTCTGGGTGCTAGAGGAGCAGAGGCACGTGGTATGGGATCTACCTGGCTGTGCATCTGAAAGGTACGGAGTGCCCCTGCAGCCTCACTGTCAATCATGAGATGTAGCTCAGGATGGAGAGGTGCATCCAGAGTGTTGTCCATCTCCAGATGCACACCAACCTCCCTGTCTGGCCTATTTAGAGCATGCCGAGAAACGAAGCCTTTTTGGAGGGATGCAAGAGACAATCAGCTGCAAAAGTGTTGTGCTCTGTTGTGCTGGAAATGGCACCGAGGGGTCACTTTTGGGACACAGCATTTAAGCTGACTCAAAGCTGGATTAGCAACAGCAGCAGCAGTAGCTTCCGGACAATCACTGCAATGTGTGAAGTTTCTCTCACCAGAGAAATATGGGACAGGATGACTTTCAGCAGCGCTCAACCAGGTGCCAGCAGGTAGCATGTGTAGCTGGAGAAAGGCCAGCACTCTGCGTGATCTCTGCGGGACTGAGCGAGAGAACAGGAGGACTAAAAATAAGCACAAGTCTCCCTTGTGGGAATCTCTTGCTCCTCTTCCAGAGTGCGCATGAAGGTGAACCCAGCCTCCGCAGCAGGCAGCTAGAAGGCCCCGGGTCCCTGTGGGCAGGCGCCTGCACTTAGCACGTAGTCCTGCTGACCCTGTTAGGCACTGCGGGAGCACGGAGGTCAGGCGTGATGATTCCGATTGCAGGATCAGGATCAAAATTTCTGCCTGGGCCCCCTCCCCCCCTGCAAGAAAATACCTTCTGTCAGAAATCATAGATCTTTGGCTGCTGGTTTTTTGTTTGTTTGTTTGTTTCCAAATATATGACATAAACATGTTTCATGGGGTAATCATGGCTTTATTTTCATGACATCTAATTGTACTGTCAGAGTAAATATGAGAAATCCAGGTTGCCCTGTGGAATCCATATTGGTTTTAAAGTTTACTTTTATAGACACTAAGTCTGTTGAAAGAGTCCTGAGTTTCTTTTTTTTTTTTTTTTTTAAAAAAAAAACTAAATAAATAAATTTTAATAGCTATGTATTAAAATAATCTTGACCCATCAGATGATTTCTGTCTGGATTCTGTTGGTGTGTTTTACTGCTGCATATTTAATTGAGAAACTACATTCTGATGATATTTCCTTGCTGTTTGGATTGCTTTTAATTTAATTTAATTATTTTATTTTATTTTATTTAAGAATAGGGCAATATTCTATGAAAGCTTTTCTTCTTCCTCTTCTTTCCACCTTCTAGTTTAACCCTTTTTCCTATTTTAAGTATTTTTTATCTTAAGGTGTTTCTTTTCTGCTTTGTTCTGAATATTACAATACCTTTCTGCCCTATGGTAAGTGAAAGAACATACATATTTGGCCAGACCTTCAACCAAGGTAAAGTAACAAGGCCCCTCTATATGATTTAACTCCTCAGAGCACCCAGAAGATTGTGTTGGAGATTTTGCTTAATACATTTTTTCATTTAAACTACTGCTCTTTCAGCAAAATTACCCCTTCTCTCAAGTTGTCTGCAGTGCTGTTGCAGATGTGTAGAATTACTCTTTATTACAGTTAGATGTGCCTTGAATTCCAGCCATAGAAAGAGAATGTATTATATGATTATCCAAACTATGAAATATTGAAGTATTTACTGGGATTTTCCCTAGTATGATTCCTTTTATACAATTTTGACCATAAGCTGGTTAATATATTAAATTGGTACAGATGTGTCCATCAGTATGATGCTGAGCACAATCTGTTTGTCACACTAAAAGTTCTGCACAGGGCAGAACTCTAGGACCTGTCTCCAAATGCTGAATGCCACATGCCATTATTTAGATAACACCTACATCTCATCTCTGTTTTTTAATGTCACACCAGTGCTATGGTATCTGTGAGGGACCACCATAGCCAAGGCTTTCTTTCTCGCAGCACTTTCTCACAAAACCCTATTTTCAACCAATGATGCTCCTGTGCATGTGCCCACATACGCATGCACAAAAGCCTGAAAAGGTGCCCAAAAGGAGCTGAATCGCCCGAAGAAGTGCTGAAATCCTCCCAGGCATCATCTTTAAATAGCACCAGGACTTAGGAAACCGGGGTCTCGGGGCGAGGGGATCCAAGCCACTAAAAAGGGTCCCTTCTCCCAGAGCAGGGCTCCCGGCACCGGCACCCGCCAGAGGGCGCCGCCGGACGCCTCTTCATCCCCATCTTCCTCCTCCTCCTTTTCCTCCTCCTCCTCCTCCTCCTCCTTCTCCTCCTCCTCCTCCTTGTCCTCCTCCTCTGCCTCTTCTGCCTTGTTTTACACCACCTGGCCTTTGAACCATCTGGGCCACAGTTTTCCTCCTTTGCTACGGAAACTAAAAATGCCCTTAAAGAGCAACCCGAGCTCTCAGGCGACCCAAGGCTTAGGGAAAAAAAAAAAAAAAAAAAAAAAAAAAAAAAGCCCCCGGGTGAAAGACCCAGTAAACCCACGCAGAAGAGGATGTGCACGTCCCCCCTGGAGGAGCAGAGCTCTGCAAGGAATTCAGCCCGGGGAGAGATGCTGCTCGGTGCCCTTGCATCCACCCTCGTCCTCCTCACCCCTAGACCTGACGGGACAGACTTCTCTGCAGGAAGGAGCTGGGGGAGTCCGAGAGTCATTTGTGGAGAACCAGGGCATGCTGCTTGCATGCAGCGTGCACGACGATCTGTGCCTGATGCAAGTATCATCCGTGGCTCCACTTTAGCTGTCAGAGCTCTCAGGATGTGCTAAACGCCACTGTTGCTGCTCCATGCCCAGGCGAGCACCAGCGTGCCTGGCAGAGAGGCGTGTGGCACCCTCCAGGCAGTGCCTTCATCGGCTGGGTAGTGCTGACTTCGTCCTGGTTAGCTGGATGCTGTTAGCTGCTGAGATGTGCAGCTTGTTCCCCTAGAGTGTATTTCCTTGTTTGCTTTTACCCATTAGGTATTAATCAGCTCATGTGCTTCAAAACCACTGGTAATGTGATGCAAAACCTCACAGGGCAGGTGGGGACCAGAGGGAGAATTTCTTCAGTCCTGACCCACGAGCATAGGGTGACTTGCAGGAACTGGATGCTGGGGAGCAGACCCACGTGGACCTATGTTTCTCTTGACTGACACCAGCAGGTACTGGGAGAGCCTGTCCCAGTACCAGCGGAGGTTATTTTTCCTGCCAGAATACCTTAGAGAGGTCTCAGGGCACGATGTCACCACCTCCAGAGTTACTCAGAGTCTAATTGTGAGATGTAGCAGGCTTGTGGCTTCCTGAACAATGTTTATAAAGTGATGGAGGGTCTTTTTCCTTAGGAACAGGCAAAAACATTTATCTTGTTCAAGTGATCAATCAGGAAATGCCTTCCTTGCCCTCAATGCCATCATGTAATAACAGCACGGGGTCATGGAGAAATCAGTACTGCTCTGGTCGCTTGTATGTGTGCCTCGTGTGGCAGCTGTAATGAACAATTGATTGCATATATGCAATCTATTTAGCAACACCACAGGACATGGTGTAGCAGATTAGCTGCTATCTATATTTTAAAATTCCTAGGATGGGATTATTGCCCTCCCATTTGGATTACATTGCACCAGATTTATTTAGAATATAGCAGGTGTTTTCTTTAGTTTTTGCTAGTGGATCATCAGACTATAGGTAAGGCTGTGATTGCTTTCCCTCCTTTTGATGTGGGGGCTGGTTTGTGCCCCACTTTTGGGTGGCTGGTGTCTCTCACCAAGCCAGCCTCCCCCAAGCAAAAAGCAAATGCAGTACACCAGTAGTTTCCCAAAAGCAGCACACAAACCTTCCGACCCAGGGAAAAGCTTTGAAGAATGCAGCCTGTTTTTAGGATACAGATATTTCCAGAGACATTACTAAAAATGCATTTATTATGTGCTTCTCCAGCTTTTCCTTCTTTCCCTGCCCTGCCTCAGCCTTGAGTTTCCAAGCAAGCACAGTGCAGGAGAGAACAAACTGATGCCTAGGTCTATACAGGCTACACAGCTTTGCCTCACTCAGGGGCCAGGTGATGGAAGATGCTGCTGTTTGTGCCCCTTTCCCATCCTTGTTTACCATCAGTTATTTTTCAGCATTCAACATATCATCACCTGCATTTAAGTAGACGGGAAGTGAAATATTACCAGGAGGTGCCACAGCATATTCGTCATAGCTGCTGTGTTATCCCTTTCAAAAGCTTATTATTTAGACAATCAGTCAAACTCTCTCTCCTTATGCTATTTTCAGGGATGGGGGAAAATAACTGAAACTACCAGGACTTTGGCAGAAATTACTCTCTGCAGAACTATTTATTTTTATTATTTATTTATTTATTTATTTTCCAACAGAACGTCAGTTCCCTTTAACACCTTTCATGGAAAGGGACTGAGAAAGACAGACAAATTATTGTAAAGTCACGCAGCTCTGAATTTGTGCATGTGTGTACAAAGCTGCAGTTCTACTACTCCTGATAAAGCATTAAGTTAATATATATATATTTACCAAATTTGTTCAAATAAGTCATATATTGCCCTTCCCCATATTTTCCCTTCAAAAGGAGAGCTTTCTGAGCCCTTTGCATTGTACTAGCATTACTACAGTCTCTTTTCTGTCTTTCTGGCCTTTTGCAGACACACAGGTGCTTGCTCCTCCTGCTCTCCAGGACAGGGACTGACTAGGACTGTGCTGCTCTGGGGGCACAGAGCACTCTTGCACCAGGGTTGGCTTGTACCAGTTGACTTGCTTCACAGGCAGAATGAGCACTGTTTTTTACCTGTAGAAACTGTGGAAACAGGCACATTCACCATCTTTGTAAATCAGTCATGTCAGGACTTCATTCTTGTATTTTAACACTTGAATGTAGCCTTTATATGTGTGTAACAAATCCTGAGAGGCATGTGGACACAGCACCCTTGATAGGATGAATGCAGGCAGTACTATAAAATGTCTAATGCTCCTTTTGTGCTTGCGTTTTCAGCCTGTTAAAACCTGGATATGCTGGCATAGAACAGGAAGGAATATGGAGAAGAAGCTGCAGTAAAAAAATCCCATCTTCAAATCCTTCCCTTGACTGTAGCAACCACAAATTTCACCCAGCTTCATGGAAGCCACAGGGCAAAGGCATGAATATGTGGAAAAGTCAGAAGATGGAGAAATGGAAAATTGCAGGAATGCAAGTGTAGGATGTCTCATATTCTTACAAATAATGAGAATGAAAGACAGAAAAAGAGAACAAGCATAATAAATTGTTGATGGGGAAGAAGAAAAAATGGGGGGGGGGGGGAGAACACTCCACCCTACCAAATGATGCAAGTGATCACTTTTCTAAAAAAATTCAGTTTAAAGTCATTCCTTTAACTTTTCCAAATAAATGTGTTTGTGATCTCTTCCTAGGAATGAATTCCTCAACCAATTCCAATATATTCAAAAAATCTGGTGGTATAAATGCTTAAAACACTGGAATATACAAACATAGATATGCACAACGCCCCAACCTGCAGTTCCACAGGGTAGAATAACTTGCTTAAAGTCACCTACCATAAGGCTCTGTCAGTGGGAACTGAACTAATGCGGCAATTGATGGGAGGTTACAGCACCGGGAGCACCAAAGTGGAAAAGATTGCATGGCCCCTGCTGTGATAGGCAACTGCACATTCTCTTCTATAAACTGTTCAAGCTCCATGTTAAAATTAGTCAGGATTTGCCCCTACTTTTACTGGAAGACAAGGAAAAGTCAAGAAGACAGAGTAATACCCAACAAGGCAGGGAAAAAAAAAAAAAAAAAAAAAAAAAAAAAAAAAAAAAAAAAAAAAAACTTAGGAGAAAAAATGAACTCCTTTTACAAACTATGCTACCTGTTTTAAGTGCCTCTACGTTCTCAGCCTGTGTTTTGTGTATTGCACTTAATATTGATAGTAAATCAAAATGAGGCAACAAATGTGTAAATGTTTAATGTTTACTTAGCCCTAGAGAACAGGAGGTGGTGACCCACAGGGCAGCATTACTAAGATGTTAGGGGTTTATATTACATGTTCAAGTATTTTATGTTACTTTTCCACTATTTTCACAAAAAGCAAGCTCTCCTCCATCTGTTTAGTAAAGAAAAACAATAACCAAATGAGCTGCAAAGCTATGTCTCTGCTTCCAAAAAGAATAATGAAATCTTAACCTGCATAAACATGCCTTCTTAATGAGAACCAGGCTTGTGATCTAATTGGATAATATTTCACTTATATTGTATCAAAATGATTATCAGCCTGAATATTGTTGGTGCAGGTGTAACTTAATGGATTCAGGTTCCTATTATCTGGCACTTAGCTGCTTATGTTGGTGTTCAGGGCATTAAGTCCCTCAGTTTTCCATAACAGGCAACAACAACAACTCTGCAGAGAAATATAAATTAGAGATTTTCTCAGGCCCCATAAAACAGCCAACATAATTTTTTATGGTTGCCAGATTCATCACAGGGTTTTATATACCCAGCACACAGAACTGACTACAACCACTTCTGCTTGGCTATTTTTGTTGTTGTTGTTGTTAGTGTTTCAACAGAGTATGGAAATCGATGTGGAAATGTAAGATGAATGGTCTGCTCCTGAAGGCATGGAGCTGTCAAAGGCATGGAGCTGGTAACAGGATTCCATATACAAGCCCTGCTTATAAGCTTTGCTGCTGCACTGGGACTTGTAGTTTAGACAAGTTACATGCACAGCATGAGTAATGAAGACAGAAAATAGCATGATTGCTGAATCATATGCCCATTTACAGTATCGTGGGGTACGTGAGTGTATGTAGCTGATATGCACACACATGGGCACGCCTAAATTACATAAACTCTGACTTAACCTGTTAATTCATATCTATATTTAGTATAAATTTAGAACCTGAAGACCGATAAATAAGAAGTATTAGGAAAAAAATATCCTCTGTTGTTTTTCAGAAGTTGATATTAGCATTCATTGTTTACCAAAAGATAATGTTTTTTTAATTGTTCAGTTATAATAAGAGCTACTAGGATAGGAGTTACAATACTTTGCATAATGATAATAATATTTCAAAATTTGTGTCTAGCATGTACTTTTCCCATCTTACATTTACTAAGGAGCCATCCAGTCGTAATTTTATGCTACTCAGCAGCATAATTTTTTATGTTACCTTTTTCTCTTGTCCCTTGCTAACTATGCCTAGCCTGGAATAGAGAACTGAGAGAAATTTGCCTGCTTCAAAGTGGAAAATTACATGCTTCCTTTCGTGATTCATACATGAACATATTTCCCAGCCCTCCATTAAAACTTGGATTATGCTCATTACCTACAATACTGGGACAAATTTAGCTGCTGTTTCCTGGGTGCTTCTCTTAAAAATAATGCCAGTTGCCCACAGTAATGCTGGATTGGTCCAATAAACCTGAAAAAAAAAAAAAAAAAAAAAAAAAAAAAAAAAAAAGAAGCCCAAACAGAAATCTTTGCTGCTTTTATAAACAATACATCATTAACATATGAATAAACTACATATTTTTGTTTTTACCAGCACAACTGTTTTCCCCAGGAAATCACAGTAAAAAGCTGAAGTTAGTGTTCCTTTAGAAAGTGCATGTTGTTTATAGAAATAGTCTTAACAGTTAATGTCTGGCAAAGCTTCAAACTGAGAATCACATTACATTGGTAATTTTAACTTTATCATCTTAAATAGATCCAGTTTGGATGTATGAATACAAGCAGAGCAGGACAGCGCTCAAAGAGCTGCCTTTAAGCAATCTTTATTCTGTCCCATGAAGCTTTGTAATTCTTTCTGTTATTATTAATAGCTGTTAAGTGCTGACAGCATGCTTGGCACAGAATGAAACGTACGAGCATACATGGTTCTTGTTAAGGGTGGCCCTCGGGAGGCCATTTACTGTGTGTAACAACAACAACAACTTTATTGGAGTAGTAACCTACTCACACAGCTGCAGCTCGGGTGTCAGGAGATGTCGCTGTTTAGACAAAATAGGGATGTGCACATGCATGCAGATGTAACGCCGATAGGCATCAATTTTTGTCTTGGTAACAGGGCTGCAAGCATTTCTCATGAGCAGACAAGACTTTCTGAGGTAGCTAAAGAGTATCTGGAGCCCAAAGTGACATTTTTGCTGATTTTCCTCCCTCAGCAGTGGACGTGCAGAGCACTGGGACAGGCCAAGCACTTAGGGGCAACACGGATGCTGGATATGCTGATCTGACACAGGGCTCAGGCAGGAGGAGGAACTGCGAGGACAGAGTCAGGAATGCTGCTGGAGGTTGAGCAGCTGATGGGGTGACAAGAAACAGCAGAAAACGGACAGTAAGTATTTTAAGGAACTTCAGAGATGGTGTGGGAAGCAGTTGCAGGCCCTTAACCCAAGACACCTGGAGGGAGTGGAACTGGTTGTCCAGGTTTGCAGGTGGCATTAACTCCCCAGCTCCTGATCAGATCCCTGTGCAGTGCCCAGAGGAGAAGGAAAGGCTCCCTCACATGATGAGGCTGGTGCTCACACCCACCAGCAGGTATGGCCTGACACAGAGATGCCACAAAGGCAGGGCTGGCCATCCATCACTTGCTGTCTTCTCCTTTGCACCTGCCCTTATGCAATGCCCGTGTCCAAGTGCACCTCTTGATATTACAGGTGAGACGGCTGTGTTTGCTTTTGCTTCTCCAGGGCTCTGCTCTACTGCTCCAGCCATGGCCACAACCAACCCCACATTAAGGAAATCTTGCTGGGGGATCCCGACTTGTAAGCACAGAAGATAAAGCTCCCTAAAATAAACTGCTGCACCATGTGGGAGACAGGTTACCCATTAACCTGAGCATCCTGATACTGGTCACGGCCAGCAGCAGGAGAAAGCAGGTCCAACCAGCTCAAATAGTTCTGCCGAAATGGCTGTTTCATCTTGGTTTCATGGTAATTGCCTGGCTGGCTTGTTTCCTGCTGCACAAAACCCTCCCTCCCCCTTCTACATCACTTGCTCTTCAACACTTCCTAGCAAACATCATCCCTTCTTCACTGTCTTCCTCTTAACACTGGTTTTAGAGATGGATGCTTTTGAGGTACCTTTGCCAGACTGCCAGAAAAGTGGCTGAAAATCACATACCTTTAAGGTGTTACGGCTGGGTACTCCAAAAATAATGAATTCAGAAGTCATTAGTCACCTACAGACATTTAGGCTATAAAATATATAAATGAAATGGATTATTTAACCTCAAGGGAGAACCCTTGCTTTCCACACTCCTATGCATGGTGTTCCTGGCACTGTTAAATCTCTGCTTTTCTGCAAACACATTGATTATAGCTGGCATACTAAAACCTGAATTTGCAAAGCCTGTCTCTGTACAGAGTGTCTAGAAGAGTTATACCCATTAGATCATGAAGTACGTGCATTGCAGCGATGGTGTTTGGGTGTTGGGGGGATTTCTGGAGGAACTGCATTGTGACTGTGCAGAATGAGTTAATTTTCCCATTCATTCCTCTGCTGGGAACATGCTCTCATATCTCACACAGCAGCAAAGCGGTGACGGAGTTATTCACAGACAGACACCATGGGGGAGATTTTTCCAAAGCACAGGAGGGATCTGAGATTATAGGTACCCTGCCCAGGTCCTGGGACCTGCCACACTGCTGTGGCCACGAGACAAGAGACCCAAGTGCCAGTGAGGTTACAGTTGGTTGCCTTGGGGTCTGGCAGTCGTGCGGTGGGGGCAGTGTGGAAGGCTGAGCAAACTGTTTGAAAAGCTGAATAAATACTCAAACAGTTCACCCATGATACTACAGCTGGCCTACTTGGAGTGCCAAAGCTGATTTTCAGCTGTACTGCATCACATTGCAGTGACTCTGGAGCCGGCATCCTCCCCCCTCCTTGCACGGCTGAAGATGCTGATACAATCTTAGTCTAAGGAAAGACAAATGATACGACATGCTAACTGATCCAAAAGGGACTCATTTCCTAAGGAATTTCTGATTATGACAGCAGAAATAATATATCTGTTATGAGATATTGAATAGGAAGTACTTTACTGAAGGGACTTACATGTCCACAGTAAAATCAGCATTTGTCTATCCTTGTTTTCTCCTTTATTTTGAAGAAAATTCTGAATTATAAAGATGTGAGGATAGAGAAGTTGCCTCTCTCACACTCACTGCTTACTACAGCTTGCCTCATTTCACATCATCGTTGTTCCTTAAACCCAAGGTACTTGGCCATTACCAGTCTCCCTCTTCAACAAGGCATCCATGTGAAGTGTCCTAAGTCACTGGTTTTTGTTTTCTCTTGTACTTGAGCAGAGTGTGCTTGGTTTTGTTTGTTTGTTTGTTTTTGTTTTTTGTTGTTGTTTATTTGTTTGTTTTCCTTTTTTCTTAAACACTATAAAGCTCTTACTACGATTACTACATCGTTGTAATAAGAACAACCTTGTGCATGTACCATAGAAGTGGCCTCTATAATGCTTTTTTTGTTTGTTTGTTTTGTTTTAAAGTAAATTATCCAGTATTTCAGGGTCATGTTCTCACTCCCTAGTGTTGTTGCACATAGGATGCTCATAAAAGCATTTCCATGCAGCCTTTGAGAAGAATTAAAGAGTTGCAATGCATCCTAATTAAGGCACAGAAGAGGCCTGGCAATTCTCGTGGTACTTAGTATGTCATCTTCTTCCTATCTCTTAAACCTAATAATTTGCAAACCACCGCTATATAGGAGAGTTATATCTGCTATAACTTATGTCAACTTGGATCCCCCCCTCCTTTTTCTTGAACAATGTTTGGCAGCCAACTGTGTGTGGAAACTAGACTGTTTCACATTAGTCAGCAGTACATTTAAATCATTCTTACCAAATGATTTACTGTAGATTACAAATTCTTATATGGCATTTTAAGTTAATGATTAGGCAAAGCAATATATCACTAAAATGATTAGTTGCATATGTATTTTGCTTCAGTG
Source organism: Nettapus auritus (assembly GCA_011076525.1). Taxonomy (NCBI): domain Eukaryota; kingdom Metazoa; phylum Chordata; class Aves; order Anseriformes; family Anatidae; genus Nettapus; species Nettapus auritus. The sequence goes on along the minus strand of CM021797.1, from coordinate 26,399,584 downwards.
ATTCTAAATTTCTCTTTGGTTTGGAGGATTTCTGATCTCTTATTTTCACCACTTGAAGAAAAAAGATATATTTTTAACAGGAAAGGGCAGAGGACCCCAACATTTTTGCCTGTCTTCTCCAACTGTTGCTTAAATCAACAGGATTTTCCTCCCTGCAGGAGTGTCATGTCGTGAGGAGATGCTGCTAAGTTGCTTAGTGCTCTCCAGACACTTATTGACGGGTGTCAGTATTGCACAGCATTTTGTTGTGTTCCCAAAGGTACGAGGAAAAGGTGGAGGGAAAATAATTAAGACTTTATATTAAATTAAATAATGAATGATCCATCAGGAAAGATCGAATACTACATAAAAATATGTAAGGCAGGAAAAAGCGACTGTGCTCATTTTGCATGTACAGACATTTCTGCAGGTTTCTGAAAATTGTACATGTCCTATAACAGGGGAAAAAGGGGATTTGCTGACTCTGTCTAAGAAGTGGACTTTGAAACCAAGGTGAAAGAAAGGTGGAGCACACTAATAAAACAATGGGCTGTTGCACCAGGTAACTGGCATCTTTAAGAAGAAGCAGTGACATAAAATAGACTGTTTGTTTGCCATGGGCCAGGATCCTGCAAGCACACAAAGATAACAAGCAACTTTACATTTATAATTTCAGTGAAATGAGGAAGACAATTTCTTCTGCTTCAACAAAAATAAAATCAGTGCAAAGTTTCCTGTGTGTAACTGCATGCATATCAAAACATGCGACCCTAACTTTGCATCCTGTTGCATGCAAACAGCTGCCCAGTTACTGGGTCCTGCTGGTTTGGCTGAGGCTGTGTGTGGCTGCAAGATCCCACTCATGTGAGTATAACAAGAACAGGCAAGATCTACTTTGCATGCTTATTTCAGCACCAATCACATTTTTTTTTCAGCAGTTTCAGATGGCTGACAAACAACAGACAGGATTACTGCAATGTTTATTTCATTTATTAATTACCTCAGCTCTTGCTCACAGCATATAGCAATCAATTTAGTAAAAAAATACCATAAATGAGGGAGTGATCTGATATTTATTATTGACATCTGCTTGGACTTTGCTATTTTTTCCTCAGGTTTCCAACCAATTCTGTATCAGATCAAACCTTGTAAACTCCTCAGAGAAGTCTACCTCTGGTCATACCACAGGAGGTAAGCGATTTCCAGCATTGTGACTCCTCACAAGAAGCCTTTAAAGACAGGCGTCTCTGTCTCCCTCCACTGAAACCAGAGATGTTAGGTCTTCTTCCTCCATGTGATACCAATACTAAAGAGACCACAGGTGGTGGGAGGCGATTGCTGGAACAAGATTTCAGATCATTAAACCAGAGTTGTTCCTAGAACAAAACCTAGAAGCAATGCAACTTAGAGGCACAATGTCTGGTGGAGAAGTAGATTTGAGGAGGAGTTCAGGAGGAGCATCCAAAAAGAGGGTTCAAGAGAAATCTAATCCTTAAGTAAAAAAAGCAGGGATAATTACAGCAATGTGAGCCTACTTGGGGAAAAATAAATAAATAGATCATAGATTCTCACTCCATAAAATCATGAGACTGTGAAACAATAAAGAGTGAAAGCTGTTGCAGAAGATAGGCAGCACCTAATTTAGGTCTGGACTGAAATCCAGAGTTCATTATGAAATGCTCGGACCTCAGAAGAACATACATGCCTTACAAGGGATCTCAAATAATTCTGACATCAAGCATGGGGTTATAGAGAATGAGCTAATAAGGAACAGTAGGGACAGGGGACATCCAAAACTGCCATCTGGCCTTCTGCAATTTAAGGACCTATGAATATCTGTATATGAAACTACCTTCACCTTATGTGTGTAATACAGCCCAGCACCCATTCTGGGTCGTATGGTCCAAAAAAAAGCTGGGGATTTGCCTTGGGTGAAAAGAATGTCAAAATTTGCTGTATAGTTAAATAGTAATAGCATGGATTATAGCATTTACTCTGGACTAGAGGACGGCTTCACTTCCTATTTTAGCTCAGAGACTGGTGGCTCACACCTGCATCTGTTTTATCTGTAGAAGCATAGACATGCATCATTTCTCTTGTAGCTGTATGGAGCAGAGTATTTATGATAACTCAGTGAAGGAGTATGACTGCAGCCTCAGAACCTTCATCACTTGGGAGGTATGGGACTTATAAGGCTATGAGACTTCTTCTGAGGAATTAAAAAGCATTGTATTAAAAGTAGTAGCAGAGCAGGAAGCAGGTACCAGAAACAGCCCTGGATGCCCAAAACATGAAGATTGTGAGCTGTGCTCCATGCCCTTGTCTTTTGTATTTGTTTCTGCAGTGCAGCCCAGCTTAATGTCTGAAATGCACTCATGACAAATGGAAATGTAGCTTTCCCATAGGATCTTTCAGCCTGTTGGGCTGGGGATGACATTGAACCTGGGTCTCTCATTTCTGTCTCCTCATTGTATATGAAATGGTCTCCATCTTGTCTTTCCTGGAGGTAGTGGGCAGAGTATTTCATCGGAAACAAATGCAGGCCAAAGTCACATCTTCCTGGTATCTCATAGAATGAACTTAAAAATTACCACTCAACCAGGATGCGTAGGGAGTGTTAGTTTAGGGAGAAAGCTGGTGAAAGCTTAAATCAGTATCTCAGGCCAAATAGAGGAAAGAGAGAAGGGCTGGGCAGTAATCTCTAGGAAAATTGTGTGATGGTGCCCATAAAGACTGCAGGGCCTCCACCACACCAGCTAAGTCCACCAACTAGGACACAGAAGTTTCTCAATTTTGAACAGTCTTAAATAAGAACAACAGTTGTAGGGTTCAGAGTAAAGTGATTCAGGATAGAAACTGTAAATATAAACATCTGGAGAGTTACACAGCAGCTAAGGTGGGGTTTTCTGGGACCCACTGCAGTTCCTTCTCAGCCCTCTCCAAATACCTACGTATTTCATTGTATACTGCCCCAAAAGACTACCTAAATTGCCCAACGTTATACAACAAGACAGTGATGACAAGACACCTCTAGGCATTAGATTGCATTGTTTCTGCTTCCAGAAAGGTGAAATCTAGTTACAGCTTTGTACTCACTGTTCTGTGAGTTAAAAGGACAGTATTTGCTAAGCAGTCTCCCTATAAAGGCTCAAGACACAGTCCTCATGGATCTCTTCTTTTTCCAGCTAAAACAGCAGGACTGAGCCTTAAAGTATCTTTGTTAAAGTAGTTAATAGATTATTGTCCAAAGTAAACATATTTCAGTAAGTGCAAGACTGTTTTCTTTTTTCCTCCCTCTTTCCGTCTTTTGTTCAACTTCAACTCAGCTATTTATGATTCATTTCATGAGACACTAGGTTTTCTCTGAAGGCACTAAAAAGGGACAGAGCTATCAAACAGTTTTAGTGACTAGTACCAACAAGGAACTGTTTTCCTCCATGCTATAAAACAGGCACTGTCAATAGACTACAACCGGCAATAAACTATTAAAAAAGGAATTTATGATGGCTACTTATTATCCTCCTGAAATAATGTTGTTACAAGGCTGCCCTTTCCAGTCATCCACACAGATCACATGGCAGATGTCTAACAAAGGGAAAGGCCCAGATCCACAGGGAACGGCTGCAAATAGCCCAGGAATTGCCCCATGTTACATGGGCACACACCTCACCAGGGTTTCAAAGCAGCAGAACAATTGTCCCACATTGGACTTCAACTCTTTATACATAGGCAGTTGGTTTAAGGTGGGATCGTAATTAAATTATGTGTAGTACATATTGAATTATTTTAATGGATAAATATCAAATTATGTAGAAATGTCTATTACTGTTTAGCGAGGAATTGGTGAAACACCAGGATAAAATAAGAAATGTCATAAGCCTCAAATACCTGACTCGCTTTTTGGATTTCTAAAAACTTCCAGTTCTAGCACTCATTCCTTCCTCTCCAACCCCATAACAGGCTTTCTGCTTTGCTGAAGTGTCTGCCTCCATTAAGGCTGACATTTGACTATGATATGGATCTGTAGTTGCTATAAATTGTGGTATACCACTGGCAGCAATAGAGTTACACTGTCTTACTCTAATTGATGAATTCTTGTGTTCAATAGACATTCTAGAAAGAAGGGGGAAACAATACACAGCTCAACCTTCAGAGTCATTTGGGCTGTCTACTTTGTGATCTGGACCTTCATCCATTGTGCCTCCAGAGCAAAGAACTTCCCAGAATGCCAGACTGGAGTCACACAAGCTGCAGTCAAGGCTGAACACACAGCCCTGGGGAGAAGCCTCCTTGTACTGAGTCGTAGGTGAAAAGCCCTAAACGCCTGTAGGGAAAAGAAGGAGGTGGTTTGAGGAGCTGCAAGGGAAAATGACTTTGGGGTTTAGAGGAAAGAAAGTTAGGCTGGGCTGAGAAAAAGAGCAAAAAATGAGTTGTGGAGAAGTGGGATGTTAAGGGGATAGCCACAGGTAGAAAATGAAACAATTGCAGCACCAAGCTCTCTGAAAGTCCTTGTAACTCACCATAGTGTTACGAAAGACATTCCCTCTTCCCTCTGTCGCTGCAGACACAGTAGCTGACTGGTATCCTGTCCCCTGGGCAGTTCATCTGGGGAAAAGAAGGAGCATATATTGCAATATCAGTTATTACCCTGAGAATACAACACTTATTCCCAGGGGAAAATAATAATAATAATAATAATAATAAGGACTTTCAGAAAAGAGTTTTGTTCATTTTAACAACTCCAAACAATGGATGCGCACCACTGAAAATCGGGAAATAATATGCAAAAAGAACTAAAACGAAAACGACCCATTTCTCCACGGAGACGTTCTTACAAATAGAGCCTCCATGCTAAGAGCAGTGGTGAGCATGAGTTAAACGGCTGCTGAGGTTATAACGCTGGGTTTACAATGTGCGCGGTTATTATTTCACAGCGAAGGAGACAGCCCTGCCTGTGATTGTCTCTTGCTGGCTTCTTGGCTGAGCAGCTCAGCTGTGTCAAGACCGCATCTCTGCAGCGAGGGGAGCAGCAATTAAATTAATGCGCCAGGACCAAACGCGAAGCCCCGTATCCCGCAAAAGCCACCGAGACCAGGAGCTGCTCGTTCGCATCCAGGAGTGCCTGTTTACGTAGCTGCTTCTCCGTAAGTTTAACAACGGGAGCGACCAAACCACCTCTTGTTTTCCGCGGCACCTTCCGCCCCTGCCACGCTCCCACGGTCTGCGAGCGGGGGGACCCGGCCCCGCACCGAGCCCTGCCAGCGCCGCCGGGCGCCCCCTTCCCCGCGGACCCCTGCCGCGAAATGCGCTCCGTAATCATCATTTGACTCTTCTTGTCTCAGTTTGAACGTCTGAAGCGAAAACATCACCTTTCATTTAGCCCGGCGAGGACTGCAGTAGGAAAAAGAAGGAAAGAAACGTCGAGCCTGTGTATAGCGGTATTTTTTAAGCAAGGGGCTTTGGAGGCAATTTAAAAAAAAAAAAAAAACACGCTGGCTCGCAGAGATATTTTTCCAATTATCACCTTGGCAAGATACAGTTCCCTGCTTCCAAAGCCGAGTTCTCCCTCTCCAGCTCGGGTTTTGCACTCTCCCGAGCCGGCTCCCCTTCCCTCCCTCCCTCTCCCGAGCTTTCCATGGGTCTCACAAGTCTCCCACAAAAATGCCTCCCGGTTTCTTCTCGCCGGGCTTGGCGCTGCCGGGCGGTGGGGTTGTGTCGGAGCCCTCCCCGTCCCACCGCACGGCCGCCCGCATCCCCCGGGGCTCCAGCGAGCAGGGGTCAGCGGCAGCCGCTCCCCCCCGTCCTCCAGGCGGGCTTGCAACCCTCCGCGAGAGGTAACCCCCTGCCCAGCGCCTCGCAAATATGCCACAGATTTGAGGAGAGGGCTGTGGAGAGGACCCTGGGGACAAGGGGACAAGGAGAGGGTCCCCTGGAAAGCGGCGGGGGGAGCAGCGTCCCGGGGAAATCCGGGGGAAATCCTCGCCCCCTAGCACCGAGGCTGGGGGGGCTGCGGGGGTCTCGGCGAGGAGAGCGGTCCCCGCCGGTGCTGGGCTCCGTGCGCCGCTCCCACGGCGGAGGTGGCTGCGGGGGGCGTTTGGGTGTATCCTCCGACGTCCTGGGAACAGTGCTTTGGGCGCACCACGGTCGTGCTTTCCTGGATCACAAGGTTTTCCGAGGGGGGCGAGCCGGGAGATGGGAATTTACAGCGAGTGGTGCATACAGCACACCGTTTTATGACATTAAAAAGCACCAGATCAGGTGGCTATATCGACAGTTTATTTCGGGCACAAGTACAAGCATGCTAAGCTGGCACAAATTCCCCCCTCCCCCGAGCGCCACGGATGCTCGGAGAACATTTGCTCCTGAAAATTCATCGCCTTCTTCCCGGCACAGGCTCCTTCAAGTCGTGGGAAGGCACCCACGGGGCTCTTCCACTGCATGTGCAGCACCGGGCAGATCTCGGAGCTCAGGAGCATGCAGCCCTCATCTGCTCCATCTGGCCGTGAAAATCAATTGCTAAATACGCGTGTTTTTTCAAGACCAGGTTTTGCATTACCTGTTGACTGGGGACACGTATACAGAGGAAGCTTTCGATATAATTCTGTTTTCGCTCACAGTAAATCCCATATGCTGCAGACAAATTAAATCCCATATGCTGCAGACAAATTCTTACCAGCTGGGAGGGCCGGAGCAGTAAAATCCAGTAATTCTGGTTCATCATAAATCAAGTTTATGAACTGTAGTACAAGGTATACAACTCTGGAAGTTGCACTCTTTAGTGGTAAATGGCTGCTGAAATGTTCGACAGTGGCATTGTCAAATTCCCTTTTCCACCTAAAACTTGACACAGGCTAATTCTTACAGCGATCAGCGTCTCTTGCTTAATTTGGGAGAAAAACGCCTGGCACAAACTGCATTAGACGAACAGAAAAGTAAAACTCCGAGTGTAACACGCAGAATAAAGACTGCGGTCGCCGCAGTCAACCTACATTTCTTTTTGCCCATTTGTTACCAAACGTGTGCAGGCGGCTGGCCGCGGCAGGCTGCCACACGGCTGTAGCCAAAGAGTAAGTGAGCTCACTTAAAAAGAAAACGTAAAAATACCCGCTCGAATTTCGTTATAAAGGCGTCTTTCCCCTGTCCCTGTACTTGCAACGTGTGAAACAATTTCAGAAGAGAATTATGCCCGCACAGCATCTTCCAGGCAAATCTCAACACAGTGTAGGTGGTATTTCTTCCGCGCTATTAATTTCTTACTGACTGATTCAGAAGCTTTTTAGAAAATGAAGGGCTGCAAGAACAGACTCGTAGTATCCTCTCACTTGTGCTCGCAGACTCTGGAGTAGACTGGGACGAGTTGTGCCTCCCATTCAATCTCTGGATTAGCATCTATACCGAAGTTAAACATTTCATGTTTGGGGTTTGATGCTGCATTAGGCGGGAAGGTTCTCCAGGAGTTTCTGGAGAATTGTAATATGGCACATTTTTTGCTGTTGTGTTTTTCATAGCCGTATTTATGATTCTAGGAAATTTTCAGAACGAAACACGATCTTTAGAAACACAGCAACGATTATATTATTATCTTTTCAACCGCGAATATTGCGACTACCCCCAATAAAACATACCAGCCCAGCAGCGCACAATGCCGCGGTGCTACAAGATAATACAAGTTTTCTGTAGTCTTCCCCGAGTCCCGGGAGACGGGGTAGGGTCTCTATCGGGGCTCTGCAGCTTGTCAAAACTTGTCAAATCAAAGGAACCGAAAGTGAGGAGGCAACTGACTGGGGTTTTGCAGTGTTACTGTGGAGCTGGGCTGGAGATGCTGGGTTTGCCCATGCCAACGCGCTGGTGAGGCTTCGGCGGGCATTTCAGGTAGGAAACACCGCCGTTAGGTTGCCGACTTCTGCCCTCAAAATTACCCTAAAGATTCTCGTGTGAAACAGCTGTCAAGATTTTACCCTTGGGGAAAAGAAAAAAGAAACCGCACGCCACACACCCACTCACCCACACACCGCACTTGAATGACAACCTGTTTTATGCTGGGGACCCCCGGAACTCTCAAAGAGGTGTCTCTTGCGTTTGAACTAGTTTCGAGATCCTTTAAGTTAATTATTGGTCTCTTTAATAATTGTTCTTTTTTCCCCTCCCGAGATTTATTCACAGAAGAAGCCCCAGAGATATCCCCGGCCGCCTTGGGAAAGCACGGAGACGTGCCGCCTCTCTCCCGGTGAGGCTGGGCTCGCACTTGGCGTTGCGGTGTGCTTATTTTAAAGCTTCTCCTTCCCAACCTGCGCTCGGTATTTCTGTGCAGCCGAGGAAAAAGGAAAAGAAGAGGACCACCGCCGACCGGCAGCCCCGCGGCTGCTCTCCCCCGACAGCCTGGTGCTGCGCCCGCGGCGCGGGGGCGAGCGGCGCTCGGATGTGGGCAATTGCTGGCGCTGTTTGCGAGCTACGGCGCCTTCTCTTTTTTTTTTT
>CM021797.1:26366166-26391030 GCA_011076525.1 Nettapus auritus | reverse complement strand
TTCCTTTATTATTTTTTCCTTTATTACTTCTTAACGCGCTTATATAACTGAAAATATATATTAAAATTCTTTATGTAGAGTATAAACCGTATGCATAGGTTTAGGCTAGCTGCTGAAGAAGTCCAGGATAAACAAGAAGAAAGCTGCTCTCGTCTCTAAGGTCGGCATGGGGCTGTAAAACACGACTGGCAGAGTAAAACTCTCCAATCCGTTTCACTCCTCGTTGCACTCTGAAGTCATCCGGCTTCTGGGTATCTGGGATTTTACAGAGACATAATAATTTTATTTCATTTTGTTTATTTATTTATTTATTTTCCGAAGTGAGCTCTGGCTGCCGAGCCGGAGTTAGATACGTTCCCTTCCCCAGTGCCTCCTCCTAGCCACCGCCCTGTCGCGCTCCGAATTCCGGCTCAGCCCGCAGCGGCGCCTCGCCACCCCGCCGATCGCAGCTCCAGAAACACTCCGTGACCGGTGTCAGCGGCGAGGCTGCCGCTGAAGCCTCGCTTAGGGAGCACGGAGGAATACAACTCCTCTCCCCCCCGCGCCTCAGGAGCAGGGACTGTAGCCTTGCTCTGCCTCCCAGATGGGAAAGCAGAGGGCACCAAGCCTTTTAACTCTTTTAACGCCCAGAGCCTTACCGCCACCACCCTGACCTTTACCACACAAATACAACTTTTCAGTTTAATGGCTTAGCTGGTCCGATCGAGCCTGCCCTAATGCGAGGCAGAAGAAGAAGGAGACAGGACCGGGCAAAAGACAGGAGGCGACCGGGAAGCGCTTTATTAGATAAGTATATTAATCTGGATCCCAGCTGCATTCGCAGCGTTTTCCAAGATTCCTTTCTTGTCGGATGTGGGTTCCCCTAATTAATCACTCATGCCGTTGTATACATTACAGCTCAAGAGTGTAATTTTAGTCAGTTGTTTTGAAGCGCCCCGTTCTTCCCATCTGATGTGCATTTGCCCACTCGGCGCGGGAGGAGCTCGCACACGGCCGCCCCGCCTCCCCAGCGCCGCCGCCCGGCCACCCGCCGCTCCCCTCGCCTCCTTCGCCCAGGGCAGCTCCGGCCGCCTCCCGGCGGGGCTCCCTGAGGGGAGGCGGAGGAGGCCGAGGGCCCTTCTCGGGGCCGCCGCCCCCCGCTTCGTGCGGCTCGGGGGCTGCCCCGGCGCCGCCTCTCCCCGCCGAGCCCGGCGGCCGTTACGGCCGTTGGGGCAACGGCAGCGCCGCCCCGCCGCTGAGGCGGAGCCCGCCGGAGGGCGCGGCCATGTCGGGGCGGCTCCGCCTGAGGAGAGGCGGGCGTGAGGCGAGCCCGCCCCGCTGCGCCGCCGGCGGCTGGGGACGTCTCACTTCATCTGTCACCGGTTCTGCTCGCCTGCCCAGCTGTCAAAACAGGGGGTGTCTTTTTCATTCCAGCTCACAAAGTACCAAAGGGGAAAGGGGCTTTAATGCCTGTGTTTGGACACAAGCAATTATCCCTAATTATTGTTTTTCTTTTGAGCCTGCCCGTCCTGCTGGAGAGCCAGCAGATGAGCATGCCCTAATCCTCCCCAGTCGGTTGATCTCAGTGGGTTTTGCGGGACAAACCGGGCGAGAGGGCTCCGTGGCTTTCATCTCGATGTGAGTTTTGAACTGATTGAAACTCGTTGCGATGGGAGAATTAACCTCGGAGCCCAGGCTTTCAATGGCCCCTGATAAGAGATTATACGTGTTGATGGCAAGCTTTTCTTGGCAAAATGTTTTCAAAGGACTTGGAGCTGTTAAATCAAAGCACTATTGAATTAGTGGTAGGCCCCTTTAGAGCTCTCCCTCCTTCTTCATTCCCCGGTGCTATGTGTTGGTAATTACCGGCAGGGGTGGGAGAAGGAAAACAGAAAATCCTCTCGGAGATACACACCCATGCGCACCAGGGTGATGAGCAGCGTTGGCCAGAGAACTACAGAAAACCCAGAGGAAAGTTTTCTTAATCCCACAGAGGAATAACTGCCTAGATACTCAGGCCAGCACAAGATAAATCCTGTTCTGCTGCCAGTCTCCTTTCACATGCCTGCTTCTTGCGTTTGCAGGGTTGCAGCAGTAATCCAAGGACAACTTCAGTGTTATTTCCTCAATAATTCACCTTTATTAAAAATAATTAAAAAAAAAAAAAAAAAAAAGGAAAGGAAAGGAAAGAAATTCGCAGAAAAGCTAGAGAGGCTTTGCGGATCTTTCAGCTGTGAACATCCATGTGGGTAAGAAAAGCTAGGTAGTACATAAGATGTGCATCAACCTTGACGAGACTGCTTTAATCAGGAACCACTCATTCTTTGAGTTTGCTTATTCTCTACCTGTACTGGCCTCTGAAATTACACATCCCAGTAAAGAGTCGTCATAGTTGTAACTTTGGATCACATTTGGTTGAGGATTTTCTCCTTCACTCTCTGAGAACGGGGACATTGAAAAAGCCTGTGAGCCAAAGCAAAAGCTGGCTGCTCCCAGCCAGGGAATCACTGATTCGCTTGCTTTTTGTTAATGAAAGTGTGTCTGTTCAGAGACAGATTGAGGTCACTGGATACGGTTCTAATTGTAATTGTGGAAGGCTAAGGCCTAACAGAAGAAAAAAAAAGTGGAAACATGAGGAGGAGATAAGCATTTTCTATCAGACAGACAATCCACCTCAAGAGAAATGCTTAGAAGAATGAGGCACCCACCACAGAAAGCTGTTGAGCTGGAAAAAGAACAATGTTCAGCTCTGCACTGGAGTCTGTTGGCAGGCAAGGAGATGTGTTTGGGTGGCCAAACCTCTGTTATATTAATATTACTCAGGACTTAAAGACATTCTTATTAAAATAACAGTCTGGTTCGATGTTGAGGAAGGTAAAATATTGATACCCACTTCCAGAAACATGAACATAAAAAGTCTGCTAGAGCTACTAACAGTAAAAATCACCCAGTCCAATAGTGTAACCTTGCATTGGTAGTGAAGAGGCAGTGGAAGCAGCAGCAGCATGGCAATCATAAAACTGCAGACGAGCAGGGCAGGGTGGTGGAAGCTGGCGTCAGGCAGCACATGAGCGGAGAGAAATTGCAATTTGAGGAAGGCACTTGTTGAGGAAGTCCTTGCACTGAATCCATCAAGAACAGCACTGCAGAGCCAGAACTCCTTTGCAGGTCTGCTTGCCTGGCCTCCATGTGTGTTCACTTGGACGGCTTGATGGGAGAACACCTGGAAAATAAGTTGGAGAGAAGGGATCAGCTGGGCCAGGAGCTGGGCTGCTGTAAGCTTCAACAAGGATGCAGGCACTACAGCTAGATGTTTCTCTCGGCAGATGCCCCCAGCTGTAGGAGGAGGCCTGGGTTCAGATCGATTAGAAGTGTGCACTGAGTGCTGCTAATCACACTACTTGCATTCCTAATTTTTCAAATTGATATTTTATTATGTTTGCCTTTTTTCTGCAATTATATCACATGTATCTGAAGTCTTTTGTTTAAAATGAGGAAATGTTTTTGGTTTTAGACTGCTCTGCTGCTGTCTTTGGTTCCCAGCTCCTGATCCAAGACTGAGCCAATGTATTTTACTGAAACCTCCAAGGCCTTGAGCTCAGCCACTTTTAATCCCTATAAGTATTTGCCAGAAGAGAAACATGCAAGCTTTTATTTATTTATTTATTTAAAATCTTGAGCTATAATTATTAAAATATTATGATTAAACTGAAAGCAATTGCACAGGCAGTGTGAATGCCAAAACAGTAACCTTTATTTTTTAAGTATCATTAAATTGCCACAAAAATCCAAGTTTTGGGGGATCCAAATGTTTTCTTAAAAAAACATTCAACTTCTACCATACCAATAATATTTCCGTCATTTAGTGAGAGGCTCGGTAGTAATTAGAAAATTTGTTTTTGAGATTATTTGTTTGTTTGTTTATTTTTGTTTTTGTTTTTGTTAAATGGTATCTCAACAACAACTGGAACGGCAAAATGCATGTTTTGGCTTATTCAGTTCTTGACTGGGCCTGTGAGTACTGTGGAGAAGCTGGGAAGAAAAATAACAGTTTTACTTGTTCTGACTGCTTTGATTGTTAGAATGTTCTGCAAGAGATCCTAGAGAGTTCACAAGCTGTGCAGGGTCTCAGCGGACTTTATACATTGTACAGGACCCCTTCTTTGGTGCAGTGCCTGAATTGTCACTAAACTGTTGCAAAGCTTGTCAGGAAGAGTGTACTTGCAGAGTTTATACTCTCCACAGAAGCAAACAGCTGCAATGTGGATTTTATAGCTTACAGAGGATGAAAGAAACCTGCAATAGTTATAGTGTATAGTATAGAGTGGCTTTATATATATTTGGCAACTCTGAATAGACATCTGGGGCCAAGGCTGTTTCATTAGTCATTGCTACTTCAGAAATGCCTGCAAGTCCTGTACAGTTAGAAAGTTTGCCACATAAAACAGTGTGTGTCCAATTTATAAAATTAAATAGATGGTTTCAGTCCCAAAGACCTTAGAATTTATACATTCAGTGAGAAGTGGCAGTTGTATCCAATAAACATATGGTGGAAACATGGTATAACAGCTATACCTTTATCAGTCTCAGAGGCAGCTGCAGCACACCAGCTCTCAGCCATGGTCACAGATGGATATCTGAGATGGAGGTTGTCTCTTTCGCCAGAGGAGATAGACCCACAGTATCTAGTACACAGGCAGAGCTTCTGAGGCTCTTGGGATCAGAAAGATCTTTTGGGTCAGTAGCTTCTGTGGAAGACTTAAATCATCAGCTATAAGTCAATTCTGCTTTTCAGCTCTCATTTTTTAGTAAGTAAGCTCTTTTTGAAGTAAAAGGTAGAGAATTTGTAATGCTATTATTTGTTCAAAGAAAATGTCATTAGAGAAGATTGTTATGTTTCTGTTTGGCTTGATGCATTGCAGTGGGTTTAGAAAAAAAAGAGAAAAAGGAAGGAAAGAAGGAAAGAGAAAAGGATGGTAGGAAGGGAGGGAGAGAGGGAGGGTGGAAGGAAGGAAGGAAGGAAGGAAGGAAGGAAGGAAGGAAGGAAGGAAGGAAGGAAAGCTCAAGATAATCTGTCAGCACAAGAGGACTTCTGTGCAGACCACCCCACCTCACCCCACCCCCATTCTTTTTCTGGTTTATAAGAGCCAAGGGCAAAATACCCCACCCAACAGCAGGTTCCACAAGCCACAGAGAAGAAATTGCGAGTCATTACATGCAAGGGAAATAAATGGTGGGCAGCTGAGATTAAGGATGTTAAAAATACAGGCAAAGACAAGTTGAGAGCTGTTGTTACTGGACTCAGACATTACTCAGTGGCTGACAGATCTTTTTTTGACACTTCTGGATACTTAGTTAAATCTGGCCCACTCTCCCTGGGTTATCTTGCTAATATGCAGAGTAATGTGTGCAGAATCAAGTATTCTTCCCAGGGGTAGAAACGTGCCTAATTTCCCTTTTCTGCTTCTTATATCCATTTCATAACTGAATCTTTCTACAGAATCTTTTGCTTGATGTCCCTTACCTATAGCTCAATTAAATCCATTGTATCGTATTATTATTTTTTTGCAAACCATTTCTCTCATCCTCCTGTTGCTCTGTGTTAAATAGTTCTTTAAATAGTACTTAAAAACAAACAAACAAACCACTCTAAATACATCATTCCTAAAAAAAATCAAATCTCTTCTCCCTGCACACTTGAAAGAATATACTCATTTCCCACCTTAAAGCTAAAAAATCTTCCGCGAAACCTGCCATTTACCCCAGAGGCAATATCATAGCTGGCCTATGCAGATCCTTCAGGCTCTCCTGTACATACAAATGCAGAACTCATACAACTGATGACCTTCCACAAAGGACCTGTGTACACAGATATACACAGACACAAATGCTTAAAGGATTTCTTTAAAGGCATCTTGCTACTTGGCTGATGTTTTGAATATTTTGTCACCACAAGGACCTTTGCTTTCTTAGCAATGCATTTGAACCCATTCATTGATGAGCAGGTATGCGGCCTATTCTTGTTTAAAAGCTGAGAGCATGACAAACCTTCTCTCAATCTAAAATCAGCAAGACTATACAAGACTGTAGGAAGACTGTATACTGTAGGAGACATTTTCCTTTTTTTTTTTTTTTTTTTTTTTTTTTTTTTAATGGGCAATATTTATTGAGTATTTATTGAGCTGTTTGTCTTAATTCTGACATTTAATTTCCATCCTTTTTATTTTTGTTTTGATAGCCCTCCTTGACCTCTGTCTACCCCAAATCTTTAAAACACCAATGTAAATTTCTCTGGGTATGCATGAGAGTAGAATGGGATTCCTTGTCCGAGAACACAGTATGGCAAGTGTCTGGCTGAATGAGAGCAAGTGAGGCTGGATTTTGCAAGCTTGTGCAGCTAGCTGGAGACAGGCAAAGAAACACATTTTTACATGCAACTACCATGGCACAGCTTTGAAGCTACGAGGATGGCTGCACCTTGTCTTTTATACCCATGGAGATGAGAACCTAGACAGAAATAAGGGAAGAGGTTGCAGGCATCAAACTTTCCTACATTATAACGTAGCCCAGAAAACCATAGCCATATTGGAAACCAGTGGCTTTCTAGCAGAGTGACCGGTTTGCAGCTCACAAGGTCTGTGTAGTCTGTAAGCAGCAAGCGCAGCTCCCATGCCTCACGATCAGTGACTAACTGTGTCTATCCCAAATCCCTAGTAAACTGCAATACCATAAGGGTTGAAGAGCCCAAAAATACCAGGTCATCTTGTGATGGAGCTTCATATGCAGCCTTGTTACGTATCCCAGCAGAGCAGCCTTTTGCATATCTCAGGTGCTCTGTTCCCCTCTCTTCAGAGGTACGGAAATGTTGATACACATCTTTCAGCTCTCAGTCCCTGAGGACAGTGGCATACCACTTGTAGTATGAGATGCTGCTCATGGCTGGCCTAAAGGTTAGAGCGCAGGGCCAGGAGGCCTCTCACTCTGTGACATAATGTGAGTTTTGACTTTCTTATATAAATCCAGCAATCCATACTCCCTGCAGAAAAGCAAGGGATAGAGTCTCTATATGCCTGCCAAATTGCACTGCTACTTGAGAGCACCAGCCCAGACTTGAGTCTAGCCTCCAGCTGCGGCCAACATCTGAGACAAGGGAAAATGTCAACCTTACCAGACAGAATATAGTAGCTGTAGAATCCACTAGGGTAAAAATACCTTGTTTTCACATTGCAGGTCTCTAGCCAAAGCTGTAGCACGTGACATCTATCTTCAGTTGAGTTTGGTTAAATCTTTCCAATGCATTAAATATTTCAGATGCTTTATTTTGAAATACCAATGAGTAATATAATTTGATAACAAGGACATAGTTAAGAAATATTTATACAAGTGAATTTAAAATAATATGCGGGACTGTTATTTATGCATGTCATGTTTAGTTTACCTCAAGATGAGAAAACACTTTCCCTGCTTCTAATAGTCCATAATCCATAAAGAAATGCCCAAGTGCAGTGATAATGATAGTTTTAAGACTGCAAAACCAGTGGCCGTTGACCTATTGGACTGGGAAAGTAAAATTTCTCCTGTTTTCCAGTATGAAATTATTCACAAAATTGCATTTTTCCTATTTAAATTTTCAGTCTTTAACCTCAGTGTCCAACAAATATTTCTGTAGAAGCATGGCAATGGAACCCTAGGACACAGCTGTAGCTAACTGAATTAATAATCACAAAAAATAATTATGGGATGAATGTTGCCCTTTTATCTCAATTCTATCAGAATTATTTTAGCAGATTTCAGCATTTTAAATGCAGTTGTTATTAGAAGTGGTTGAGCATGTCTTGTGAAATAATTGTTGAACTTCAAGATGTTTATGATCAGCTGTAGTGATGATGTGCTGTAGATTAGAACCTAGAAAGCAGATTATTGCAGGCATGCTTAGTTTACAGATGTAGCTGTGTTAGTTTTTGGTGTCCTAGGGAAAAGTATTCTAAGATATTGAAACCAGCTGCTTCTCCTGGTAGTGCACCGGATGCTTATCTTCTTGCTCTATATATCAAAATATCAGTGTCAAAATGTGCCATTACTGCATGAACTGGAGACCCTTTGATCTAAAGATAAGATAAGATGGTTCAGACTGTATTAAGTAGCAGCTGCCCTTAGTGTATTTAAAAATAGAATAAAATAGAATATTTTGATTATTTTTCTGTAAACAAACAACAAGCATGAAATAAAGGAAATTAAGGAAAGCAATAGGACAGTCAACAAATCAACACATTATCTTGAAATACCAAATGAATTTTTAGATATTACTTTGATCTAAATATTTTTACATTTGTAAAAATCTCAGTCTCAGGGCATTTTATCTATATATACATATAAACATATGTAATTCTATGGAAACAAAATTCAAAGTGTCATTACAACCTTCAAACTGTAAATTCTGAGTGCCAGCTCACTGTAAATGTTGCTTTGACCCTTTGAAACCTTTGAGATAATTACCAAACAGTAAGGTGCAAGATTCAGGAAATATGAAGAACCTTTGAAATGCATCTCTGAAATGACAATGGACCCTCTAAAAATGGGTTTGTAATTTGAGCAAAGGGAGGAGTGGAAAAAGCATGAAAATGAAAGAGGCGGAAGGTGGCAGCTAAACTTACATGCAAAGGAAGTAGTGTACATCATTTATTTGAGAATTAAAGAAGTATTACACACACCTGTATGTTTTGAGGAAGAGGTGGCTCACAATAATTAGAGATCTTTGTGATTCTTTTCTGAGAATGACTACAAAACTGCTGCTCCAAATGCACTTGTTTGACAAAATGCATGAACCCATTTATCACAGATTGAACTCCCTGATGCCCTCAATACCGTCTCCAGTCAGCAAAAGTGATTGCCAACCTCCCCTGGGTCAAAAAAAGGCCCATTAGAAGCATTGCTCTCCTACCCATCTGCTGAAACTGTTACTGGGGCAGCTAATTATGTTTCACTCTTTCACTTCCAGAACCAAATACATTTCTCAGTGTCTAGATCATTGATTACATTAGCTGGAAATATTTGCTGTAATCATAGACAGTGAACTTCACCCTGAAAATAGAGGCAATAAGCTTTCCACTTTATCTTTTCTACTTTGTAAAACTGTTTAGAACAGGAGATAAAACAGGGACAACAAATGTACTGCAGGTAAAATGTCTAACTATAAATTATAAAAAATTTCGCTTTTTTGATAGAATTGTACTTACATTTCATTTTCATGCCATGCCATTGATGCAGTGTCTGAACATGTCAAGTGCGATGTTAGCACTTTTTAATCTCCTCAGTACATATTTCTGTGTTTCTGATGATAATCACGCTGTGTATTGAAATATGAAAATACATTTCTGGATTGTGAAATTGTTAGTCTCAAGTTAAAATGGATTTACTGGGGAGCAGAGGCTGGGCTGAAAAAAAAAAAAATGCAGTGCTGGGCTGCACTAAGTGAGATTCAGCAAGCATCAAGCACTCTTCTCTCAGTATCAGAAGTCAATACTCCTGAAGTATGCTGGAGCCATCTGGCACAAAGATACCTGGATACACATGTGCCACCAAAAGGAGTTGCACAAAAATCCTGCAGAGGATGGGCTATCTTTGGCTAAAATATATCAATAAGACTGTGATCACTGCTTGTTGAAGCTGGGAAGACAACTTTTTAAAGGATGGAAAGAGTTCTCCAGATGGTCTAGACAGATTTGCATTGAATTCTTGTCTGCTATTCGGCCTCTCTACTATTCTCTTGTTTCAGCTTGTTGTCTCACATACCCTTACTGCCCCAAACTTTTCTAAACAGTTATAACTCATTTTGTTTCATCTAATAAAATATTGTGTGCTGATCAAAATAATTTCATTAGTCAATGTTCTGCTAATTGTTTTGGAAAGATGTTTAAAAGAAGGCAAGCTGGTTTTGTATATATTTCATTAGGATGTCATCCTAACCCATCCCATGTTCTGCATAACGATAAGGTCAATTAACTTTTTCCCAAATACACTTCTTGTCTGACAGCCAGTTATGACTATTGATCATGAGCTAGTTACTGAAGTATATTATATCAGATTATTATAATTACAGGGCTATTTCCAAATTTTTCCCTTTGGTGTTTAGTGGCATATTGCTGCAACAGACAGCAGCAATAGGGAGCTCACTGCTATGCACAAAGAAAGTGTTCCAGAAATTTAGTGATTTCTGTAGCATGTGTCATCAGCAGTAAGGTGGGGATATGAAAAGTGTGCTTTTCTAGGGAATTGTAACAGCCATAAATGAGCAAGGAAATGAGCAAGGAAGAGTAGCAGTAAAGCTATATCACTGACAATTAGCTGTTGAATATAACTTAAACTATTAACAGACACTTTTGCTGTTATTGTACATGCTAACCTTCATGACCTTCACGACAGCCTTTTTATCAGCAAGAATATCTGGCTGGCACAGCTGACTGTATGTCAAGATTATTTGCAAGAAATAAATTTCTCAGTTCTTTTTGTATCATCACTATACTATCCTTGGACAAAGAAATGTAAGTGGTGGGATGTAACATGAGTTTTCTTATCTTTTTTCTTTGGGTTCTTTTTTATTAGGAACAATTTCAGCTTGGAAAACATCCAAGTGGAGACAACATGGAACCAGAAATTCTCTGAAGTCATTGTCATTGGAAAAGGTCTTAAACCAGAACAATACATTCAGATAAGCCTCCTCTCTTTCTCAGAAATATATTCTTTTTGGATTCATAAAGCTGTTATTTTCTTTTTATTGCTACTCCCAGAGTTTTGCTGATGGTTTGGTTTTGCATCATCTGATGGGAGTTTAAAGCAACCTAATGGAAAAGGGCAAGAAACTGAATACAATTTTTTCTGGGAAGAAAATTTCATGTACCTTTCCCTAGACTCCACTATTTCAAGTTAAACTTAAATTTAACTTAAATATTATATGTGATGCTCTTGAAATTCTTCCAGACAAAACTAAAGAAGATCCTGAGGATTGCTCGTAAATGCTTTTTCTGCATTGTGTCAGAAGTGGCTGAAGCAATTTATTACAGTGTACAAGCACCAGAACCTTTATGGTGTTGGAAAGTTGCTTGTCATGAGCTGGGTGGCCAAAAATGTGCTAAAGTTGGCCCCACTTAGGGATGACTCCAGATTAAGAACATAGGAGAACCATAATTTGTTTGAAATGCTTGTGTAGACTCCTGTTGGATCTTCAGACATCACTTCTGACATTTTGAGATCTGAAATGTTTAGTTGCAGACAAAACCTACTCACAATAAGGTAATGAAAAGCTTGTTGAATCCAATGGGAAGAGGATTGTTACATAGCTCCAAAGATAAGTGTAGGGAAAAGTGAAGGGAAAACTTCTTCACCATGCAGTTGATCAGAGATGTAGTTAATCTCACAGACATATTTTCTTTGCTTATCTGCTGGTATATGTGTGTGTTATCAGCCGTGAAATTGGTTACAGCACTGGAAACAACCACTTTCAGAATGGGCTTTGTATCTTTGCTCTCTCCACAGGAATTTTGAAAACACTTCTTACCTGACCACTAGCAGGATATTTGTAATACTTTGCCGACACATTAATAACAATACACATAAAAAGAGTTACAGAATCTTACATCAAATTTTGCCCTTCACTATACTAATGCTAATACAGAGAAAAGCTACTGCATTTCTACTTGTGTAACCAAAAGCAGAGTTTTGCCTTAAGCAACATGAGTGCAAATGGCAAGGTATTAAAAACACAGATGTAGAGAGAGAGGTCCATGTGTGGAAATGGTTTATATTAAGAGGCAGTTGCTGAAGCATATGAGAGTTTTAGCCATGCAAGGGCAATTTGGCCCAAAATTTTCTTTGTGAGTAGTAGTTTTAAAGAAATTTATCATAAAGATAATTTGTTCTGCCTACCTATAAGCGCTTCAGATCAGTCCCCCTCTCCTTGCACCCTTTTATATTTTTCTATCCTGGTGCTGGACCAGACCTGAAATCCTGGTTGTCCATATACACAGTTGGGGCTAACAGTGCAGCCCTTATTTTTTCACATAATCAGGGAATCATTTCTGGTGAATCGGAATGTTGTCAGTTGTGACAAATGGCTGCATAGAATGCATAAACCTTTTATTTTCCCTGCACATTAAAGGCACACGAAATTCTCTGCACAAAATATTAATGTTTCATTGTAACACATGCAGAAATTTCTGAGGAGAAAGGTTTGGTAAAATACAAATTCAGGTCTCTTCATGTTGAATAAAGATGACTGAAAATATTAAGCAAAACGATTCCCCTTTTTCTTTGCCTCCTGGGTACCCTTGGCACCTGCCTTCAGTGTTGTTAATAACAGACTAACCATAGGTGAGTAATACTCCAATAATAGAGTGATACTCTAATAATAGATGATTAATATTCTTATATATTTTTTTTGGTTAACTTTCTGAGATGTAGATCTTGGTCACTGTGGTCAGAGCTTCTGATGCCTTCATCAAAATATTCCTCAGGGTCATGGTTGACTGTGTGGAAAAAAAGCATCAAGCATGGAGTTAATGATTGAATCGTAACAGACAATTGTTGTAATTCTAAATTTTGCAATTAATTTAATGTCTTATTTTTCAGCCTGAAGTTCTTTTCATATCATTTAAACCTTAAGAAAATAACACAATTTCTTTAAAGATATCTTGTGCTGTTTCCCCAGTCACTGGACTCTGTACTGTTTCCAGTGACTCGGCCATGCTTAAATCTCTGCATAGGTAGAAGTCTCTACATGATTTGTGTGTCTGGAGACTGAATCACTGCTAATGTGTTTTGCACTGAAAGATCCTATTGTGCCTGTGGAGTAGGTGGATCTCCTGTTTTTGTTTACTGCCAGACTGAGTTTGGGTGGCCTCTGGGGAGCGTGTGTTTGTGTGAGTGGACATGTGAAATCAGCAGAGGTCTGGGCACATGCCAGACAGCTTCATCTTGGCTTTCTGCTAGGACTCTCTACCCTAGGAAAACAATAATACGTTTGTCTGAAAATTGTACACACAGTAGAGAATATTATTTTATTCATAACAACACAAAATAAATCCAGAGGCTCTTTGATGTTGAAGATGGAGAGGAGGCAGCTCTAGAAGGCAAAAGTGATTCTTCTCTTTGAGTCTGGTTGGCTATACCTTATTTTATCTGTGCTGAACAGCCTAGAGAAGGCAGGAAGCACCTCCAAATCCTGCTCTGTGTCCTGACTATGAGAGTTCAGGCTCCTATCAAACACTATGGACTATGTGGCAAGTGGCTTTCTGCTCCTCCAGATCCTGGCCACATCACACAGGCAGGTGGGACACGTGGAGGAGGCTGGCCAGGCAGACACTTCCAGGGCTTACCCACAGTGCAGGAGAACATGTACCTGAGTACATTTTAGTGCTCAGTGCACACAAGATTTTCCCTGAGCAAGCTAGCTGAATGGCCCTAAACTGGATCAAAAAAGTTTCAGCAGGTAAGCAGCATAGCTGGCTGGTGAACTTCACTTCAAAGTCACTTGATCTTGCAGGGTAGATGTTATCACCTCCGGATTTATACTTGCTTAAAAATAGCACTGATGCTGAGCAAATGAAAACTCTTCACTAACCAACAACATTCAAAGTAGGCACAGTTACTTTTGCTTGCCACTTTCCACTGTTGTTTGTTTGTTTTTTTGTTTTTAACCTCTGTCTTTTTTCACTAATCTGAACAAGTAGCCAGAAGTCACTCCTAATCAAGGAAGATGCTGTAGTCTGTGAGTCCCAGATATCTGCACTGGTGTAGACTCTGTATATGTGTAATAATTTATTACCATAAATGGCTCCATCTACTAGCATATGCATAATTACTTATAACTTAGCAGATTCAATAAAGCTGCTGTTATTTCTTGCAAATGTCTTTTTGAGTGTGTCTCTTAGTACGGCGCCAGAAGTGAAATAAATTTCACTGCTTAGCTTCTTTGCTGTGACTGACTGAATGACTTCAGGCATGGCTGTGAGCAATACTTCATCCTCAGATGCAATGCATACACATGGTTTATTTGTGAAAAACAGATTTTCCAGAGATGCATTGAAAACTATACAAAATAGATAAAGGAAGGAAAGCAATCAGGATGCCATGCTGATTATAAAACATGAAGCAGAGGATAGATTTTTTTTTACTATAAAATCTTGAATATTTTGGAAAAGATACCTAAGAGAAATGTTATGTTTCTTATTACATCAACAACAATAAAATTAAAATCAGAAGAAAGAACAGTATGTGAAAGTTTGGCATACATACAGATGAACTTCTCAGACACTGGAAAGTGCTAAGAATCAGTAACAATGAAGCTACCAAGCTTATATTGTCATGGCATCGGAGCTGGACTGTATTATTGATCACCAAACAGGCAAAAAAGCCTACGATAGAAACAGCTGAAATAACAGATGATTCACACAAGGTCAAGTACAGACATAAACATAAAATGAAACAAACCAAATCAGGTTTTGTGCGCAGAGGGGTAAGCAATATAGATGTTACAGGAAAGCATTTGACAGTTGCAACAGTTACTTTTTTTCATGATCTCGCCTCCAGAAAAGAAATCACAAAGCAAAAATATACATGTAATGATAGAACAATCCCTCTCAATTTTACAGCACGCAGATGGTGAGAGTAAAATCTTTGGTGGGCTTGCCTTCACTAATACCTGTTAAGTAAATCCTTGGGAAGCAAAAATTAAATATTGTGTACATGTGTGATGGCAGCCATGACCATGGCAAGTGGCTCAGCCTGTGGAGTAGCAACTTTACAAGAAACAGCAGGATTTATTTACAAGAGATATCTTCCCTGCAGACGGGCATAATGCTGTGGGCAAAACTTGTTCAATAGTACTCATGGGGAGGTGTTTTGGGGTGACATGCACTGACAGGTCTAGCCAAAATTAGGTCTCACAGACAGCACCTTCAGAGCACAGCTGGGAAGTACAGAGAGCACCTCCCCTACATTTTGGAGACAGGGAATGGACTGAAAAGCTTTGAACAACGTAATGTAACAATAACATTATGCTGTGTATGATTCCAGCTTAAAGCATTTCATGTAGGAAGATACATCATTTGTACAGAGATGCTTTTTGAGATTCATACCTGCTTGAAGACCAGCACTTAGAAATCATCCGAGTAGAAAGCAATGCAATCACCATCAATGAGCTGCAATTCCCTTCAAGAATAAATATATATATGTATAATACAACACAAATTGACAACCATGTGGAGATGCAGAATCTTAAATAAAGTTATACAGCTAATGGAATGGATGAGCAATATGGTAGCTATTAAAAACCAGACAAACCATACATGTGTATTGTTCAAATCTAAAATAAGATCACATGATGTGGAAGAGAAATAGATTTGCCCTGTAATTAAACTGATAATTGAATGTGTTCAGTTTCATATAGGAAAATAGATGTATACAAGTTCTGTAAATCAAGTACATATACTTCTGCATTTGTGTAGTTCATACTCATGTTAACTATTTCTTGACACAAAAACTATGTAGAAATGTTCATAAATTTGCAGGTTAAGGAAAGTTGCAAACTCTTTCTTGAATGCATCTGCTATACAGCTTACGTTATTCAGCTTTAAAACAAAAAAATATATATATTGTGCATTTCTACGGTGTGCACAGTTTTTGAAGGAAGAAAAAATTGTACAGGAAGAAGGAAAGAAAGTTGCCATAACAGCCCTTTTCTATATAGTGAAGGAGGGAGGGCGCTCTGCTGTGTGTGATCCCAAGCTCAAGGTTCAGGATCAGAGACATGGATCTAACTCCATGCTTTTTCTCACAGCATGGCTGAAGAGAAATCACCAAAGGCAGGGCAAAGAAGTTCCTTCATGGTTCCTGAACCAGCAGGGTGAATCAGAGACCCAAAAAGAAAGCCTCAGCTCAGCATCTGGAAAGAGTGAGGCATCTCCGGAAGCTGAGCCACAATGACACATACACACAGGAGGTCCTCACAGAGCGGTCACCAGCTTCTAGTGTGGAGCATAGCTGCAACTATGCTTCTGCTCCTCTCTGGAGCATGGCAATTTCATTACCTGGAATTCAAAGTTCTTGGCTGCCATACTGAGTCAGGCTCCACGTCTTTAAAACTCAGCCATCAAAACTACTGCCAGCTAGCTTTTGGTAGCCTACTAGTCATTCAGATACTGGTGTGCAGTCTGTGAAGAAAGAGGCCCATCTCTCACACTCTGGTGCACAGAAGTGTCAGAAAGCAGCTTTAACCTCTACTGGAGAAATATTGCTGCTGCATAGCCAGAAAAATGAGACCTAGTGCACATTTGCAACTAGACCATGGGTATTTTAAGATGAATATGTTGGTATGCAATTACTCAAAGCCCAGACAACCTTTGCAGCTGATGAAGTGTGGATTTTCTGGATTATTTTCTTGTATTTCAGTACTTGTAAGAATAATTTTGGACATTGAAGTGACATCTCTACTCCTTCCCATTAGCCCTCCAGCTACATCCACACTCTCTCTCAGCGATCAGGCAGGGAACCACCCAGAGCCCAGTGGGATTTCTGACCCAGGCTCTACACCCATATCAAAGCTGGTAAGACCCAAGCATTTCCCCTGATTCCCATCCTGAAATACCTCCACATTTAGACGATACTGTAGTACAGGAGCTTTCCTGCCAAAATGTTCTCCCTAGCGTGCTTTTCTAGGAAATTTTACAGTGAGGAGAAACCCCTGCCCCATCTGCTGTGAGATGACAATGACATTTTAATACCACATTTGGAGACATGATGCAGGCTATAGAGTCAGGCTACGAAGTCATGCAACTCTATTACTTGTTTAATTTGAAAACAACCAAGAAAAAAAAAATTAATTCTACTCACTTGTGGCTTCCCCATCTGGAGAGCATTGAACTAGACTCTATGAGAGCTGTCACAAGCATATTGGGTGGATCAGATCCTTGTTTATGTCAGTGGGACGTGCACACTATCACTCATTGATTCTATGGGAGTTTTTAGTACAAGAATCAAGGAGGGACTATGCCTTTCCACTTGCTGACATCGTCATATAAATTAGGATCTCCCAATGTTTTGAATTTATAAGCTGATTAAAAACAAAACAACCTACATGTGCTGCTCAGTTATACCATTTATTTGCAGGCTCATGAGCTTTACTGGTTCTAGGTGAAAGCCCTAGAAAAAGCAGCAGCTATTTCTATGTGCATTTCAAGCACAGTTATGAAGCCAAACAACTGGTGTAAGTGTGAAAAGAGGTGCAATTTCACGTGGCTAATGGAGAGAGCCCTGCAAGGACAGCATGTGCCACTTAGCATGGCTGAGGCCAACTGGATATCTAGACATACAAAACTTGTGGAGAAGAAATAATCTCACCGATATTTTTATTAACGAGATTAATTACATTCAGAAAATGTCCTTGCTCTTCCTTTTTTTTTTTTTTTTTTTTTTTTTTTTTTTTTTCTCACTACTGTAAAGGGAATCTAGATTATTTGCTTGATATGCAATTTATTTTTATTCAGTAAAGATGTCTCACCCTTAATATATGAGCTATCATGGCAGGAGAGCAGTCATACCACGGGGAGGAGAATTTGGAATTTGCCAAAAATATCTCTGTGTGCATGCACTCCACCCAACAGCCAAATTGTTATCACTAGCCTGCAGAGTAACAGATCATTCTCAAAATTTCCTACACCCTGATTTGGAGTGGGGATTGAACTCAAGTCTCCCATACCCCAGGAGAGCAGATCCACTGCCAGTCTGTTGGATAATTGCACTCCCTCTCCCACAGAAGCTGTTCTGCTTTGTATGAATAATTAACTAGTCATTGCAGCAGAGGTTTGGATGTGGCTTGCACACATCGCTGATGAGCAGGCTAACCAGCAGGCTGGAGAATCACTGGTTTCCATATCCCATTCTTCTTTCTGGCCCAGTGAATGCTAAATTACTTATACAAAGGGAGTTATATAGCTTAAAGAGAAAAAAAAAGGCTAATTTGTGAATGGGAGACCTGAATCCAAGACCTTACTCTAAATCAAGCCAAAAGGAAATTTGCAAGCTAGTCTCTCTGTTGTCAGATAATCTTTTGCACTGGTTACCATTGAGTTAAGTCTGGCTGTGCAGACAAGAGAGCGCAAGGGAAGGTTTCACCTCTACATACTGTAGTAATGAAGCCTCACTGTCAGCTTCCAAAAGAGGAGCTAGAGAGCTGAGAACCCACCTCGAGATCAAACCCTTCCCAGGGTGCATGGAGGAAGCAAAAGTGCTGGAAAGTGGATCTCAAAGGGAGTATAAGCCTCAGTGCTACGTCTCCATTATCTGTCCCCTTGTTTCTCTTAGTGGATCATAGGGGTTCCAATAAATTAGACCTGAGCCTTTAGATGTTGTTGTCAGGTTTGGTATCTGATATGAGCTTCAGCTTGTCAGTTGAATGGGTGTTCTTTGCTGCATCCACACTGCCTGGGCTTTTGGGTTTCTTCCAGGTGTGTCATGTAGGTCTGCCCTGTGTGCAGCAGTGGCATGTCAGCACACACCAGGTGCTTCTGCCACTTGGGGACCTTCTACCAAGAGAGTCAGAGAACACAGGCAAAAGTTGTGCCACTCTGCACACTGGCATATAACTGTGTATGGACAGTTACGACACTGTGCTCTCATACAAAATCGGGCTTACCCTGAACCATGTGGCAGGCAGAGAGCCCAGTCCAACACATGGTCACACCCTTCACAGATACCCTGATGTGATGTTTTAACAAAGAAAGGTCGTCCAGATCCTTCACTGTGTCTTGTGAGAATTCAAGGAGGAAAATAAATTTTTTGATGATATTCTTGTCTGTTTTAAAGAACACTGCTCTTTGCTGTCCTGAAACAGGGGAAGTTCTCACTGAAACCAAATTGTTAACTGAAAAAAGGCAAAGCAGTGATTTTAAAATAAAAATGTGTTCCAATTCCATCCCATCAATATTTGTGCCAGCAAAAATAGGGGGAGAGACCAACACCTGTCTACCAGATGAGGATGTGTCCTGCCAGATATCTCACAACACACTGCAGTACCTGTCTGACCCAGTAATGTTACATTGGTGTGTGACTGTAGAGCCGTCTGTGACTGGTAGTAGGTCAGGACATGCGGATTCATCTGATGTGGAAAATCCAGCATTTGGTGTTAATGGCTCCTGCAAGAGGTGAAATACATGTGAAAGATGTCAACTCACAACAATTTGCTTAGGTGAACAGAATCCTTTGGCAAAGTCAGAGAAAGCCAGGGAGGGGGCTGTATTTGTTTTCTAATAAATAAATAAATAAATAAATAAATAAATAAATAAATAAACAAACAAACAGGAAGCAGAACAGCCTTCAAGTGTGAAGGTGCTGAAATACAGCAGGTGGCTTGGAAATCTGTTCTGAATCTTCGTCAATTACTTTTTATAGCATTGATTTGACCTGTTCTCTGAAGGAATTTTCTTATTCAGAGGAGTGACCCTTCTCTTACGTGCCGTGAGGTGTTAAGGCTATAACTTCTGTCTTCCAGTAGGAGAAAGGGTTAAGGCTAACCTTGGAGAACCTTTGGAAATGAACAGAGATATCTGTTGCATTAAGTCAGTTGAGTCAGAGCAAATAACTACCTACTGCCCACTTCAGCACAAATGCTGAACCTGAAGGTTATGCTGTACAACATTTGAATCAACACACAGTTGTGTGGGAGAGTGCCACTCCTTTCATCTTTTGAGACTGAAGATCTGAAGATCTCCAGTGTTTTGGTTTTTGTTTGTTTGTGTGTGTGTGTGTGTATTGTGGTATTGTTTCTGTATGTGTGCTTTTTTTTGAGGAGGAGGAGGGGAGGGAGGGGGTTATTGTTGTTTTGTTTCTTAGTTTGTTTTAATCGGAGCTTTTTTTCTCATTCTCTAGCTGTCTGCACCTCTGAAAAGCTGCTCCCTCTTGTGGCTTAGTGAGATTTATGGCAAAGGATATGAATTATGCTATGCTTGAACCTTTGCCTAAAAGGGGGAGCAAGACAGGGGTTTATGAACTGGAAAAGGGACCAGTTCATAAACTTGATTTGTGTCTGATTATTTTCATTTTTGCAAGGTACCTTCATTCACCTTCCTTAGGGACAAGTGATAAATTAAAATTACTAAATAAACATTTGCAAATTATTCTGAAAAAAAAAAAAAATAAAATAAAAAAAAAAAATCATCCTCTTGAGTAATGATTCTCCTCTCTAGGAAACAAAAGGCAGTGCTCCATTTCTCATCAGTATAATAATAATACATGGCACTTACATGTCTGCTTTCCTCTGTAGGAAATAATCTCATGATAGGTTACAAAGGAAGTCAATATCATAATGCCTCAGGCATGCAGAAGTGAAGGAGCTGCTCAACATCAGAGTAGTTTCTTTTGATTGCTAATTTTGTGTGCTGGCTTGGTGTGTATATTCTAAGCACCTGGAAATTCTGTCTCCCAGAGGAACTGTTGTCAATAAGCTGAGGGTGAATTTCTTTTCTGGCTATCATCTTTGGTATTGGTGACAGGACGAGGGGGAATGGGCTTAAGTTGCGCCAGGGGAGGTTTAGGTTGGATCTTAGGAAGAACTTCTTTACCGAAAGGGTTGTTAGACATTGGAACGGGCTGCCCAGGGAAGTGGTGGAGTCACCATCCCTGGAGGTCTTTAAAAGACGTTTAGATGTAGAGTTTAGGGATATGGTTTAGTGGGGACTGTTAGTGTTAGGTCAGAGGTTGGACTCGATGATCTTGGGGTCTCTTCCAACCTAGAAATTCTGTGATTCAGTGATATATTATATATCAAATATCAATATTATGCATTGATATCCTCAGATGGTGCTGTTTTTGATGTAGTATGGTTTGTCTTTCTGAACTTTTACTTTTTTTTTTTTTTTCCATATACCTTTGTCCAACAGCAGAAAATTTAGAAGAACAGAAGACCTTCAGTTATTATGCTACCTCAAATACTTGCAGGAATATTCTTTCAGGATGCTAGTACTAAGACGATTCTGCATTTGTCCAGTGTCATGTTTTGTCTCTCCTAATACTTTCTGTCAAGATACTTCACAGAACAATATACGAAATTCAACATGATTCCTACTCTGCATCTTGTACATTCTTGTTTCTGCAGGACTCTGGCTGCTGGGCTGTAAGTGCAGACAAAAAATAAAATAAAAATAAAAAATTAATGGGGTATTTGGGACCTCCACCCCAAAATTGAGTGTGAGTAGTGAGGATCGACCAATTCTAATTGCCTCTCCACTGACCTTAGAGGATCTCTCATTACTTACCTCCTCTCCTGTGAGTCTCACACCTGCACTGGATCAGTCCTCCCCAAACAGCCTGTGTGCCCAGCTGGGGCTGCAGACTGCTTCAGGTGGCAAGTAACCCCTATCCCCACCTGGCTGTGACACTCACTCCCCATTAGCCTTGAGGGCTGTGTTGGTCTTTTTAAGCTCTTCTCCCTCATACTCAGTGACCGTGCCCTGCTCTCCCTTTATATTTGGGATTTGGCCC
Source organism: Nettapus auritus (assembly GCA_011076525.1). NCBI lineage: Eukaryota > Metazoa > Chordata > Aves > Anseriformes > Anatidae > Nettapus > Nettapus auritus. The sequence continues at coordinate 26,369,523 of CM021797.1, read as the reverse complement.
AGCACCCATTGACATCAGCAGGAGCACTGGGCACATGTGAGGTCAGCCTGTTCTTCTCCTGCATGGCTACGGGTGGTTGCACTGGCCTGTGCTGTCCTCCATTTCCACATGCTCTCTGGGACCTGCTGATCCCTTTCCTCACTCATTATTATTTTTATTCCCCAGCCCCAAAGCTTTATTGCTTCGTTCTTTCACTTTGACAACCTACAGTTGCCAGGCCTCTTACTTTATCGCTCTCCAGTCTTTCCATCTGAATCACTCAGAGTCACGTGCTCTGTCTCTAGCCAGGCCCTTTTCATCTCCTGTCAGCACCTTTCTTTTATTTTTCACATCAAATTCTAATCTCATGTCTCATTCAAGGCCTGTGCTGCGGAGCTTCTGCCTATTTTTCTCCCCATAGCTTTTTCACCTCTCTGCACCTATGAGCCTCTCTACCTTGCCAATCTCACTGTCCATCCTCCTGTCTCTCCCCACCTCAGGTTTCCTGCCCATCCATATCTTCCATATGCCTTTTTCCTCCAGGGTTTCCTCCAAACTTCCCTGTAAACATACAGGTCTTCAGCCACACCAATGAACAGTTCTCTGCTCTCTTCTTTAGCCCCAGAAACCCTTTAAATATTTTAAAGGAAGATCTCAATGGTTGTGAGGTTCTAACAAAACAAATGTGCTTTATTAATACTATTATTATTAGTTATCATTTCACATCCAAGGATCTCCTAGGATCTAAATAGAGGGCCTGATACTTGACTCTGTAAGCACTTCATCTGGAAATAATTGTTTGCAGGACCATCCCACCCTCCCCAGGATTGTGAGCTCTGCAGGGTAGGGACAATAACTTTGATTTGCCTGCAAAAGGGAATGCACAATTGTGATAAAGAGCAAATGTGATGCATTATAATATCTTAGTAATAGTGATGTCAGTGTGATGATGATTAATATCATTATCTCAAACAATTGCCATCTGTTTTAATAAAGAAATACCTTACTGTCACTTAAGATTGATTGCTCATCTTTTTGCCTGACATTTTTTACATATTTTAACTTTAAATGGTGAAAATCCATTCCAATTTTAACTGTACCAGATATTTATGCTGCCTAAAACTGGCTACCTGTTTCTGTTCATTGTGGTAGAGAAACAGTTATGAGCTGTAGGGTAAGGAAGTGGGAAGGAATGGTTCATACAAGGATATGAGTTATTCTGAGTCATCTTTGGAACCTATCATTTTTCCACTCACTTAAAGAGCAAACAAACAACAAAAACTGGTTTCTTTATGCTTTTTGTGCAGTGTGATGAGGGTTTCTTGTGTCATTTTGTGTAATATCACATGCTGAGTTATTTGCTGTCCTCAGATAACCTGAAGCAACATGATGCTCTTAGACATAGAACTGCAGATTATTTCATATCTACTGTGATGGGTATCTGTAATGGCCACAAAAAGGTTTAAAATCTTTTTTTTTTTTTTTTCTGGTTACTGAGTTAAATGGATTAATTCAGCAGAGGTCTGATGTACTCTTTTAAAATGCTTTTTACTTATCCTTTGTGTCCCCCGGCTTTGCCATAAAAATTGACATCTGATTGACATCTGAGTCTGTTGCACTTGCATGTTGACAGTGTGAAATGTGGAGCATATATAGAGGCATTCTGGGGATATTTATTTTCACAGTAGCATGTGTACATGAAAGAACAGGCCTCAGAGCCTTCACCACCACCATGCTGTCAGTCAACACACTCCCATCTGTTTTTCAGTTGACATGGTGACACATTTCACGTACCTGTGCTGTCACAGGTATTCTGATGGCAAGACTGCACTGCCCAGGGTGCCCAGGTCTATCTTATAGCCCAGTAGGTAACCTGTGATGTTGCTTGGGTGACTACAGTAGATGCAATAATCCCTCTAGTCTGTAATTTTCTAGACCCATCAACTCCCTTGCTCAGTCATGGATACCAGCAGCAACTAACTGCTGGTATAGTGGTCCTGCTCCCAGCTACAGAAATGTTCATGTTTGCATGCAGAAAGGAGGATGTGGAAGATCCATCAAATTCTCATTACAAAAATAAAATAAAATAAAATAAAATAAAATAAAATAAAATAAATCCTAAAACAAACAAACAAAAAACAGAGAAGACTTTTTTCATGAATGAGAGAGGAATTTTGCACTTGATCTTCCATGCTCTTGCCAGTGGGTTTCATTGCAGTCATTTGGAATTACCAGAGAAAGCTAATTCAGCTAGCTAAGACTGTCAGAAGATACAACACGAATGAGTTAAAGCAAAAGGTGCACTAGGCTTTTAGCTACTTGTACGTTGTCGCTGTGTTAGAAACAAGCAAAGGCCATAAATACAAAGATGCATTCCAGAAATGTTTAGAAAATACTGTCATTTGGTGTAATACAAGTTGATAGTTATTTTTGAAAACAGAAAATATGATTGAACGCACAAGTAATCTTTTGTTTGAAGCCAGACAACAAATAAAGGAATTCACATACTTTTCTAAAACTGGCTAAGTATACTTTCTGATAATAGCTCATTAAAAAAAAAAAAATTATATATTGGGTTATATAAACACTTGAAATAATTGTATACATAAAAATTTCAAATCCCAAGCATTGCTCATTAGTAGTGTAAATATTACAGAAATGTTATTTTCCTAGCTATTTTATTTTTTTTCACCATGTGTATTTATATATGTGTTAGACTTCCCTTTGCTTTGATAGGTACTTTTCAGTATCTGCCCAGATCTCCCCCTTGCGCAGGACTGGAGCACTTCCACAGCTGCACCGATAAAACCAAATATAGTATTTTCAACTGTTTTTTGCCTGACCTGATTACACCTCCTGAGCTGGAAGCCTCCCTGGTTAGACAGTGCAGCACCTTCCATTTGCAAAAGACCACACTGAAGGCCCACCCCTAATTTGTTGTCTCATTTAGCCTGAAGGGAAAGTCCTCCCAACTGGAGAGCAGGAGTAATGCTGTTTCTCTTCAGAAAAACAACTCAACGGTGCTGTGGCATATACTGTACACTTAATCTAAGACATATTTTGCTAAAAACCTCAAGTTATATTCAACATATGGCAGAGGATCATTATTTTAAGTCTTTAAGTCAAACCAGATATCCACTTGGAGGTGGATCTATCATGATCTGGCAACATTTTCTCTGAGTGCTCAATTTTAACAAGTGTAAAAAGGAATTAAAATTTAAGCTAAATGTGCTGATGTGCTGCAATGGCCTCATGAGGGCTTCTTGGTTGCCTTTTATTAATGTCCTGCTACTAAAATGACAGGAGTCTGGGACGGTTTCTAGTGGCATTTGCTTTCCTCTCGTGACTCCGCTAAATTAACCCAGCCAGAAATGACAT
>CM021797.1:26336796-26350733 GCA_011076525.1 Nettapus auritus | reverse complement strand
GAGAAGAGAAGAGAAGAGAAGAGAAGAGAAGAGAAGAGAAGAGAAGAGAAGAGAAGAGAATGATACAGTGATAAATCCTGATGGAGATCTGATTTTGGAACAAACAAAAGAAAGTTTGCTCTCAATTTCGCAGATGCTGGGATCCAGTGTCTGTAGCACTGCCTATAACAGAGATGTGCTCAATAGGCAGAAACAAGGATATTTCTGATGAGTAAATGATTCAACCAGCCCCACCAGGCTCAGCTGGTAAAAGTGGCTGGGAACAGCTTCACACCTGCATGAAAGAGGTACAAAAGGCTGTGATGTGCTGATGAGAATGAAGTCATTGTCAGCTGCAGAAGACAAACAGAAAGAAATGCAACTCATTCAGACTTTGGCAACAGGTGTCTCCTCATCCATTTCTTTCCATGACTCTTATTCAGTGACTTCTTATATTCAGGGGAGCACTGGAGGAGTGACGAGCCATACAGGAGCTTTGAAGCTGCCATCCTTGGTTTAATTCATGCTATTATCCATAAAACAGCCTCTGGCACACCCATAGCTCATGAGGGTCTCTGTCACCATCGCTTGAATGATGATGCAGCCTCTGTTGATTCAGAAACAGAGGAAGCTGATTGTTGCTTTGACCTCTGGGCAACTCTGCTGACTGGTCCTCTGCCTGCATGGGGACCTTGTGCTGGCAGTGCTCCTTCTGTGCTCGTGTGCTTCATTAGCCAGGCACCTACAATTCAAATGACATATCTTCCACTGCCAGCCCTGGAGTGCTTCATGCTTGTTCTTGCATGTGTGTTTGATAAGTCACGGCATGACTCTTTTTTTTTGTGTGTGTGTGTGATGATTACCCACCGTGGTCTAATCCCGCAACATAAACGACAGACAGAGAGTCCCTGAAACACAGCAGCTCCTCAGGGTCTAGCATCCTGTGAAAACCCTGTTCCTCACAGGCTGTTCCTGTCTCCAGCAGCGCAAGCACAGGGGGAGGCCGATCACAGCTTGATTCCAGTCCCCAGCTGTCTGCAAAAGCTGCTCTTTGCTCGGGGCCTCACACAAAGCACAGGCCAATCCTCTGCACAGGGCTTCCCAGCAGCAGAGAAAGATGCAGCAACAGCCTGTTCAAGGCCTCATGCAAGAGCCTCTTTGATGCTCCCTTGCCTTGTTATTTCAAATGCTTTGCACGTGTAACTCTTGCAAAAGGTCTAGAAACAGAAAATGAGCAAAACTGTGGGTGAGCTGTGCTTTTAATTATACCTGTGGTTGAGATGGAAAGTAAAATACCAAGCAAACCCAAACTACATATATCCTTCTGACTCTTTCCACTGTTCTCCTGTATCCTATGGACTCTGCAAGATGCTCCAGTTTGTTCTTTGATATGCTCCATTTTCCCCATGGCTCCATTTTCCCTCTTCCCATGCCCCACTCTCTGACCCCTCTCACCCTGATGCTGAAGGAAACACTGAAATGTCATAGCAGAGACGTGGGAGTCTATGGCACTGTCAGGAGAGAGATCTGAAATTCTACATCAGCTTCATAGCTCAGAACAGGGAGGGGGGTGTGAATTACATTAGAAACATAAACAGCAGCATCGCTGCCAGTGATCTAACACTAAATTGCTGCAGCAGTCTCCATCTGAAAGTCAAAGAGCTGGAGGTCTGAGCATAGGATTGGCATCACAGCATCAAAACCACTGTCAGGGAAGATGGTATCTCCTGCCTGCTCTCCTCTCCTTGTGCTCAGCCCAGCTAGGTGTGCATCACACCAATGGATGAGAGCTAGGAGTCAGGAAGGGAAAATATCTCAGCTTGACTCTTACTTGGCCCTGAAGGTGTAAGCATGCCTCCTCTGTCCCATTGTAAAGTCAAAGACAGCCCACACAGCCCTGGGTGCTTCTTGCCACCTCCAGCTCCTGGCTGACAGCAGTTCTCTGTGGGTAACCATCTATTTCATGTAACAGGAGCAACACAGCTGTTTAGAAAAAAAGCAGGCTATTTGGTGGTCTGTTCTCAGAAGGCATCTTTCCATGCTCAGCGGATGCCAGAATAGAAAAAGGTACATGAACTGGTTGGATGGTCCACACATTCATGCATAAGCTCATAACTGCAGATAGTCCTAACTAACCCCACAATATCTTTCTGAGCAATGAAAAAGACGGTTTTAGTCTGTGTTTGCTACAGCCTCCTGCTAAGGTGAGCAGAGAGTAAGTCATTAATAGCACTGGGTTTCATGCTTTTAGACTTAGAGCTTCAAAGTGAATAACCTGTTGAGATGAATGGGACAGTTCACCCACTTCAGAGCTGTTTCCCAGGCTGCCTGCAAGCTCAGCCTGACAAAGATTTACACTCAGTTCCTGCTTTTAATAATTTGTTTTCATAACCATCATGGCTAAAAATGCATGTTATACATAGAAATGAAACTTTAGACTCCAGAGCACATTGCTTGCATGAGAGGTGGATGCCACAGCCAATCCCACAAGCGCAGAAACCGTGAACCCGCATTGTGCTTATAATAAACACATCCGTATCAGCCAGGCACAACGTGGGTGGTTTTTTTGTGCTGATCAATAAAAGTCTGCCACAGAGGACTTATTACAGTGACAATAGACTCCCCTGTACCTCTGCACAGCTAGTTATTGGGAAACACTACAACCCAGGTCCATAGGGCAGCTCTCTCAAATGCTAGCCTCATTCCAAGTGCATGAGATAACGTGGCAGCTCAGAGGCCCATCTGGCACATCATGATAAGCTGTGCAGAAGAGGTCCTGACATGCTCTGCAGCTGGCGGATGCTCTGCTTGGTGTGAAGGGCAGTGGGTGGCTCCGCAGCTTACCTGCCCCTGTGCTGGATGGGCACAGCTGTGCTAAGAAAGATAATCTTAGCTGCGTGAGAGCATGAGGAGGACATGAGTCTTGTTGCTAGATATCTTGGAGGGCTTGCAGAGGTCTTTCTCTCGCTTGCTTCAGAGAGGTTTGCCCATGAGTATTGCTCAGAATATTTTGAATGGTAAATACTGTGGCAGAATGGCCAAGTTTTTTGTGTCCTCACTGCTCCTCCACCTTCCTCAGTTGATGTGTCTACTGACACTTTCTCTCCTTTCCTGTCCCAGTACTTGAGAGCCATAATTCCTTTATGTCCCCCACAATGGGGACACCTGTGCTCTCTGCTGTAAAGTGGCTTAAGCTCATGTACTTTATCCTTTGCTTTGATGTTCACCAGATCTGGATTTTCCTTTACCTGCTGCTAGGTATTCACATGACCTCCAGTCATATCAACATCCAGCAACTGAAGACAGAACCAGACTACCACCCCAGAACTAGGCTCTCCCTGCACACCAATGAACCAGGAGACAGATCATGCCCTGGGCTGGTGTGGTCCTTGGTTGTAGGCCAGGGCCACCTGTGGTGTCATCTCCATGCAGGTGCCTCAGCACAGAACCAGTAAAGGTCAAGGATGGTGTTGGACTAAAACTGAGCATCTGAAATGGAGCTAGAGCAGACGAGAGTCCCAAGGCACTGGCATGACAAACCTCCTGATGCTGGTTGCATTTCAAATATGAATGATAGCCATACATCTTGGGCAATCTGGAGGATTTTCACTTCCCAGATAATGGAGGTGTGAAAATCAATGCCTAATTTTAAGCAAGAAGAAGAGGATGGTTAGGGCACTGTAGCAATGAAGGCCACTGAGCAGGTGCAGGAGAGGAGGTCTTGTAGTCCTTGGCCATTTCTTACCCTAGGTCTTTTCTTCCTACCCGAGGCCCTTTGCTGCTTCCAGTTGAGGTTTTTGTTTCTGTTTTGGGCATGTTCTAGGCATGGCACCAGTTCCTGAGCACTTTTCCACATCCCACAGCCAATCTGGGCCCTGATGTGGAGAAATGTCCCAGTTCTACCACCACCATACCTGTGGCAAGATAACCCCTTCCACCCCCCCAGTGCCTGGCTCCTCAGATAACCTTTCAGGCCTTGTAAGAGCAAACCTGTGGAAGCAAATGCAAGCACAGCCACTGAACCAGAGAAAATGCCATTGATACAGCACAGGGTTGTGTCCCTGCCCAGCACGTAATCACCAGTCATGCATTAATCTGCAGCTGATACAACAAGGGTTACCAAACTGAATTTTAGACATGAGAGTGGAGCAGAATCCCCCTATTCCCAGGATAACAGGTTCATTTCCCAGGACAGCAGGTTCCTGCACATATCACTGACCTTTTCATGGAGTCAAGCCCTTGCATATATGTACTTAACTGGGTTCCCCTGGTCTTGGATGAAGGCAACACTTTTTGCTTGTCTGGATCGTTGTGACCCAGTCATGTCATCCCATGCAGCTGTTACCTGCTCACCACCACAGCAGTCCCAGCATGATGGAGCACCATCACCCTGCTCCATCTTCTCTGTGGCTGCGGGTTCTTCTCTCATTGACTTGGACTCAATGTCCCTCTCCCCTGACTTAAATACTTCCTGTCCCAAGGAACATGCAGATCCACCATGCCATTACAACACCCCATCACCAGCAAACAGACTCTCCTCTTGCTGCTTTACTTACTGCTCCTGCCATATTGCTGGCATGGGTACCCTGACTGGATGAGTATCAGGGAGAAAGTCTCAGTTGCTAGTGCAAACAGACTGGACCACCAGCCTCAGATTTTTTAAAGCACTGAAAATGTGCTTGTGCTGCTGTACTCTAAGCAAGGGGAGGGAAATATGCTTTATCTGCCTTCCTGCCTCTCCCATTTTCTTGTTTAAGGAGTTTTGGTTTCCCTGGGTGAAGCTGGACCACCCAAGGATGCAGTCGCACTCTGGAGGGTGGAAGAGGATGAACATCTGCTGGCAAATACAGAAGGGTGGGAAGGAGGGGCAGCAACAGCAAGGGAGAGACAGCAAATACTCACAGTCATAGGCTGCAGGGAGCAAGCAAGCTCAGTGACTGTCCACAGCATTGATGAATCCTTGCATCAGTAGAGGAGAGAGGAGAGAGGAGACATTGGTGAACTCTACCTGCAGTCAGTTCTGCATGCCCACATTTAGTCACACTAGCAATTTTTATAAAAAGTGCACATGCTCTCTTCACCCATCTTATAAGAGAGCTCTCCATACATCCCTTGGACCCTTGAAAATGCCCTCTGGCATGCCAGTGGTGTAGTGCATGAAGAGGCATCTAACCCTAGACCCCTTCATTATAAACCTCTGCATGTTTGCATATATCTGCTAATAGATTTACACATGGGCTCTCTGCAAACAAGAGGGCTTTTGTTTTGTTCCGTTTCTTTTTTGTTGCTGTTCTTTGCTTGATTTCTGTTTTGTTGTTGTTTGCTTTTTGTTGTTTTTTTTTTTTTTTTTTTGGTTGTCGTTGTTTTTGGTTGGTTGGTTTGGTTGGGTTGGGTTGCTTTTTATTATTTTGTTTTGTTTTGTTTTGTTTTCTGTATGTGTTTTTTGCTTTATTTTGTTTTTGCTTTGTTTTCTCAGTTTTTCACCTTTAGTGAAGTACTTTTCCTTCATTCAGCTGACTAGCTTTCATTACCAGCTCTAGGAGAGGGAAAGCCCAAGGGTATAGGCTGCAGGGGAGAATGGCCAGTGCTGTGAAGACCATGGGCTGAGGGTGTGGAAGGCAATATGTGAGATCAAGAGATGCCAACAGCAATGTTTTATTACTTGCAAAGTGAAACCAACAATGGAATAACACCACAAGCACTGAGGCTTTCTGCACAGTTTGCCAAAGCACCCTTTCTGGTTTTGCTCTCCCAGAAAAGTGAAGGAACAACAGGAGTGCTGTGACCTGAGCTGGGTGCCTTCCCCTCCCGAGTGTCCTGCCCTCTCAGCCCTGAGTCTCAGCAGCTGCCTGCAGAAATCTGGGAAGGAACAGCTTTGCATCTGATGGTGAGGGCCCACTCTCCCCTTATAAGATCAAAAGATAATATTTACTGTTTATTTTGCTTGCCTTATCAGTGTTCTCCCTAATCAGATCTAGTTGTCCCACATCAGTCTGAAACCATGAGCATCACCTAGTGTGTTACATTATTTTTGTCAGTATTTATTGGCTTCAATACAAAAGAGTGACACAAAATACCTGTGATATCTGTCACAAAAGAGAAGGAAAATTTTTTCTTGTATCAAATCCATGAATTCCTTTCTGGTGATAAGGCCCCACAGAGCAGGTTTTTCAGCAACAGGAAGAAGTTTTTTTCCACCAAGATCAATAAAAAAAATTTTAGGGGATGAGGGAGTGCTACCTGTGGCTTCAGATGGTGTCTTCACTTTCGGATGGTGTCTTCACCTGCCTTTTCCTCTCCTGCTCAAAATCCTGTGCTCTGTTGTGGCAGGGACAAAATTGCCCCAGATAAGATGAGGTGTATCTTTCTGAGCTCAGAGAGGCTGGCTGGCTGCCTGTCAGCTCCACATTGTATCCGGGATTTCCACCAAATACAGACTCTGGAAGGGGGTTGCACTTGTGGAAATCCTTGTCTGTCTGTAGTTTCCCCTTCCTCATTGCTATATAAGCCTATATTTATAGATGATAAAAGGCTAATTGCCATTGTTTCATAGATTTAGCATGTTACAGCTTCATACATGGATGCCTTCCTAGCTCCTTCTAGACAGTGCTTCCTCACAGACTCCTTTAGAGAAAACGATTTCATCCTTTCTGATACAGAGGACAACACAAAGACCTAACGTTTGAGCACCTCTAAAAATAAAGCCACTTCACTACAGTTCATCCACTTTCACAAAGTGAAAGACACAAAAAGCAGTTTGAGACTTTCATCTGCAGAGTCCTGTATCACTTCTATGTTCATATCTGCTGATATCATCTTACAGAAATAGCTTTAGAAATAGTGTGGACATTGATAGAAGGAGAGCTGGCTTTGTCAGCTGAATTGATTTTCACAACATATGTGTGTTAGGCTTCAATTGAAAAAGTACAATTCATAAAAGGAAAGGAAGCTACTTGCTGTTACTTGCAGTATGATGTTTGTCCAAGGCAGCATTTGGAAACTTCAGACAAGTAAGAAAGAATGTTTAGATAGTGTAATGAGTCTGAGTTCATTTTGCAATTTTGTTAAAGCATTGTGTGATGCCATTGTGAGTCTCCTCTGATGGACTGTTACAGCATGCTGCCTTATGCAGCTTTTCTAACCTTACAGACATCAACCCATTTTATCACTTACATGTGTCCAAGCCGGAAAACAAACAATCAGAAAGAGCAAATGGTCTCCAAAAGAGAGAATAGCCTCTGTGTGGATACAGTGGTATAGCAGCATGTCCCCAAGCTCCCTGTGCAGCTTGTGTTGGTTTCTCTGAAATGTTTGGGTTAATTTCCTGCTCGGAATAGACCAATGCCTCACTGAAGTAAAACCCATGTCAACTTTAGCAGGAATGTTTTCAGAGTCCCCACCTGGGAAGACGATGTCTCTGAGTGGGAAAATAAACACAGAGGCCTTCAGTTGGTTCTCTTACTATTTTCTCTGCTGACAACGCTAATTGTTCTGTCAGTTGGGATGATGATTGTTTTCAGCACCAGGTCCTGAAAGGAGAGGATAATGTTGCCTTTTGTTAGCATCTGAGATCAGAAAACGTGGAGTCACCCAACTTAGCCCAAGCTTGGAAAGTTAGAATCCAGAGTATGCTGAGTAACACCTCCCAAGCGGCCATGAGCTGACATAGATAAAGACTACTTTCACTAAGCCTTTCCTTACGGTTCAGATTTTACAGGATGGGAGAAATATTTTATATATGCTCACAGATTTTTGAACTGCATTCAACTGTCTGTTATGTCATTGCACTGGGAAGTGACTGCATTTCACATGGACTTAAGCAAGCAAAGCTAGGCTTGTTGTTCACATTGTTCTGTGCAACAGTTTGACATTCAGGAAGGTTATCCTGGAGACCATGAGGACCATAAGGTTTTGTTTTGCTTTGTTTTCCTCAATTAAACCTTTTTTTTTTTCCTTTTTTATTTTATTATTATTATTATTATTATTATTATTTTAAGGGAAGACTTTTACACGCCTTTAATAGTACTAGCAGGAAAACATCAGTAAGATACACCACAAAATTCTGGTTCAAAACACTATCCATTTTGTGAAATTGCTGGTATAAAACAGATCAAAGCCTGTAACTAGTAGCTGAAATTACTTAGCCAATGTCTAGACCACCTAGATCCACATCCAACAGTGTTTTACTGAAAACTCAGAGACTTTTGTATAATGTCATCAGAGTACTAAAGCATTATCACAGGAGCACAGAGCCCTCTCTGATTATGTGTAGAACAGTGAATATACCATGCCAGAGCACAAATAAATAAATAAATAAATAAATAAAATCTTATACAATACAGATTTTATGGGCTATGACCCAGGGAAATCAACCCCAATCTCACAGATGACACTAGCACCTCCAATCATGGTACTTTCATCATCTATCCCACAAGCCATTCATTTCCTACCCATTTAATGGAACATACCTGAAAACAATGGTTAATCCTTAAATTTCACCTCCCCAGAATATTTTTCTGAGTGTTACAACCCAGAGAAATTAAGGGTAACTATAGCAGTGTACACTTTCCATATAAACAGACATACATTCTATATTTATGAATGTATATGCATTATACAGAGGTAAACCCTCCATCTGACAAAATGCTATACAAGAAACCACAGTGTCAATGCGCATATACATTCTGGATAATTACACTAGAAATTGGTGAGATATATATGTGAAATACAGTGTTCAAGACACTGGCAAGCCCTCAGAGCAGATGGCATTTGCAGCTGGCTTATGAGCTACCTCTGCTCCTGCACCTATTGAGTTAGTTGCAGAAGTCATGCATTGCTACCTATTGTGTTGCACCACTCAAATGGTTTATTATGGTTTTCTCCAAAAAGCCCCTCTATTTAAATTGCAGAGGTTTTCTCTTCCTTCACATCATCACAGTGCCCACAACAATGGAAACCTCTAGACGTGACCAAGGCCACTAGCATAAAAAAAAAAAAAAATACAGTAATTAGAAACATTAATGTGACATACACGTGAAATGACTGCAACAGCCATCAGGTGAGACACTGTGCACACATCATCTGACAATGAACATCATCCAACTTTTATGGGTCCCACCACCATTGCCACAATATTTTCCATGTATCTCATACTTTTCTGAACCAAAAAGCCTCTTAACAAATATTTGAACATTAACAGTGCGGATATTCAACATTCTAAAATATTCACTAGAAATAATACACGGATGTAACTCTATATGGCTCTTGTGTGTTTAGTTAGTCTAGCCCTGAACTCTGGTCTCCAAAACTGTAATTTTCTGTGGCAAAATATTCATGGTGTTAAAGCCTGACAACTCTCTATTCTGTGTCTAAGAGGAGGTGCTCTGCAAAGCTGGATATATATAGTGCATATCTATCACTCTTCCACACACACAACTAACACATACAGAAATAAGGCTGTGGGTGTGGGAATGATTTTTATTTTGTGGGTTATATATTGCTGCCTCCAATTACTGGATGATTATGTAATTTATTATTATTGTCTGTGGGTTTTGTTCTGCTGGGTGGTTTTTCTTGTTAGATTTTTTCTTTTAAATATTGTAATCAGCATTTAAAAGAAAGGAATGTGAATGGCCATCCTTGAAATCAAAAGAAATAATTAATACAATGTATCATGAAGACACATCATTAGTCCTACAGATAATAAGAACTATGTTCTTTTTCCTTTTGTGAATGTTCCATGGCTGTTAAGGGCAGTTTCAAACATGGGTATCAGGAAAGTCAGAGTCTCTTCCTTTGCTAAGTTGGCTGCAACTGGAGTTAACACATTGAGTGGAATAAGAGCTGAAATACACTTGTTTGGGACTCTGACGTAGGGAGCTGGGGTTGGGAGCTGGGACTGAGAACTTTGCAGTATTGTATCATTACCAAGGAGATCAACACCTGAAGATTTTGATGGCAACAAATCCAAAGTGGAGATTTAGTAATGTTTTTCTGAATTCTATGTTAATCAGGGAATAAAATGTTATGGAATACTTTACAGTCTGCACAGCTGCTGCGGAAAACTTTTATCTTTGGTGTTTTGCTCCTCTTCTTAATTCTCATCGTATTTTTTCCCAGTTTCATCTTCTATCCAGTTCCTCTCTTGGTTCTTTCCTTTTTCCACAGTATGTCAAGTTTCTTTGGCTTGTTTGCACTTCTCACCTGTTATCATTGACACATTTCACCAGTCTTCAGCCTGAGATACTATCAGTCATTTATATTATTCAGATTTTTCTTTCTTTTGTGCAAGGGAAAACTTCTCACACCAAAGTAAGCCTGTGTCTTCTTATTACTTAATGAAATAAAAGAATGCTGCTGGAAATTCTGAATGAGCTCTAAAAAATCTGTTTTTAATACAGTCATCCTAATATTTTTGGCAAAACAGTTTTTCAAGATCACTTACAAGAGGGAGAAATAATAGCAATACTTAACAGAGTAAACATTTATTAGCCTTTTATTGCAGAGTTATCTTATTTCTTTGCTATTCACTAAGTTTCAGGCTTTCATTTCTTCTGACAGCCAAGACTGACTTTAACACAGACTTTCCGAATTGCCATTTTATATTCGAGAGTCTACACAACATTTTTCAAAATGCAACAGCAAGCAAATTAAATGAAATATAAAATAATATTTGAAGATAGAACTTGCCCGTTCACCTTCTCATGCAGACATCAGGAAATCTATACTAATGTCATGCTAATGGGATGGAATGTGAAATGGGTTAGGGAGCTACATATTTACATTTTAATGTCAGGATAGAGGTGGGCTGTCTCACTATTGTGCATTGGCAGCAAGCTGACCTATCACAAATGGCTACTTCATTTTCACACTGAATTAATCCTGCTGACAGACATGACATACTTTTGCTGCTGGGTTATTGTTGGTTGTTGCTGATAGACTGATTTATGATTGAAAGAGATTGCAAAAGTGCTGCATTTTTGTTCTAAGGTTTTGTTAAGCGCTGTCTAAAGCTACAGAAGGCACTTCTCCCTGCTAGATGCACTTATAAACTTATTCTGGGGTTCACACTCCTGTCATATCTAGGCCCAAGACTTGGAAAGTTATCAGAATAGTTACTGGGAATTAATGCAACACTTTTTTTTTTTTTTTTTGCTAAGATTTCTTACCTGTCTCTGACATCTGTCTGCACATAGCCAGATACTCCTTTCACCTATCACTGCTGAAGGCTTCACCATTGCTACACTTGTTCTGGACACCCACCCAACCCCATCTGCATTGCGAGGTCTGTGTAAAGCCTGAAACCTGTCTATAGCTTTTTTGACCAGGTTTTTATGTAAGTTTTCACACCATGGTTACATCTACACAGGTATTACGTAGAGGGATTCTCATTCATCCACATGGGCATAGCTCTCATCGAGGTTTGTGGTGTTTGTTCACATTTTAAAGATGCAATGTCTTTTCCTGTGGCCTTGACAGAAACAGCTTTTGCCCAAGCCTGTTCTTTCAGAGGGCCCCTTCAAAGATCTTTCCCACTTTGACCCTCTCATTTTCCCTCTGCTTCTCTCTAGTGACTCCTATTTCTCCAAGGCACTAGACACCACCAGCCTGGTCTTCATGTCTCTGTCTTCATAGCCTGTCTGCATGCTGCTTCTCTTCCTCTCCCCTTCCTAGCGTTTGAGTTCACCCTCCTTTACAGGTCGTTGTTGGAAATGGGAGTCGTCAGCAGTGAAAGACCGCAGAGGGGAGCTCCAGGAGATGCTACTAGCATCTAAATAATGAAAGCACACTGTGCAGGCTCTGAGGCATCTCCAGCCCAAGCACCCTACCACAGAGCTAGCTGTGCCCAGTACAGCGCATGACTATTGCTACTGGGAGGTGTCAGCCCTAATGAAGAGCCACAAACATGCAAGGGGTCCTGCTGGGGCTGGTGACTGGTACCCACTGCGGCAGCCCAGAGGAACACCTGATTTCCTTCTGACTGAATATTGCACTGAACTGTTGGCCAGTTCATGGCCAACGTGCTTTTGTTCATGGTGGTCCCTCTGCCCAGGCGAACAGCACCACGCCAGGGGGATTTGGGTTTCTTTCTACAGTCAAACTTCTGCTTCCTAGCATCCATCACTGCCTACGGCTCTCTCTCTCCAAGTGCTCATATATCCCCAGCTAACGTTTTATTTTCTGTCCCATCCAGGCAGCAGAGTGCTTACTTAAAGCCAAGCAAAAACCCCAAACAAACAAACCAAAAACACACACAAAACAAAAACAAAAACAAAACCAGCCCCGAAAGCATCCCAGCCTCTGCCAGGAGGTGGGCTGGGGAAGACTCCCCTGCAGGCGGATGGGACCCGGACCCCCCCCGGACCCCGCGGTCCCCGGCCCCCCCGTGAGGTGCTGCCGCCAGGGCTCGCAGACCGCCGGGGGCGCACAGCGGCGCGGCCCCCCCCCCCCCGCGCCACCTGCCTCCGCGCCGCCCCCCACTCGGGGAGGACCGTGGGGTGTTCGGGGTTGCTTTTTATTTATTTATTTATTTATTTTTGAAGTTTTCCTCCTTTTTCTTTTCTTTTTTTCTTTTTTTTTTTTTTTTTTTTGGCCCGCCCCAAGGGTCTTTTAAAACCAGCTCCGCGGTCGTCGCCGGCACCCCGAGAGGACGTGGCTGGCTTCGACGAAGCAGAGGTGCTGTGCATTTGCCACTTTTATGGAAATGTTAGTAAAGTTAGCTTAGCCTTGATGGCATCTGAAATAGTAAATAGGAGACAAGCTTCAAGCCCATTCCTCACTGGAGGGGATACACTAGTATGTTTCTTATTTTTATTTTCCTTATAGCCTGTTAAATTGACTAATAAAGTCAACACAGAGTTCTCTGTGTGGCTTCAAAAAACTCGGTAATTTTGTTAGAAAACGTTGAAATCCAACCCCAAAGTATTCAGCCCAAATATTTAGTTAAAGTAACCCTGTGGGTTAATAAACTAAACAAAGACAAACCATGCAAAACTGCAGCAATGAAAACCAGGCTTAAATAAACGAAGGAAAGTTTATAAGAACCCTTTAGCTGGAAAAAAACAGTGAAAGAAAACTGCATGAAAGTTTAATATGAAGCATGTGATATGCAGGGTCTCGGTTTACAGGTACAGAGCTTTGCCTCGGACTGTCCTTGTGCCCAGCACAATTTCAAAAATTATTTTTATGCTAAGCTGCATTTCCTTTGAAACCTTATTGTAGAAGAACCCCACGGCAGATTTTGGCAGGTTAAGAGGAGCGCTTCTCTGCCATCCTGCAGCTCTCTCACTGACTGCACAGCACTTCAGCATGCTGCTAATTTCAGTGTCTGACTTGTTTAGTTATTTCAGCTCCAGTAATGTGGTTGCAAAATATTTACCTTTCGCACAAGAATCTGGATTATTTTGATTAGAGACTGATGCGCTCTTCAAAATGTTTGCTTATGTGCAAGAGTTCTTCGAAGTGGGACACAACAAAAGATCTCTCTTTTAAGCTACCATTTTTAAACTAGTTAAAAAGAGCTAAAAACAGGTTTGTTATCGAGATCGAGTAAGTCTTCAAAAAAAAAAAAAAAAGAAAAAAAAGAAAAAAAAAGGAAAGAAAAATGAAAAAAGGGAAAGAAAAGGAAAAAAAAGAGAAAGAAAGAGAAAGAGAAAGAAAGAAAGAAAGAAAGAAAGAAAGAAAGAAAGAAAGAAAGAAAGAAAGAAAGAAAGGGAGGAAAGGAGGAAGGGAGGAAGGAGGAAGGAAGGAAGGAAGAAAGGAAGAAAAGAAGGAAGGAAAAAAGGAAGAAAGAAAGAAAGAAAGAAAAAGAAAGAAAAAAGAAAAAAGAAAGGAAAGAAAGAAAAAGAAAAAAAGAAAAAAGAAAGAAAGAGAGAAAGAGAGAAAGAAAGAAAGAAAGAAAGAAAGAAAGAAAGAAAGAAAGAAAGAAAGAAAGAAAGAAAGAAAGAAAGAAAGAAAAA
>CM021797.1:26325663-26335663 GCA_011076525.1 Nettapus auritus | reverse complement strand
TAAACTAGTGATAGGTTTCACCGTTGCTTTATGCCAATCAATTCCATTATATACTTTCAGACATGTTTAGAATTCTTGGACTAATGTGTTTATTTTAAATATCACAGGGAAATTATGACATCACCAGCAAATAATGCTGGGGAAGGTTGCCTTCCTTTTGAAGTACACTGCTCGAAACATGATTTTAATTACATAATCACTTTGAAACTGTAATTATATAATAAACGAGGGGGATTAAGCGGGAAGTATATAGTACATTAAAAATTGCTTAGGTCCTGGAAAAACAAACCGAACACACAACGAGAAATGCTCGCTCATGGGGACTGCGTGATAAACCCGGGCTCGTCGCCTTGATTTTCGTTCCGTACGGGGCGGTAAAAGATGCCCCCTCCGACGGCCGGCGACGTCCCCCACCCCGGACGGCAGCAGGAGAGCCCAGTGCGGGGTCGCTCGGCTCCGCTCCCTTCCACCTCCGGCTCCACAAAGCAGCCGGGCGGGGACAAATCTGTTTTTTGGGAAGGGAACTGGGGCGCCCGTCCCCGGCGCTCCGCGCACGCTGCCCGCCGGGTTCGGGGCTCCGCCGCCGCTGTCACTGCCGGGAGCGCTCCGGGGGCTCCCCGCCGAGCCTTCCCCGTCCTCCAGCGGGGATTTTGGGTTTCCACCCGTGACCTGCAGTCCCCCGCGGACCCCGAGCTGGTTCGCAGCAGGCGGCGGCGCCCCACTCTGCTTTCCTCTGCAGAGATGGGGGAAAGGAAATTTATTTCGTTGTGTTTATTTTTTTCTTTCTTTCTTTTCTTTTTTTTTCTTTTTTTGTCTTTTTTTTTTTTTTTTTAATTATTTTTTGTTATTATTTAACGCACCGGCCCAGCCGCAGGAACCTCTTGCCCCCTAGACTGCCTTCACCTCAGTGCCATGACCCCAGCTGCCTCCCGGGGCATGGAGCCCACCCTGACCCCTCACCCCCGCAGGGCTGAGCCCACAAATCTGGGGGTGCCCTGCCGGGATCCCACCGGAGACCCCTGTGCCTGCGCAGTGTACATCCGGGCATGTCCTTCTTGTCAGGACACCCCATTTTCAGAGAGGTGCCATGTGTGCCCTGCATTTTATTGAGGGTTTGGGATGCTCTAGATGGCTTTGGGGTGGGCGGGAGAGCCATGGCTCTGTCTTCTCCCCTCCTGAGACCTGGAGATGGTCTCTGCTTGGGTGTGCTGCTGGTGCAAAGAGGGAGGGCCCTGCAAGCCTAGAAAGATCCTGCAAATCCTGGCTTGCATGGGGGCAAGCACAGGCACTGCTTGGTCCAGCCCCACCTGGCCTCTGTCTGCAGCCAACAATGCAGATTAGTATTCATGAGAAAGCTTCAAGCTTTGGTCCAGGGAGTCTCAGGCCTTCCCAACCCATCTAGAAATGCTTTTATTTTGTCCCTGAGTCCCAGAGTCAGTCTTTAGGGGAGCCACGACTCCAGCACACTGCCATATGGCTAGCCTGGAAAGCAAAAAGGCGTGGTACTGCCTGCTAACAGGACAGAAAGACAAGCCACGCGTAGGAGCCCCACCAGGTGGCTCCAGACCTGTGACGACTGGCTGGATCCCCAGAATCCCAGAACACCAGCCCCAAACCCCAGGGTCACCACCAGCTGGGTGGGTTGCACGCACATGCAGATGCAAACCGGGTGCCCAAGAGACTGTCCCGGAGAGAGACATTTCCCCAGACACTAGCTGTGTGGTCATGGGTTCTCAGGGATATTTTTTTTTCATACAAAAATGTTTCTTTTTCCTCCAGATGTCACATTAATTTACACAGAAGGATAAGCTCTCTGTTAAACGTGTGAGGGAGATCATGGTGCTGCACAAGACTACAGGAGTCCCTCAGGACCAGGCTCCAGATGGCAATGATGAGGCTCTGATGAGTGCACGCGGGGTGTGTAAAACAAGAGTCATAAAAAGTCCAACAAGGAACTACCACAAGAGAAAAACTCTTCCCAAAGACAGAGGGAGAAGTTGTTGGCAGGTTTGAGGTGGAGGGAGGTCGCTTCCTGGCAGCTCCAAAGTTATCTGGTCAGTGCCCAACAGAAGCCAAAGGCCGAGTGAAAGTCAGGGTCAGAAACACGTCTGCTTGTGTTCATCATTGTGTAAACCCCAGGTATTGCTGCAGCTCCTGGTACTGCCAGAAGTCCTGGTCTCCTCTTCTCGTGGGGAACAACTAAAGAAGTGCAGCACAACATATGGAGCATCTGCCAGAAAGGGGAGAGAATAAAACGACATAAATCTGAAGACTTAGGCAGCCACACCTGCAAACCAGTCAGCATGGCAGGCTGCGGAAAACACTCATGGACTGAAAGGCTGCAAAATGATAAGGGGGATTGAAGCACCCACAAGAAATCTGTTTCGTACTTTGCAGATGTGGAACTCCTCATGAGCCCCAGCAGCATAAGCAGAGTAAAAAAGCAAAGAGGTGAAGTCATGCTTAATTGACTGCAAGACAGCCCATGGGGATTGTCTCTGCAGTAACCTCCTGACGTACAGGTTGTTGGAGGCCAGCAGACTGCAGGGCAGCATCACTCTCAGCTTGATGGGTCCTCATATATTTTTCCCTAAGTCTCATCTCATTCTGGCATTTTTCATTCCCTGTATAAACCAAACAGTTTGAGAACATCTCAGTAGCAATGATACTCTAACAACTCATTCTGAAATAGCATATTTCATCAAAGTACCTCAGAGCCCTGTAAAGACATTGGTTAGGCTGCAAAATAGCCTTGGACTGATGCTGCAGTTTGTTTGCTTCATATTTAGTAAAAACTGTTTGCACACTTGGACTAACAAATGGAAAGACACAACAAAAATATTTAAATAGACTTTCCTCCAGTGGAAGTTTTTTTCCCTAAATACAATGTGTTTGCAAAAGTTTCACTGGCTGTTTGGGGAGCAAGGGAAACTGAGATGAGAACTACATTGAGAAAACAGAAGTGTGCAATATAATTGAATAGAACTTACCAAGTTAGGTATTCTTGTTTTGATTTAGTGCAGGTTTATATCAGGTTCATTTAATTTTAATCGAAAATGTTTAACATACAGTGAAATTAGTTACTGAAATTAGTTACATGTCCTTCCACAATTTTTTATTTGACTTGAGTGAAAAAATGCACTTGGTTCAGGAAAAATAGTAAGTGAAAAGCTCATACAGTGAGCTTTTAATAGTAAGTGAAAAGCTCATATAGCTCATGAATTCATATTTTATCTAGTGAAAAGCTCATATAAACATCTGTTGTGTCTGCCCTCTCTGAAGGCTCCTCTTATCAGTCATGGGTCTCTCTTTTTTTATCTGGTCTGAGCATCAGCCAAAGCATGCCCAAGGCTCTGTCTTTTAAAGATGCAAGGAGAGAAGGTGTCCCATTCTGAGAGAGGACATGTCTCCCATATACTGATCATAACACAGCCCAGCCTCACCTTCACCGTGAGCAGGCAGAGGAACAGAAATGCAGCAAAGGGTGCAAGAACAAGTGCCCATGATCATCCTCTGGCAACTAAGGTGAGGGTTCCAATTAGTGCTGAGGCAAGGACATTTTTCACATCAACCTTTGCAGAGTCACAGAATGAAGAGTCTCACTGCTTGAGAAACCAAAGTTCTGGGAAGCATGATGCACTTTTTGCAATTGATGGAGTAATCTAAGTTTTTTTATGCACTCTGTAACTCATCAACAGACTTGCAAAGCTAGAGAAATGAAGGAGGAAAGATGAAATTTAGGTAGTGATAGTGAAATATCACTTATTCTCTTATGTGCAACAGAGTTATGAAGAGATTACAAGGTGCTGAGCTAGAAGAAAGAGCAGAACAAGTAAATGTAATGACTATTACTCATACTGTTTGTATTCCCCTAAAAAAATAAATAAAAATTATTTTTGCCTTCTCTGGCAAACATTTTTGCCTTCTCGGAATACAGTATATTTTAAAATATTCTCTTGATAGTCATTCTTTTCATTCATGAAAAACTTCTTGCTAGGTTTTACACAGCACAGGTCTGTTCCCCTCACTGTGTACCCGGAATGTCTGGTCATTCCTTTTCATAATGGATCTGCTACCAGAGACAAATCTGTCTATTCTGAAGCTTTTTCATGTAAAAGCACATGGAGAACTCCTGAGAGTGAGAACTTGTCCAAAAGGAAATTATCCTTATTTAAGTTAGGACTGGGAATACTGTTTTATTGGCATAAGGCCTTACATAGACACTTGTATTCTGATAAACTTCTTTTTACCCTGTAGTATGTAGGAAAGGACTTGAGATAAATTGGAAGAGCTGTTTTATTCTAGCACAAGGAAATGTGCATTGACCGTTTTCCAGAGTTTTTGTTTCAGTGATGCTGCTGTAAGCAGTAAGCATCTCTTTCAGTTGAGCCCTAGGAAATGTTCATCTCACATTTGGGAGCAGGCATTTTTCTGCTTGGGGTTTTGTAAATAGAAAGATGAAGAAAAGAAGCTGATTATCCTTTGATTGAAGCCATACCTTCCTTGAAGCCCAGACATATGCTTTTTTATTTCTTTGCCTTCAGACACGATTAAGTGACAATGAAAGCAACTTTGGATATTTCACTGTAGTAGAGAAACCTAATTTTCTCTGAGCTCAAGATATTTAAATAAGAATTGTTCCACTATTCGTAAGACTGTAACAGAATGAAATTCTGCCCAAACATGGTTAAAGTAACAATCCACCAGAGAAATACATTTTGTGAGGCCTAGAGGTCTTTTAGGAGAGAGTTGTAAATTATATCCAGGCACCAGCTTTTTTTCCTTCGAAGTGTCTCAGTGGATCTAGAGCTCTGTATGGCTCAAAGCCTAGATCTATCAAGTGTGATCATTTCCAACAACTTTGAAGAAATTTAAAATAGCATGTGTGCTAGGAAGTTTTAAATACATGAAAGCACAGGTATTTGCACAGAGACTAGAGCAGTCCTTGCTAAAGTATTCCCTAGCTCCAGTCTCCACCATATCTTTAGGATGGCATATATCATTTTTATCACCTTTCATGTAATCTTAAATGTTTTGAACTTTTTATCAGCCTGAGGTGCCAAAAAGGGCTCTCCACAGGAGCTGCAGCTACCCAAATCCTGCATGCAGCCTTGCATCCCACACAATTCTTTTCTTAGCTGTCTTTCACAGATGCTTTAAAACAGTTCACAGAAACCTATAATTATGTGGATCACAAGCTGATCAAGAAAATTGTAGAAGAAAGAAAATTGGGTGGTCCAGGCCTGTCTGTTACCAAAATTGATGAGAACAACACACACACACACACACACACACACACACACACACACACACACACAATGGAACAACCCTTTTAGATTCCTCTTTATAGAATCATTTGATTCTAGAGAAATAAGCCTATCATTAAAGGGAGGGTTTTCTGCCTTTGAAATCTTTTCAGAGATTTCAGAGGTATTGGCTTCTCTTATCAGAAGCTTTGCATAAGCTGAAGACATGTTTCTCACTGTTTCCCAGCTGAGCCTCCACCAGGCAGTTTGTGTATCCTCCTCGCAGCAGACTGAGAGCCTGGGCTCTTGGCTGCAGCCAAGCCAATGTCAGTGCCAACTTTTCTGCCTTATTTAGTTGACATTATCTCTATAATGGTCACACAGTTAAGGCCAGTCCAATGAAGACAGAAGCATCAATCTTTTCCATAATTTAACAGCATCACTCTTTTTCCCACATTGGCAGCCCCAGACCTGCTGACCAAGATACACTACTTGCAGAGGGCACTTGAGCAGGGGTATTCCGGCCTCCCATCTCACTTTGCTGTAACTTTTACTGCACACAGAAAATGACCATGGATACACGGTGTTCAGACAGGACCTAGCCCAAGCACACTTTCAGTCACTTTCTGAAGTTCCAGAAACCAGACCCTAAGCGAGGTTTGGTCACGTTAACCTGAGCAGTGCTGGTTCTGAAAACATATTGGGACCTCCTGACCTGAATCAACACAACCAATAGTTCTGTCTTGGATTTAGGAGACCCCCACAAGGTTTGACATGGTTCTGTTGAAATATCACCTCCATCTCTCAGAGGGAGACAAGCCAACACATAGCACTTGAAGTGGATCATGTTGTTGGTATCTTACAGATAGATAGCACTAACTGCACCAATATCACACAGCAGGGAAAAATCATAATAGAGGACAAACAGTGAAAACAAATGTATTTAAACATAACCACATGTTCTGTGATTCCACAGGACTCAGTCTTCAAAGTAATAATATTATTTGTAAAACGTCTCCCTTGGCATATTACACTGGACTGTGCAAATGCTGCAGTAAAAATGTCATTTGGCATATTATGTAATATCATTCAAATAAAAATCCAAATGAGAAGAGCAAGTAAAGGAGAAAGGGATGGAGAAAAATGTGGCTGGGTAGCAGTGAAAGATACAGGATCAAGAGGGTTCTGCTAAGGAAACAGCTTGGGAAGGAGCGTGGCGGTCTGGAAGAGCAGTGGAGAAGGCTGAGGAGGAACAGGGAAGTGGTGATGAGCACTAGCAGTTTCAAGCAGGAGGGCAGAGTAACACTAACATCTTATTGTGGTAAGAAAGGCAGTCTGTATCAACAAATAAAGAAAGGTGGCAGTGACCAAGGCCCGTATCCTCACGAATAATATCCCTGAGGATTTGTGCTGAACTGATACTCTGACAGCTCTGTGTTTCAGTCTCTCTCTCTTCCTCCTTCAAGCACCTGCTTGTCCATGCAGCTGGGACTGTGTATGGTGCAGGGGTCCTCCAGTGCTCTGGGAAGAGCACAGAGGCTTGCAGGACGGCCACAGCTAAAAACGGCTCACACAGGTCTTATAGGAGAGCACTGCTATAAGACAGCTGTGTGCCCTGGCAGCCAGGACGGCCAACTGTATCTTGGGATGCATGAAGCATGGCATTGCTAATTGGTCAAGGGAAGTGATTGTCTCGCCCTACTCTGCGCTGGTGCGGCCTCACCTAGAGTAATGTGTGCAGTTCTGGGCAACACAGTACAAAAAGGACGTTAAAACTGTTGGAGAGTGTCCAGAGGAGGGCGATGAAGATGGTGAAGGGCATACAGGGGGAAGACATATGAGGAGCGGCTGAGGTCACTTGGCCTGTTCAGCCTGGAAAAGAAGACACTGAGGGGGGACCTCATCACAGTTTAAAACTTCCTCGCGAGGGGGAGTAGAAGGGCAGGGGCTGACCTATTCTCCGTAATCACCAGTGATAGGACCCATGAGAACAGTGTTAAGATGAGGCAGGGGAGGTTTTGGCTGGCTATCAGGGAGATGTTCTTCACCAAGAGGGTGGTCGCATACTGGAACAGGCTCCCCACTGAAGTAGTCACTGCATCAAGCCTATCTGAATTTGAGAAGCTTGGACTGTGCACTTAGTCACATGGTCTAAACTTCTGGGTAGACCTGTGCGGTGCGAGGAGTTGAACTTGATGATCCTTACGGGTCCCTTCCAACTCGGGATATTCTATGATTCTATGATCCTACAATACTATGATTCTAGAGGACCTACCTGTTAAGCAGCACTAGCTGTAGCTTCTCTTCAACCTGCCAATCACATGGAAAAAGACAGTTACATTAAGTAGTTTATTAATTGTTGCACTTAGTGATTGGGAAATGGTTTATTTTTTGTGCGTAATGTACAAAACCATAAGTTCCATGGAGATATTCATGCAGGCATCCCTGCCTATTGACTCACACACTTGATGCTGGACTATGGTTTCATCAGTGACTCTGGATTGCCCAAGAACACAATTTACCATCAAATCCAGTTAGTTAGACATTTACTGCAGGAGACTGCAACCATGAGGTCAGAGGAAGCAGCTAGCTGTGACTGGGAAGCTGCTATGTATAGCAGCTCTGTCCCCTTTTACCCATATCTTTAGAGGACAATGAAGTGGCTGAGCAGATCTCTCCTAACTAGCAATGTGACATTTTAATGACCTAGCAATGATATTTTCCACCATTTCTCACCTGCTGACACACCTTCCCTGCTGCCATTGTGGATGTAAATAGGCTTTATAATTTCCTGTCCTATGTAATGTGGTAAATCAACATAATATTTTGCCATTGGCTCTATCAAGCATCTACCTCTTAAAATTTCAAAAGAGGTTTGCGAGGCAACAAGTTAAGGTAGAGCCTTCCAGGTAGACATGCTTTGATTTTTTGAGCTATACAGATGCTGATATAGATTATTATATGCCTGCAGATTTTTTAATATTCATTTTTGTTCTCTGCCACTTAGAATATATCCACAATGGCAACAGATTAGCTGCTATGTTCAGGCTTATAACGCTTAGATGTAAAAAGAGATGGTTTTCTAATAGGGCTTCCTCCAGCATGAAGTTGCTTTCTCTCCATTTCACTCTCACCCCCAAAATTTATTGCTAATTTAAAAGAATCAGGATTGTTGAAAGTTAGGTCATGGGACAGGGCTCACATTTAATGCAAGATAAGTCATAACACTCGAGGGAAAAAAAAAAAGAAAAAAAAAAAAAAAAAAAAAAAAAAACACCTCTCCATGAGAACTTGCAACTGAGTCACTAAAATCCAAACACCCATATTCTCCCCAGCTCAGCAGAAAGGCTGTAAGGCTGTGAAAGCCTTGGAAAATGTGCATCTCAGTTCTTGCAATAGCACAGCACATGTGAAAAGATGACAGCCCAGTGTCACATTTACTGTGCTAGCTCTGTGGTCAAGATCTGGTGCTGAGGATTTAAAATGTCCAGCCCTGTTAATCTTTGAAACTAGAACAAGTCAGTTTCAATTCAAAGAAAAAGGGAATTACACTCTTAGTAGTACAAAAATACTGGGGAGACAAGAACTCAAGACGTAGAAAAGAAAGAAGCTTGTGCAAAATAATTGCCCCTCCTCATGTGTTTGCAAGATGAGTGGTCCAGCTGCATGTTCGCATGCTGTTTTACTCCCCCAGGAGTACTGCATCTGTCAGAGAATGGGATATTGTATTGGGGGAATAAAACTGTCTTGTTCACTGAAGAAACCTGCTGCTTAGAAGTCCCTTTTCTCATTTGTTGCAGAAATTGTAAAGGATGCAAGTAATAAGGCAGGGGAGTTGCAAAGAGATGTTCTCACGGGTAAGGTAGTTGAAAATTCATGTACCGCTGCCTTTCATTTTGGCACCACAAAATTCCTCTACCATACAAGGCAAGTCCGTTAAGGGACTTGCATCAGCACTACGAGCTGGTGGTTTGCTCTGCAAGCCAGGAAGAGAGAACCAGCCTGCAGAACTGGGGGCAGGAGCCAAGGCAAGGAGCTGAACGGAAGGAGGCGGCCTGTGGGCGCAGAGGGAGCCATGCACACAGACGTCTTCTTGGCACAGTCTCTATGGCTTCCTAGGAGGCAGGCTCTGCTTCCTGCCAGCATGGCAGCCAAGCCTGCTGCCCGCTGCACCGCGGGGCGACTCATCCCACCCAGCCGTCACTTGTTCCCACTGCAGGGTGAGGTGCCCACTTACCCCTGAGGAGCCTGGTGCTGGCCCATGGCAGGTGAGGCCCACCAGGGATGCTCCAATCCTGTGGTGACAGGGTGTTGTGAGTGCCAGGGCAAGAGCTATGCATCGGGAGCAGGAGAGGACAAGGAGCTGAAAGAAGTGGCAAAGGCAGAACTGAACAAACAAGCAATCATTTATGGGCCACAAAATCAATGCTAAGCTGCCAAACCAGAGAGGCCCTTCGGAGTTGCCTAACAGGAAAACCAGCAAGGAAAACAACCTATACTATTGCGACAAAACGCCTTACAGCTAGAAAAAGGGGAAAAAAAAATAAAAAATAAAATAAAATAAAATAAAAAAGTAGTCAGAAAGCCCTCAATGATTGAAAAGCCACAGAAACACCAAGAAAAAGTAGCTGGAACACTTTTTAAATAGCCAAAAGTGAGAAAAGATGTGATTAAACAGAGCCATGCCTAAACCACTCTAGGATACTTTTCTTTTCTTTTCTTTTCTTTTCTTTTCTTTTCTTTTCTTTTCTTTT
>CM021797.1:26304191-26325653 GCA_011076525.1 Nettapus auritus | reverse complement strand
TTCTTTTCTTTTCTTTTCTTTTCTTTTCTTTTCTTTTCTTTTCTTTTTTGCCTCTTTCTTCCATGTTGTGCCACATGTTCAAGCAATTGATTGATTTAGGGAAAGTAATTATATTTTACAGCTTTACTTCTGCTTCTGCTTCTTCTTTCACCTGTCTCTGTCTTGCATGCTTTTTTACCTTTCTGTGTGTTGAACTCTATGGTTCAGCTAACAGGCAATGTCTTGTTTCTGTGAAAACACAGAGAAAATATCAGCAAAGATGTTCAAGCAATAGCTCAACTATAAAGCACAAACAATCCAGGGGAATACAAGAGAAGGCTGTGAGGATTATAGACAAGGTGCACCTCCCTATGAAGAATGCATGTTTTCAAATTTTGAGGAACATCTTTTTCCTTGTAGAGTTTGAAATTATAGCAATATCAGATTTACACCAGAAGTTCAAGCAGGTCCCTTCATTCAGCAGCATTCTGAAAAGAAGTGCTTCTAGGGGTGTGTTATATATACATTAGAAGATTTAAGAGTTCAACCTTTGTCAAGGATTTCTAAGTTTCTGTAGGAACTAGACACCTCTGACATTTTGCAAATCACAACCTTCCTTTGCCTTTGTTGTCATGACAATGCTTAGTTCAGTGACCCTTTCATCCCTCGTTGTTGTTCCTTGGCACTACCACAATGCTGATCTTAGAGGAAATAACAATAGTAAATTATGCAGAGGACTTAACAGAGTGGGTGACCAGCTAAGTCACAAAATGTTTTCCGTTAATTTTCACAATGAATTAAAATGAAATACTGTACACGTGTAGTGCACTAGGGGCAATGGGGAGAGACATTCTGGGGTCAAAGAGGACAGTGATGGGCAAAGCCCTCCTGCTGCACTTAGGAATATCATTTTATATATATATATATATCACACAGATGTCAAATATCAGTTAATTTTTCAATTTTCTTCATATATCACATTGCTGTGCAGTTGTCATTAGGGTATCAGTATCGTTCCATTTATGATATTATGAACTCTGGTTAAATCATGGGACTGCCTATGAAATGAAGAATGAAGGTGGACAGATCACAGGATCAGAGCCCAACTACCCAGATGTCAGAGCCATGAAGAGAATTCAGCTTACTTTCTTACCCTAGCTACCTTAGTGCATTGTATTGCAGAATCTTCTTATGGATTGTACAAGGTAGAATAATGATTTTCCCTTTGGTTTAGACTAGTATAATATTTTTTTTCAGACATTATATCTACTTGATTATGATCACTGCTGAAGCAGTGAAACTGCTTCTGAAATCTTATGTTATTATATGAGTGCCAAAAAATCAGGCTAACTGATGATACAAACCTCAATGAAAAACATGTTGTAAAGCAAAGTAATTTTCATGTGCTAACAGAGAATGTTACACAATCTACATTTGGATTGCTATTTGAAAATATATTAATGACTGCCACACACAATATCATACACTTGTTCCAGTTGTTGTGCTTAAAGTCCTACATTTTAATCACATTCATTTTTGGTTGTTTGTTTTAAATATATTTGACAGGGTAAAATATGAGTTTAGGAATGCAAGCCGGGGGTCTTTATCTTTGAATTTTGCTATAGCACTAACATCCTCAGGGACTTTAAAAAGAATGAAGAATGATTAGGCCAAGACAACCTTAAAGCTGGATGAGAAAAGTTAGGCAGCTATTTAACTGCTTGACTAAAGAGAGGCCTATTTTTCTTTTCTTCTCTGCCTCTCCATCTAATACTGAGCTGATTTTTGCTGTAAATCCCATCCCTTTTGGTTTACAGATACCTTGCTCCAAAGACGTAAAGGACAAAGTCCAGTGGGCTTGTAGATCTTGCCTTTGCATTTATTTATTATGGAATAGTTTATTGAGCTATGTGTTAATCTATTCTGACTCCTGCAGTGACTGCAATGTTGTCATCTAAACAACATCTATGATGATGTCTTTACAATAATTGTAGAGATGCTTTCACTAATAGCCAGAGGCCCCACTGATCTGTCTAGACCATGTATGGAGTTGTCATTGAAGCCAGCGGTATTTTTACACATCAGGTCCCGAGAATGGTGTTTTCATAAAAGGATGATACAATCATGACATTGCATTTTCTAGCAGTGGTCTAAGCTGAAATGCGTGGTACAAGGGTCCTCAAAGCATTTCAGCTTTTACAGTTCAATAGTGTGGCTGAAAATGCCAACAATGAATAGTTGATAGCTGCAATGCCTAGGAATGGATATGCTCAAGCTCTTTAAAACTGTCATATGTTTGCACAGATAAAGTCGCTACAATTTCTCTGTACAACTTCCCTAAATATTAGACTTGTATATGTGATTCTAGTTACTAGCACCCATACTGGCTGAGGCACTTGAACCTAGGTAAGGTCTGGTTACTTCTTGAAGTCTTAAACTGCAAGGATGTATTTTAAGTTTACACCTCCTTTTGGATGCTTTCCCTGGGGCATGGGGTATTGCTGTCAGGATGCTTTTAGGCCCCTAAGCTAACTTCTGAGACTTTCCAAATCTCTGTCATTTTTCACAAGACCATTCTTCAAGCTTCACTTAGCTTTCTGAGTAGCCACACAAAAGCAAGGGACATAGGCTCAGCAGAGGAATTTCTTTACTGTAGTGATTTTACATCTTGAAGCAGCTGAAATGTACAGTTCTTTGGGGGAAAAGCAAAACAACAAGCAAAACCAGAAACTGTGAGAAACACCTTTTTCAGGACTGGAAATCTTGGACTAATTTCTTAATGGTTTCACAGCAACTATTCTCAGAAAAAAAAGAAAAAAAAAAAAAAAAAAACTGCTGGATGCTTTCCCTGTCCAGGTTACTTTCTGAAGAACAATTCACTGGGCTTTGCTTGAGCAGGTCTATTGTGGAGATACTCAACAAAATCAGCTACATCTTAAAAGACTTAAATCATAATTGAAAAATCAACATATTCTGACTTCTTCAGAAAAATTGCAACCTAGTGAAATTCAGCTAAGCAGCCATGAACTTCATGCAGTCTTCATGTCTTCCCAGCTGGAGGTATGCTTATTCCATCAGTCGCACATGTTGTGGCCTAGCAAGCCCCGAGTTGTGATGACACTCACAGTAGGACATGGTTTTGCAGATTTTTGTTCACCATTCAGTAATAAAGAGAGTCTCCTGCTCCTCATCATCAGGGGCCAGTTCCTAGGGACTAGCCTTGGGTGTGGGCTGAGAACTGCAGAGGGTCTGAGACTCATTTATCCTCAGGCTATCAGGCATCCCTCTAATTTAAGAGTGGTGTAAAGCAAATTTAGGAAGTAAAGGAATCTAGTCCATCTAAATATAGTCCACATTACTTGTTTGGATTACTCTCAATGCTCTAATTATCTTCAGTCTTTTAGCAGATTTCTGGGTCCTTCGGTATTTGCTCCAGCATAAAATTCTGTAAATAATTAAATGTGTTGATTACAAGAAAAAAAAAAAAAGTCTTGGATTGTGCTGTAAATACTTATCCTTCTGTGGTTTTACTGAGAAAGTTATGCTATTCTTAGGTAGGAATGAGCAATCAACATTTGAAAAAATGTGTCACACATAAGTGACATTTTACTGCTTTTAAACCACCAGCACTGGTTTGCTCATTACTATGTGCAGATGGAACTTAGGTATCAATTTCATCTTATGTAAAGACACAGCACCAAATCCCATTGTCCAGAGTAGAATTCTCACCTTCCCCATGGCTGTGACAAAAATGATTGACAAGGTCTTTCTAGTGAAGAGCCTGTTCCTGTTTGCTCTTTCAATGTGTTTATCAGTTAGTGCCTGTTGTGATCAGGCATACCTGCTAGGTAACCTTCTTCATTGCAAGGAGATGAGAAAGTTTTCTCCAACTACCCATGGCGGGGTAAAAAGCCATGGAAGAGAGATTTGAAAACACATTTTGCCTTTCTCCCTTTCAGCATTCCACAAAATGTTTCAGGCATGGACAGAAAAGTGAGATTTCTGGTTCTCAGACCTAACATGAGCTGAGAACAGACAAGTTAGTCCCACGGCAGAAATCACCACAGAGCTTACCTCTGAGAATAAAATGCCATTTGGTTTTAAAGAAAGTTTCTGATCACCAAAGACTGTATCAACATATCCAGACCGTAATCTTTCACACTAGAAACTTATAAATTTATTTTTATATTGCATAAATTTATACATAAATAAATTGAAGCTATTTGACATACTCATCTGATTTTTTTATTATAGTTATTTTTTAAGCTAGGCTTACAACTGGGAAATAGAAAATGTTTATTCAAAATTTCTGAATGTTTCAAGTTCTGTGCATGTGTATCTATATGTTTTTCTCTATATTTTTGCTTATTGTTATTATTATTACTATTTGCCTTAAGTGGATATCTACATATCTCCCACGCTCTTGATGCTAAAAATCAAACTTGATCTGTTTGCTTAGAAACATAGAAGGAAATCAGCTGGCATTCTAAAAATTCTGTCTAAAGTCACTAGGCTTGTAGTTATTTCAAATGAACATGGAAAGAGAATAATGGAGTCATGGATTTAGTTAAATCAAACTTTTTTTGGCCAAAGTACACATGACAAATATTTCTTCTCACAGATGATTTTAGCACCCTCATTCCCTCCTTCTCTCACTCATTTTGCCAGAGGAAGCTGGGGTTTCTCAGCAGCACCAGAGGTCAGCCAGTTTCACATAGCATTAAGGAAATACAGTGCATGCTGACAGCCAGGTTGGATTTCTTGGGCATGCAGCCTCACCTACCTATCAGTAGCCTCTTTGCAGGATCTGTTTTACCAGCATGGTAGGAAACTATTTTAAAAGGCTAGTTTTGGCCATCCTAGGTCATACATATTATAACTTAAATTGCTGTATGATAAAGTTTGTGTACCAAATGTTAAATTACCTGATAAAAATGATATCTTTCCTTATGATTTTTATCAGTTATACATGGATGACCATTCTAAAAATATTGAGTTATAGAAATCATTAGGAAAGGGTTTTTTGTTTTTTGTTTTTGTTTTTGTTTTTTTTCCTAGATGTTTTCAGTTCTGATATTAGAAATACCTGAAGTGGAAGGGAAAGGGAGATGTGGATTTTAACAAACATCATCATGCATGATACTGTGATTGATGATACTGTGGCTGACTTAGATTCATAAACTCATAGAGCTTCAGAGATCATTTAAATAATTTGGACAAACACAGCCACCTAAGTAGCAGTGTGGGAAACAGGATGGAAAGAGAAAGATTCCCAAGCTGCCAAATTGTTTGGGCTGCTATCTGTGAGTAGGTCCAGGCAAAGATACAAAATGCTTCACTAATGGACTCTACCTGAGAAAACCACAGGCTCACAATGCTCAGAGCTACCTGATTTTAACAACACTCAGCATGCCTCGCTCAGCATGGGAGCTGCAGCACGTGGCTGGCAGCTTCAGTGACTCCCTTCTGCTACACCCTGTACTTTGCAACATCAAACACACATTGGAGAAGGTCTCTTCAAGACTGCTCACCTTCCCAGCACTTGCTGATCTGAGTGCCCAGTTAGCACTGTTCAGCAAAGTCTGATTTTAATTTGCATCTGGAGAGGAAGCAGTACATAAGTTATGTTCCAAAACATTTCAGATTAAGAGCCTGGGTTCTGAATGTTGCTGCACTGGTTTTGTGCAAAGCATGGAGATAGCCCACAATCTACTTTGGAATTAACTTAGTGTTGTTTTGCATTCTTGCTGTGCCATCTTTTAAGCTTCTTTTCCACCCCACATTTCCAGTTTTATTTCACTTATCAAGCCTTTTTCCACATTTTAAAAGTTAAATACAATCACATTGTTTGGATAACTTCTTCTAATTGTATGTTTTTCTGTTTGCAATTATTGTACAGCTCATAACTAACTAATTATAGGTAGTAATACATTTTGATGAATATTTCATGGACAGAATTGAATTTTGCAACCTCCCCACTTCCATACATCCTTGTCTACAATGTTGCACAATGTGACCATATTGTGGAAGATAAATGACAACTACTTTTCACTTCAAAGTGCTCCAGTGATCCTTGGATAAAAACTTCAATCCGGCGAAGCCTTCAGTTAACGTTGTGTTTTAAATTTCAGTGAGAGTTAGTGACTTTGTGAAGACAAGCTTTTTTCTTTTTTTCTTTTTTTTTTTTTTTTTTTTTTTCCTTTTGTGATATGAAAATATTTGCACTTGTTATAACATCATGTTGAACCGCTGTACCTGTGGTAAAATTCTATTCTCACATTGGACTAATTTGTCCATGTTTCATTACTGTGTGCCTAATTAACACATGCTTGCACATTTATAACAGAACACCACTATATGTCTCCATAAGTGTTGCCACCAGGTACTGAAAACTACAAATATATGGCATGAAGCTGTGGTGGCTTTACTGTGCTGGGCAGCTGAACATCACAACCGCTCTCTCACTCCCCCTCCTCAGATGAGGAGGGGAAGAAGTAAAGGAAAGGACAACTCACAGGTTGAGGTAAGGATAATTTAATTAAAGGGAAAAATATATATGTATTAAGGAAATATTATTAATTAACAATTCAACTAAAGGGAAAAAGGGAAAGGGGAAAGGGAGGGGGAAAGGGAACAGCAAAACAAAACAAGTAAAGGCTATGTGGAAGTGCAGAGGAAAGAAATTATTCTCTACTTCCCACAAATGAGTGATGCCTGACCACGTCCTTGAAGCAGGGCCTCAACACATGTAGCCGGTGTTCGCGAGGAGGACAGACATTTTCGCAATGAAAGCCCACCCCTCCTCTCTTCCTCCTTCTTCCACCTTTTATTGCTGAGTGTGACACCGTATGGTATGGAATATCTCTTTGGTTGGTTTAGGTCAGCTGCCCTGGTGATGTTTCTTTCTCACTTCTTTGCCCGTCCCCCAGGAGGGTTAGAGAAAGTCCTGATACTGTGCCAGCACTTGTCAGCAGCAGACACAACACTAGTGTGATAACACTGCTGTTCTAGCTACAAGTACAGAGTGTGGCACTGTACGGGCTGCTGCAGGGAAAGTTAACATCCCAGCCAGACCCAGTACAGAAATATTTTTTTTAATTTATTAGCTTTGGAGGTAAATGTCTGCAGTTAAAGCTTCCTAGTCTATATGTAGTAAATTCCAACAGAATCTAGAAGTATTGACCAAAACTCAGTCTGAATCTACCACTCCTAAAAGTGCATATCCAAATAAAAAATGGAGCTTACCCCAGGCTCATGATCCTGATTTGAACTTGGTCCAGTTGCTGTGGCTAGACATACATTTGCTCAACAGTAGAGATGCTAAATTAAGAACCAGTTAAAAAGCGATTCACTCAGTTGAAAACAAAAAAACAAATGTGAAACTTTTTACAAGCTGAAGAAAAGAATTCCAGATCCCACACATCTGAGATTCAATGTTATCACACCTATAAGAAAAAAAGGTCCCCGTCTGGTATGTTGCAGCACAGGTTTCCAAATCTGTGTTGGCTGCTTTTGTGAAATCAGTACTTAGAACTATTTGGTGTTTCTTTGTGCAAGGCATTCCTAGAGATATGCCTCTGCAGATAGAGCAGGTGCATGTGGATATTTCAGGGCTCTTTGACCACTAGAGAAACCAGCTAATGAAGAAATGGTCCCATTGAGTACAACATCTATACTTTCCCATCAAATACAACATCTATACTTCTAGCTGTCTCAGCACACGTTTCTCCACTGACCACCATACTGGGCTCACCAGCTAGTTCCATGTCTATCATTACTCTATTTCTTACATGATCAAATGGTCATATACCAATAGCAGTTTCATTATTTAATGTAAGAGTATTTGCACCGGAGAGCAAATGGTGTACCAGTTAGTAAGGATTTCAGACCCCTTTCATCCCCAGTCTGCTGCAGCAGCTCGGTGTGGTGGCTGTGAGGACAGGGATGCACAGGGGTCACTGCTCCTCGCCAGCAGCCAGAGAGGATTTCAGGGTCCTCCCCACAACCCCTAGTCACAACAGGCATTTCTATCTCTCCTCCTGAGAGCCACATACTTCACATTTCCCCTGTACAAATAACTGCTTAGGCCCTTCTTTCAAAGAGCCTTTATTAAACCACCAACTATTTGCTGTCGAGACATTTAGGATGAAATCATCGTGTTAAACAAATAAACGCAGCTTCATACAGATCTCTGCTCTGGGAGCAGAGTAAGAAAATAATTTCTGTCTACTCTCCACAAAAGCGGCTGGAAAGGCCAAAAGAAAAATATTATTTTTACTTCATTGTGTGAAATATCGTTTTGGAGGATCTGACGCGTTGAGCGTTTGAAGAGTTTTTGCTGGCAGGTTTCAAGGGTCCCCTGGGTTGACCCCCTGGGATTGTTTTCTTCATTAATAAACTTAGCATGATGTGTGTTAAAAGGAACATTCTGTTTGCTTTGTAAATAAGGGATGTCAAACAAGAAGCAGAAGCCTTGCAGACATTAGGTGAGGTGTTCTTAGAGGGCCGGGGGGGGGAGATGCTCATGTGGAAAAATAAAAGCCCTGGAAAACTTAGGAATAATGTGAGTGCCTTATCCAAGCCGAGACTTTGCTGGGGAAACAATGCTGCCTGTGAGCCCAGATGGAGGGTCTTCCTTACCAATGCCCATAGAAAAGCTGTGTGCTCTGCCCCAAGGCAGCAGGAGATGTGCTCTGGTAGGGAAGTTCTCGAGTATCCACCTGCAGCCTCGTGGGGGATGCTGAGGGATGCAGAGAAGGTACTCACATCCCTGTTTGCAAGGTGCAGCCCCTGGGAGGACTGGGGAGGTTTTCTGCACTGGCAGTTGAAAATCTGCAGCACTCTGGTGCTGCTGTGGAAATGACTACAGAAGATTTTCTGCTCTATTTAAGGGAATAATTTGTAAGAAAGTAATCATCCTTCTGCTGATCCTAGTGTTTTTTTCTCCTATCACAAAGCAGGAGAAAAAAAAATATCCTGCTGTTTAGCAGTGTTTGCTTTCTATTGCCTGCCTCCCTGCCCATATTGCCACTCATCTCTCCCAGTCCTTCTGAACCCATTCATTTCCCATCTGCTGCCTGCCCCTGCCCCCTTGAAGAACCCTCATAAGCTTTGTAAGATATCTTAGCTCCTGTCATTCACAGTCTCGGCCTCTGGTCCTGGCTGCATGCAGGGCTAAGAACAGCATGAAGAGTACATGAGCACTGCTAGGCGTGGGATGGACAAAGTTCCTCAGCTGGCTTTGTCCAGTCTGCATGTATTCCTGCAGTGTGCCATCATTGCTCTGACTGTCATCACAGAGAAAAATAAATTCCCAGACTGCTTAAAATCTGTTTACTTTAGGAAGAGAACAGTCAAGCATATGGTTTAAAAGATGAGGCAGGATCAATTCTGTAACCTAAATGATCCAGGGAAGGAAATACATTGGTGTCCAATAGCCCTTAGATGTAATTACAGCTGGCAGGATCCTCATTACATTTACCATTTTGTACAAAGCTGAGCACTCCAACAAGAAGAGATGTGGTTTCCACAGCTAAGCCTCAGGCCAGCTTTAGAAAGAATTCCAAAGCAAACATGAAATTAGCAATATTACCTTTTTCTTGAGCTGTATTGCATATATATTACTAGAATATTTATCTTATGTAGGTCACATACCATGCAGACAGGAAGCTTTCCAATTCCATTGGAAAAGTATTGACCTCACTAAGCTGACTTTGGAGTTATGTTAATAACTGCAAGAATAAATGTTTAATTTGTCTAAAACTAATATATAATTAGAGATAATTTTGTTTAAAAAAATATGGAATTAAAATAATTATTCAAAGAAGTGCAGAACCGTAGGAGTCACCATAACAGATCATGGTGACACATACAAGGATTTTCAGATAATTCAATTGACCGATAAACATAAAAAAGTAGGGAGAGGTCTACCAAAAATGGAAAAGGAAAAACTGTTGTTAAAGTGGTTTATAGTGAATTTAGAATAGTGAAAATAAGATAAAAAACCTGTTTTGACTTTATGAATTTGGCTGTGTGCATCTCATTCCTCAGTCTCTGCCTGGAGCCCTAACTTGCCCTGTGCCAACTTAGAAATACAGTCACGCTTAAAAATTTTGCTTTGTGCGACAGGCAAAATTAATTAAGAGTTTGCTCTGTTTATGTAGTATATGGTCTTCCTATATATAGATGTTTTGATTTGGATTTTGCATCTGAATTCCCCTTAACTCTTCCCTTACTAAGTATAAGCTTAAATTCAATTCACCAATAGATCTGATAGATCTGATAAGAGGAAATGGGTGTATTATCTGGTCTGAGTTATCTGAGCTACATTAGCTGCAGGCAATTATTGTGGGTTTGCATAAGGGTAGAACACTTTAAGAAAACCAAATGGCTTAGAAAGCTATCACAAAAACTTCCAGGTTGAAGTAATCTGTCGGAGTACATCTCAAGTCATTTATGACTGCAGTGGTTATGTGAAATTACTGATTTCCATCTATTTTTTTCTAAACAGGAAATATCCATCACTCTGGCGACCCTGATGACAACCACATTAGAGAATCCAAGTAGGGCACAAGACTGAAGTGATTCATTTGAAAGACAAAGACCTGATCAGGTAGCAGGGAATTAAATAAATAAATAAATTGTTGATAAAAAATGAGGTTGAAAGAAGTAGGCTTTTGACCAAGTCAAGACATGCATACTTGAAAAGACTGTAAGTGAAAGCACCCTTAAATGATGCCCAGGCATTTTTAAAGAAATTGAATGATGTGCTGATATTCCCAAGAAGCAAAGCCAGAATGTATTGACAAGCAAAGGATTCTGAAGCATTGCCACCAAGGTTTAATGGTAGAATACCATGACCTTTGGAGTCTTCACCTGTTTCAAACAGCAAATAGCCATTAATCATAGCTACTACAAGTATCTTTGGTGAGAAAGCTTGAAGGGCTGTGTGAAGACAATGCTAGGAACAGCCCTGTAACCCATGTGAAAAGCATTCAGCACACACCACCTGAACAGATAAGATCAGGGTGCAAATCACTTCTAAAATGACTAAAGTGGTTATTTCAGAAGGTCTTCAGGACTACATATAGCTAATATGAAGCAGGCAGACCTAAGTATGTAAAGACCATACCTGATAGGTGTTTGAATAACCTCTTTTTAAAAGGAAGATTGTCCCATGAACCTTTTTAGGTTCCCTGTTCCCTGTCCTCGGAGCTAAGAATTACTAATCTATCTTCTTTGCTCAAGTTAGTGCATTTGTTCATGTTGTGTCCCCAGTGGACACGGAAAGCAATTGATCACTGTCCTCTTCATAGCAACATTTTACATATTGGGAAATTGTTATCCCTTCCTCGCCCTCCCCTTGAGCCTCATGCTTAGTCTTCTCTTTTCTAGACTAAACAAACCCAGTTCTTTCAACCTTTTCTTATAGGTCATGTTTTTTAAACCTCTGATCATTCTTGCTGCTCTCCTTTGCACCCCCTTCAATCTGTCTACATCTTTCTTGAAGGGTGTTTCCCAAAGCTGGTCATAGTACACCAGTTTAGGATTTACCTATGTAACCTAAGGAACAATTAGTACTTCTTTCACTTGTAAGACATTCCAGATGATGCACCAAAGAATGAGAAACACTTTTATCCTAACATTACGTCTGTGAGTCAAGCTCTCATGACTAAGAATTCCAGATCACTTTCTACAATACTACTGCAGAGTCATAATCTTTCTTATCTTGTTTCTGCATATTGAGATTACCTTTAGCAAGTCTAACACACTGCTCTGGCCTTTATAGCAACTCATCATGAAGACTTCAGGCCATATCTCCAACTTACCAAGACAGTTCTGTATTCTGATCACGCCTTCCAAAAGGTGCTTGTGTGTTATCAATGGCCACAGATCAAAAAGGGAAGGATTGGGGTTTGGTGTGTCATGGCATGCGATCTGCTACAGCCCCTGGTCTGTTTGTCCATGTCACACCTTTTCTAAAAAGGAAGTCTGTGCCATTCACCAGTCCTTGGAGCTCAACACCCCTGCAGAGAGGGAAGTGCTGCTTGCCTCATGAACAATGCAAGGAGCATGTTGCTGACAGTGCCCCAGTAAGCAACTTCAACCTCACTTCCACTACCTGCTGCACTGGTTGTTGGCATCCTACACCACCCCAAGTAAGGATTAAATGCATTCTGCATATACATTTTCTTTGAACTTGCATAGTCTACTTCTAAGGTGACTTATCAGCATGGCCTACTTTGCCTCTTACATTATTTACCTGACGCATGGGTTCTCTCAGATTAATCAGGCCTATTTTCAAAACTTGCTATCATTATTCTGCTACTCTAGTTCCTTCACTCCACCTTCCTTTCAATCTTATGATCTGCTTTGCTCTATCTTCATATTCTTAGCTATAACGCATGGCTCTCTTCCAATAAATGTCCCCTACTTCGTAGCATTTTTTAAGACAACAGTTCCAACATGTTTTGGAAACATGATAGAACGTATTTTTTCTTTTGTAACTAAGAAGCAAACAAGTCACCAGAATTGTCCTTTATGTCTTTCTGTACTGGAGGGTTTTGATTTTACATATTCACAACTTCCTCCTCAGCATTCAGTGGGTTTGTAGTCCATGTATGCTATGAGAAAATTTCTTATATTTTCTAGCACCAGACACAATCAGTGTGTCATGCATCTGTCTGAATTTTGGAGTAATTGCACATCCGGTATTTAAAACAGATAGAACTAACATTAAATACTTGATAGAACTAACATTTGCATTCATAAAATAAATTTACAATATATAAAAATAAATTTATAAAATTAAAATAAAAATAGAAAACACAATTTAAATAAGCCTACAAAATATAGCTTCCTTTTTTTAGTACCCATACTCCCTGTCCTTCCTTAGCTATACGGACTCCTCTGTACTGCTCTGCCATGTCCCATTGCAACTCTGTGACTACAACTGTCATGACCTTGGGGGCCTACTAAGCCTGAAACCTGCCTTGGTGTGTGCCCCAAATTTCTGGCATTTGCCAGGAGATGCATCAACAAAGTATTTTGTTATCATCCTACATTTCTCTCTTCTTACATTCTGTTTCCGCCATTCACCACTCACTTTTGAGCTTTTTCCTGGATTTCTATTTCTATTTTTTGTTCATGTGAGGATTCTGTCAGCAGTTTCCCTCAAAGCCAGTGCAAGCTCTGGCCCCACAGAAAGCTTTTCACCAGAGGGATCCCATTTCTGCTCAGCAATTCTCCTTTGTAGCATACTGTCTGGTGGCTAAGGAAGCCAAAATCCTTCTGTCAACACCCTCTGTGCAGCCAACCATTCTCCTTCAGCCTGGGCAATTACTGTCTTTGGGATCGCATTCAGAGCATCTATTCTTAACTTATTCCTCTTATTCTCTTGTTTATCTTCTTTCTGAAGAGCTCAAAATGCATGGCGGAATTTTTCCAGCCATGGGTGATACCATGAGGCAAACTGGTGACATAATTACTGCTGTGTGACTTGGTGAATTAAGAGCTTGATTAGAAATAATACCAGTGACCTTGTTCTAGTCAGCAGCATCCAGTCACTTCTTAACCTTGGAACGTCTGCAGAGGACCACTGGGTCTCTTAATTCTCCTGTTTTGTTCTCCTGGCATGGATAATCTGAATGATATGCCCTGAGTCATATAGCAGAAAATTTCCATCACTCCTAATCATTGTCAGATTAGCTTCTGCTGCTTTCCAGATTTAAAGCTGTTAGGCTACCTCTCTTATTTCTTTATTGCTAGGTTTGTATGAGATGAGATATTTTAAAATGTAGCCGCTGTGACATTTCTTTGACGTAATAGGCTTTGCAATTACCAACTTTGTTTGTCAGCTGGTTCAGTGGCCTTGGAGGAAGCCTATCCATCCTCTATATGACTTTAGTTGTATAAAAAATACGTATTTTCTTCAGACAGAAATTCAAGTTTCAGAATCATTTACTTGAAAGCCATGTACAAAAAAACATTTTCCTTTTTTTCTTTCTTTCTTTCTCTTTATTTTTTTTTTTTTTTAATAATGAACTCTTTCCATTGATGAGTTTTTGGCACAGCCCATTTTGAAACCTTGCTATTTGAAACAGCTTGCTGATGTTTTCTTAAATTACATCCTCTTGTGGGTCCATAAAATCCTGAAGTTATTACAAATAAATAAACGGAGTTTCTCTTCATGATGTAAACCAGCTTTGAATGAAGTCATTGAGTGGAAGTTTGACTTGGATTGCTTCTGAAAAGCTGCTCAGACCCAGGGCAAAGTTCTGCTTTTCCTCTCTGTGCTGCAGAAATTGGTGAGCAGCTGTTCTAAGTCAACTGAGTAGAGCAAACCCCCATTGCTTAATGTCTTGTTTTAATTTCCAGTGGGAAACCAAGTATCAGAAAGTCCATACTCCCCACTCCCCTTTCTTTCTCTCACTTTTTCCATGTAAGATCCTCCTGAGTTGCATAGCTAAGTGTTGGTGAAAGAAATGAGAGCTGAAAGGTTTCCCTTCTCTCTTGTGCTAGGCATCCTATCTTTCCCGGTGATGCAGGGGACCTCAAGCTTTCCCAGCGTCAGTGGAGTTGGCACCACTGTTTAGTGACCCATGCTCTTCTGGGCAGGATTGCAAAGCTCATGCATGGCACCAGCATGAGCAGCAGACAGCACAATACAAACTCAGCCATGGGGCACTGGGTGTGAACAAGCAGGGCTAAGAATTTACGCCAGGCCTTCGCTAGGATCTCTCTCCCTTCCTTCTCTCTATGGCCCACTGCAAGTCTGCAGGTCTTCATGATTACCCCAGCTAGCTTTATGTCATCAAAAGAAAAATTAATCCTTCTCTGATTCCCTGCAAGGTTCCAAATCCATCTCTGTATTTCCTCAACAAAAATTTGCTCCAGTTCTCTACTAGGAAACACCAAAAAAATTTTGCCCACTGTTTGTGAATTCAAGAAAATTCACACAAAATACACATTTCTGATGAGAGCCTTTGGATCGATGTTTACTTATATTGATAGTTCAGACTTTCCAGGTTTATAGTAGTTTTCAATAACACAAACACTTAAACAGGTAGGAATCATTTTACGTATCAAGCAAGTAAAAAAAATAGCTAACAACGTTTTATTCATTTATTTATTTGGTTGGTTTTGTTTCTTTTTAGCAGTATCATTAACTGCAGTTATAGCTAAGCAATGTAACCAGTAGTGCCAGCATTCAATACTGGCAGCCTGTCTCATAATACTCCACTGTAACGGCTAGGACAGCCTGTTCTCACTCTTCCTGACAGAGGGCCAGATTCAGACACTGGAGTTGTATATCATCTTTTCAACGATGTTGTTATGTGAAAAATCCTATGCAAACACCGGGACTATTTGTAGAGTGAGGTACTGCCTAGACTCTTTACCAAAATTAACAAGTATCTGCCCATAATCTCCACAGGAATCAACTCAGAAATAGGGGAAAAAGGCAGAGAAGGCAACAGGACTGATGGGAGATAAAACACAAATCTTTGTAACAATGCAATAATTTAAAAGAACTATTTTAATAAGTGAAAAGTAGTTATAAGTATGCCATTTAGCACTATGAGATCTGTGTGCTATGTGTTCCTCTTCAGTGGAGATATTTCATTCACATATATGAGCTGGCTGCCAGAGCTGGTACCCAAATCCCTGGGGCTGAGAGCCCAACTTGGTGCTTTGCCAGCAGGCAGAGGTTAGCACTGCTCAGAGGGTGACATTGTGGTCCCCTTCCCTTGACAATTCTCAGCAGAAAAATGAAACATCTGAGGATACTTTGCACCTGGAAATGCTGTGGCTGCAGCCTGTGAGTGAGTATGGGTCTTCGAGGCTCAGCTCTCTCCATCCTCCCAGCAAGGCTGGGCCCACCACATCCTGCTCCGTGGCCTAGAAAGAGCAGTTGTGGAGGTCAGTCAGATGGCGGCACGCTTGGAGGATTGGGTGCAACCAGAGAGCCCACCTGAGAGCTCATTTGGAAACAGGCTTCCAACTAAAGCTCCCATGAAACTCCAGAGCAGCATTTCAGCACAGAAATATTTCAGTTTTCAGACATTATGGGGTGGGAAAAGTATGGAAAAAGCTTGTTGAAAAAGTGAAACTGTTCACAGAAAGCTGATACTTAAATAATTCATTTAGCTGCACACCAATTTTCTGTCAATAAACATTTTCAAAAAAATTCTGATCATCCCTAGCTGAGTCTGCAGCCCATACTGTGCTGTTTTATTACTCTGAGTAACTCTGAACCAGTTAACCCTGCTGTTTTCTCTTCCTCCACATAAGGTAGAGATTTGTTCATCTCGTGGGATGCTCAGTCAGCCCTTGGCTCCCCACACTGACAGCCAAGTTACAGATTCGGCTCCACAAAACAGTGTTTATGTAAGAGCTAGAGAGAAAAGACACCTATGAACAAAGAAAAATAATTATATTCATTTGTGTTATAAAAGCCCTGAGCAGCCCCACTCTGGTTTGGGCCCCAGTACATAGCACAGGTTAAGATCATAGCTGCAGTCCGAAACCGCTTTTAATCTAATTAAGACAAGATGTAACCCACTGGTAACAAACATTTGAGAAGGGGATCAAGGTTGGGGAAGTGGTGTTTTCTTGAAAGGAGGAGAAGGAAAGGATAGATTTTCACAAACTGACCAATTCCAACATCTGAGGCTTGAAAAATCTCGCTGCATATCACAAAGTCAACAAATAAATGGGGTTGTAATAAACACTGAGAGCAGGTAAAACCACATATCACTTGACTTTTTTTAATTTTTTTTTTTTCTCACATGGGTGCTCCATGTTTACACCTGAAATTGAAAGGAGAGTTAGTGTGATTTATATAGGCCTATATTTTGGCATGACGTGTACTGCAATTGCCTACCCATGGCATTAGCTGTGGAGCTG
The DNA here is from genome assembly GCA_011076525.1 of Nettapus auritus. NCBI lineage: Eukaryota > Metazoa > Chordata > Aves > Anseriformes > Anatidae > Nettapus > Nettapus auritus. Next base: position 26,308,769 of record CM021797.1, on the reverse strand, counting down.
GTCTCCAGAAGGTGAGGTTTTGTCAAGGATTCATATCTTTTAACAAAACCTTCAAAACTTACGTGTTGTGTAAAGTCTTGAAGGGTCAATACCCCAAAGCTGTAAATACAGTGCTGTGAGGGAACAGGTCAGATGTATTGATCACCCTTCTTCCTCTGAATGAGTAGCTAAATTTTTAAATTAGCTCTAATCTTCCATGTTTCAGTATTAACTTCCACACAAATTGTCTTCTTGTAAGTACCCAGGTAGTGTTCTTATCTTAAAGTCTTGTGACTCACTTATCCTCATGTGTCCCAGCTCCCATTGTTTTTCTAACTGATTGTCCAAATTTCTGGATTCTGGAAGAAACAACTGTACATTTTTTATTTAATCTACCAAAAGATCTTTCCTTTAACTACTGTAGGGAGCAGTTAGCAGGAATACAAGCATATAGAACAGTCACAGAGACATGTGTTAAAGGGCATGATGTCCTCCCCTGGTAATGTCTTAGGATGTCATGATGTAATACCAGTACACTGACATGTTCCGTAGAACTAGTTTTGGTTACTGTTCGGAAACAACACATAAAAGAAAAATACATTGCAGAAGCAGAAGGTGAGAGTAATTCAGACTGCAACACTCTTCTCTGGGTCTTTATTTATCACAGAATCATAGAATCATTCAGGTTGGAAAAGACCTGTAAGATCACCTAGTCTAACCTAGTACTGACAAGTCTACCACTAAACCACATCACTAAACTCTACCTCTACACATTTCTGGAAAACCTCCAGGGATGATGACACCACCACTTCCCTGGGCAGTTTACTCCAGTGCTTCACAACCCTTTCAGTGAAGAAATTTCTCCTAATAACCAAATTAAACCTCCTCTGGTACAACTTGAGGCCATTTCCCCTCATATTCTCACATGGTTCTTGGGAGAAGAGCCTAATCCACACCTGGCTACAAATTTCTTTAAGGTAACTGTAGAACATGACAACCTCTCCACTGAACCTTCTTTTCTCCAGGCTAAATAGCCCCAGCTCCCTCAGCTTCTCCTCATAATATTTGTACTCTAGACCCTTCACCAGCTTCATTGCCCTTGTTTGGACATGAAAAGAAGAGAAACAGGATTGTGGCACTGAGATGGTCAGTTTTGTAGGTTTGTTCAGAAGAGTTCAACCAATGTTACTTTTTTTCTTTTTTTTTCTTTTTTTTTTTTTTTTTGAAAAGATAGAGTGATTACTGGAGAAAAGGCAAAATAAATCATGTAAAAAATTCTCTAGTGTCACAAAGTCTGAAATTGTTGGTGGAGGAACTGGGGGGGGATAAAACCTAGAAAAGTCAATTTTTCAGCAAACTGTTGACTGAAAATTTCCACTTTGGAATGAACGTAGTGAAATCCCAATGTTTTGCATAGTGTAGTCTTCAAAAAGTGTATGTATATAAATTAGGAAAGTGTTCACAAAACTTTGCAGCTGCTCCAGTCAAGTGCTCTGGTATTTAGATCTGTTACAACCAGCCATAGTTAGGTTATCCATCAGATATTTGTCAAGTACTACAATCCCTACTTAAATTATAGCTCAATCAACCTAGGCTGAGAGTGCCAGTCTCTGTCTCTAATGGTTTCAGCATTATTCTTGGAACTGTATAGTTCTAAATGCTCCTCATATTTTTACTCAAACCTGGTTTAATTATTCAAAAAAATGGAAGCCTTCAAAAATAGTAGTTGGTAATACTTCAGTAAGATAAAAAGGGATGTCCAAGATGCAGGTTAACATAGATTGTCATTATGACAAGCTATGGACTTGAAATGAAAACTACTTGTGACTAGCTAACCCCTGGACCCCAGTGTCTCAAAACTAGGATGTTAACTCAATTTCACTGTTAAAGCAAGTACAACTTGCCAATATATAATTTTTCAAAAGTTTATATATAAATATTATTTATTTCTTCATTTTCTGCCCTGACCTTATCTATTGCTCATGTGTTTTGTTAAAAAAGCTGCCAAATTCCACCTCACTGTTGGCAGTGTTTCAGAAGTAACTGAAGTAGTTGTTGAAGAATACAAGTAGTACCCCCACTACAAAACCTTTTTGCACAGTTAATTCAAGATGTATCTCTTTTCAAGTGGAAAAGAATACTTGGTTAACAACTATTCACATGAATAGAAATGAGTTGATTGAGGCCTGTAATATGTAAGAGAAAGGTGAAATTAGGGCTGTGCAAACTGTAAGGCATCGTACATTTTTTGCATAATTATTTAATACTTGGTGAAAAATGGTTCAGACCAGGAAGACTTTGTTTTCAGCTCCTCGTTTCATTTCAAAGAGTGTTATCTCTGAATAAGAGGAACTTGCACTACAGAAAACTGTTGCATGAAACTGCTTCCCAGTTGAAATCCACCCTGCCTTTGGCTGTGGGTTTGGCTGCACGTCTCTTGCTCCTTCATTTACCCCTAATACCTTTGTTCTTCAGAATAATAGTGCCATTATCCTTCAGCAGGAATGCAAGATGATAAAATCTGACCACACTGTGAATCCAACATTGTGTGTACCTATTTTGATCTCTACTTCCAGGTAAAATCCCAGTGGCATATCCCTCATGTGGCTTAGTAGGATTCAGAAGCTTACAAACCTAGCATTAAAGGAACGCAGCTCCTCCTATATGCTGCTGGTAGAGACTATATCCAGAAAATACGAGCCTGTGATCAAAAACATTTTGCTTTCAAAGGAGAGTCAGAAAACCTTAGGCTACTATAGTAATATTTATTTTGATGAAATTATATCTCTTTTTCTAACACACAGTTTATTAGAATAAGAGAGGGCCTAAGCACTAAGAAAAGGTAAACACTGTACAATTTTCACCGTGATCTGATAATCCATCAGGAAATTTTGGGGAAGAGACTTTTTAAAAATAATTTTTCAGGAATTAAGCCTGCCCTCTCATGTCAATATTCAGACCTTTCCCTTAGCCTGATCAGGGACTTCTTGTGCTTTTAAGAAAATGTGATTTTTCCTCAGGTCTCCTCTGAACTTAGTTGTGACTTAGAGGAGAAGAGATGGGCAGCCCTCTTCTAACCAAGCGGCCTGTTTTCCATCTGCTCTGTAAAGCTCACTCCAGATGAAACCACTGCTTTTGAGACCTGCAGCAGAGAACTAACAAGGAAGAGTGCAGGGAATACAACAAAATATCGTTGTTGCATGATGAATAGTTTGTGGGCTTTGCAGATATGAGTAATGTAAACAGGACCACTTCTATAAGGCAAGGAGAGCAAGACTATCACGAAAGGTGTTAGTTTAATGGCTCTGGAACACAGCCAACACAAAGGCTATGAGGTCACGTCGTTTTAAAAGGTGCAGGGTGTGAGCCAATGCTGGAGGAGAGGCAGCCATTATGCACTCCAGTGTAAAACACCGTCTCCAACCAGCTGCTCTGACTTATAGGAGCTGCAACTGTGCAAGCCAGTGTCAACAACAAGGGAATACAAAGAGAACTGCATGTCCCTTGTGATCCTACCTTTGCAGCCATGCATTCTGGTTGCTTCCCTTTCAGAGACTCTAATTTTTCATCTGAATATTAACGGCTACTCCAGATCCTCAAAAGAGCTGACTTTCCTCGTTTAGATTTAGCCGTCTGCTTTCTTAGCCACAGACTGGTTATCAGCTCTCCATCACTGACACTTACTGATTGAAAGACAATCAAGGAAATTTGTATCTATTTTGTGCAGCTAATGGTACCCCAAATAAAACATCGTTGCAATATATTAATCTTTATACATTAGTCCTGCTTCCTGGGGTCCATATGTACAAGCTACCTACTCAACCAGCTGGCATGCTGAAGGAGATACAGATGATCCTATGCATCAATAAGAAAACTTGCAAATACATCCTCAGAGATGTGTATTCTTTACTCAGACATCTGTAATATAAAGAGAAGGGGTTGGATATTGTGGAGATGGACAGCCTTCTAACAAAAAAGGGCCCTGCTGCAGCCAGCTCAGAGAAGCCCTTACAACATATCTGTTCAGGTGCCACTGGTCCCTGCAGCCCAAACACTAACACTCCCCTGAGTGCGGGCCGTGAGCAGAATGGATTTGGGCTTCACACAAAGGAGAGGGGAGCCAGGCTCCAAGCCTGGCAGCCACACTCCCCTTTTAGAGAAGATAAAAGCAGCAGAGGAGAGTTACAGCACAACCACAGCATCTCAGTTGCTGAACAGTACTTCAACACAATATGTTTCTGGTTAGTTTAAGGAAGGATAAACAAGATTTAATATCTGGCAATGAACACAGGTTTTTTGTTTTTCTTACCCTATAAATGATATTTGGATTCATTCAGATTTCTGCAGCTTCCACTCATGTAAGTCTCCATTGCATTGCAAACTCTCCTAATTTTCCATATTCCATATTTCCGAAAACATGAGTTGTTGAGCTAATGAATTAAAACACTCTGAGGTTTGGTTTTGGCTCTGTGTGCATCTGTGCTCTTTTACTACCATAATTCAACGTGACAAGTTTATTGTCCTAACAAACACTAACACCTATTGTAGGACTATAATTAAAAAAAAAAAAAAAAAAAAAAAAAAAAAAAAAAAAAAAAA
>CM021797.1:26264743-26301453 GCA_011076525.1 Nettapus auritus | reverse complement strand
TTTTTTTTTTTTTTTTATGCTGCTATTTCCCAGGTGGAAGTTTACTATTGAGAATTACAGCTAACATATTGAAATGTATTAAGAGAGTTTAAGGCTTCCATTTATCTTCATTAAAACCAGTTTGAGTTTGAAAGCTGACTTGAGGATAATTTTTCATATCAGGAGCGAAAAGACAGAGGTTTCACCCCTGCTCTTCAGCTGACTTAAGCAGTGATTTCAGACAAATCCCATCAGTTTGGGATAAAGGAAAGTGAGGTTAATAGCATATATGTCCCTGCAAAGTAATCTGACATCTCTTTGGAAAAAAAAATCTGTTAAGGAATAAAATAGCACTGTAAGTGAATTGAGTTAAATTCCCATCTAACATTTCAGAATCAGAGCAGAGGAACCTACATATACCTAATCTGTGTTGCATGGTTTATATAAACAGAAAAAGTGTTCAGCTGTTACAAAACCATGGAGCATTTTGTAAAAAATATACCACAGTGAAGTTAATGTTTTTCAAAAGCATGTATGAGTACAAGTGTATATAAGTACAATAACAGTCTTTCATATAAGCCACTCCTCAGGAAACCATATCTTTCCAACTTCTTCATTTTTTTTTATTTTTTTTTTAACATCTTTGCAGATTTGTCCAAATCAGCAGAACAATGCAGTGTTATCCCTCTGGATGAATAGGACAGTGAGAAATTATGTCTGCTGTCCCCATTAGCACTCTACACAAAGTGGCACTGGTCCCAGAGGCCACCAGCAGCACCCTTGTGGGACCAAGGTTGGTTGGGAAAGGAGTCAGGGAAAATAGCATGTTCCTGGCCCCTTCACATCACAACTGATCTGCAGGTGAAAGAAACAGGATGAGTGCTGCCAAAAGCAGCAGCTGAGAGCATGAGTGCCTATCAGGTCAGAGTGCACCCCAGAATCAGCCCTAGTACCTAGTACTGTGGTTTTCTGTTCAGCCCTCAACAGAATGAAAAGAGTGCACTGTTCTTTATTTGGTTTACAAGTGGTCTGTGGACAGATGCATCTGGGAACAGGCACCCAGCAGAGATAACAAATAAACACTTTGCCCTAAACTTACAGATTTATGATAATTTTTCAAAGAAGGCAACAGGATATTACATTTGTGTTCTTCAACAGCTCTGCCTGGGGGCACCACATGAGCGCTGCACAATCCTGCCATCATTCATGCATGCTAGGTGACTCCCTAGCTACAGATTTCACTGTTCTAACACCTCTGTTGGTGCTCAGCAAATAACACACTTATGTTTTATGAGAACCTCCAGTGAAGAAAGACTGGAGTATGGTGTCTTGAAATGGCCTGAAATTAAAGGGATATCAATTCATGGGGACATGAAGTCAATTCATGTGCTCCAAGTTAAGCAAAAGAGATTGCACAACTGGATTCTGCAGACAAAATACACAGAATTCAGCCCCAAATTTTTTACTGATTCAAACAAAATTCAGGTTTTGGTTTCAACTGTTCTTTAGTGAAGCTGTGAAAGAAGCCAAAACACCTTCCCAGGGATAATGCCAAGCAGTAGTTTTGAACAGGTTTGGGGCAATATTCAATGAACTGTAACTAATCATTTTCATCTTATCGCCTACAGAGTCATTGCATTGGAATGATGTTTAGCTAATTTTCCAAAGGACACATTTACTATGGATTGTTCTACAGAGCTGTCAGGAGTGACAGTGAGCCAAAACATACTCTGTCAAGGGAAGTGTTTGCTTGATGAAATTATAAATAAGTCATCAACCAAAAGTCTGTTAAAATGAATCGTCATTAAATGTTTCTCTAAATACAATGTTTAATCTCAAACTCCAAAATAGGAACTGCAAGTCTTTCCCTACCTCATTCACAAATCTCCTCTTTGAACACATCATGAGAATATTAAGTTAGTTAATTTAAGCTATATGTGCATGTGAGCACATGCAGAGAAGCAAAGACTGTGATATGTTTTACATAAAGCAGGCCATTGTGCACTGATTATAATGTGTAAAGAGGAAATATGTTTATACCACAATCTATTCTAAACTCAAATAGGCAGCAGTACTCTGTGTTTATAAATATAAATGCAAAACCTATGTTAAAATAATGTTACGGGTCTGGATTCTAACCACAAAAGCCAGGAAATTCAGGGCAAACTTTCAAAGTTTGGGCCTGATTCTGGTTTCACACTCTTGCCATATTAACTCCAGTGTTTTCAGCAATGGCTTTTACTGGAGAAAACATAACCTTTTGTCTGAGGCTCTCCTGAGAGGCCTTAGGTATGGCAGTGCTTGTGCATTATCATATATAGGTCTGGAGGCAAATACAAGAAAAGCATGTAGGCAGCTGCGACAGGGTCCCCCAGGGCTTCACTTAATCTAATGAAGTGTGTATATGTGTATGTGGGTGTGTGCAGGAGGGGAACGAGGGAAATGTGCACTCTTGGCAACCACATCCTCAAAACTCTTTTGTCCTCCAAGACACGTAGATTTCATGCAAAGCTTGGAGCAAGCTAAATATTATCAGTCTTTAGAAGATGTTTATACAATTAATGGTTCTCGTGATGCATAATTTGCAACGTTATACCACCACATTATAAGGAGCCTATAACAAAGGAGCACAGCTAGGGATGTCCCCACTGAGATACACAACTGAAATATTAATCAAGAGACATCGGTGAGGAAGGGGGAGGAAATGACCTAACCCTGTGCAGTCCTGTGTAGTGTCCTAGCGCACAGTCATGACAACGGCAAAAATGCTGGTGAAGACAAGCACAAGTGGCTCATTCCACCTAGATCTAGTAGCCACCTCGGACAGCAGGAGCATGTGCTAGCTCTGGCCTTGTGGAAGACGAGAACTATCCCCACACTGTTGCTGGTACATTGGAGTAGCCAAGAAGGTCACCACAGTGTGATTCATGTTTTAACTTTCTGCAGCTTTGTTCCTCAAAACTCCAGACACGTCTTTTAATAAAACCGTTTTTGAATATATCTAGTTTACCCTAGCAATAAAGCCAGTTCTGAGAACTCTGGCATTCAGTAAGGATATTGCTTTGCTAAATATAGCAAAACCTTTATTGAGGGATAATCTTTCGTGATTGTCATTTAGCAGATGCACTGTGGAGTTCCTAGGTGTTTGTAGAGCAATACGGTATCTATGTGGAGGGGCCAGATAGGTAGTTAAAGCAAGCCACCAGATCACAGGAAACTTTTATCTCAGTAAATGCCCAAGACTAGGGGGACAAAATTGAAGGTCACAATGAGCTTCCTAAAAGAGCCACGAAAGGGGAATTTAGGCATTAAATAAAAGTAAGGTACCCACAAAAGCACAGCCAACTGCTTGGGCTCTTAAGGAGCTACAGTAGGCTACATAGCTGTTAGCCATGTAGCACAAATCCCTTAAGCTCTGCTTTCACAGTACCTAGCGATATCAACCTTGACTGGCCCAGATCTGCCTAAAAGAGGGAGTTGACACCTACCTTTTCTATGATAGTTGATAACTGATGAAACTTGCTGAGAAAAAAGAGAGAGAAGCTGCACACCCTGCTCATCCTGGGGCAGTCCATACTCGTGCTGTCATGCACCCAGTGCTTTCCTGCAAGCTGCACTGGCTGGAGGAACCCATTCTGGTGAGAACCCATTCTTTGTGTTGCAGTTTTCTTCTGGGCTGGAAGGAAGACAGCTTGTCCATGTCTGTGTTTTAACAACAGCATTTTGCTGGCACGATCAAGCACACAAATGGCCTTGTGTCACAATCGTCAAAACTCTTCTACTGGAAAATCCAGAGAGCAGAACTAATGGGCTTCAAAACCAGGATGTCCAGCTCACTTCGTCCAAAGGAATAGGCATTCCAGACCAGAGACAGTGTGAAAGAGAGGAGAAGTAGCATGGTGAAATTACTGTGGATGTTGGTGGGTTACCAAAACACATCAAGAAGAATGGGATATACCTAGAGGAAATGTTTCAATAATGGGTATGTTTGGTTAGACACATATCACTTTCAAAGGAACTGCGAAAGGGGATCATGTTAATGCTTATGTTCCCAGTTAATGAAAATGGTGCTTCTGATGTTTCTCCTACTTTTCTGTACTATCCATCAAATAATATTAAAAAAGACAAAACATCAGCTGCAAATACACTGATCATCTTTCTATGAATAACATCAACACACTTTACACAATCAAGTATCATTGCTCTACTAGCCACTCCCAAAGTTCAAATCTGAAAAAAAAAAAAAAAAATGGGCACACGTCATTTACTATCCATTCTTAGTTTATTTAATCTAGCACTGTTCTTTCTCATTATTTTATTGTTAAGTGCAGTGGCCTTACTTAGCTAAATGGTCAAATATATATAATAATAATAATAATAATAATAATAATAATAATAATAATAATAATAATAATAAAATAAAAATAAAAAACATCATAAGTGTGCATGGAATTGAAAGGACTTAGACCCTAGTCTCAGTTCACACACTTTGCTGAAAGTCATGTATCTATCCAACTGAAGCAGTGCTCCATGGACAAAAAACTGATGGGAGAAAACTCAGGATCAGTCCTTTGTTCCCACCCCAAGGACAGCAAATAAAAAGCCAGGAAACTTGTTCTTTATTAAAAAGCCATAACGAGACACACTGTATAAATAAGTGTGCCAGATGAGAGCATTACTATATAAGGCTGGGTAGAAAAGCCAAATGCAGAGATAGAAACCCTGCCTTCAGCCAAATCCACCAACACAGATCATCACAAAGGCAAATGGAAGGTCTCAAGCAAATCATGCTGCCCTGCATCATGCGGTTATCAACAAATTTGATACATTGAGACAAGTCAAACCTCTGTAAGAAACAAGTCGTCCCAAAGGAACAATATTCTCGTCTTCCTGTGAGGAGAGCATGTTTTCATACACTGCGACTGTTGTTAATGGGTCCTGGGAGATCTATACATAATTTCTATTGCATCTAGATGTGGTTGTCTCCTTAAGCATGCACTGAAGTGTTGAATTTTTGTAATATGCCCTTTCTACAAATAACTCAGAATCAAAATCAAGTAATTCTTGGTCTAGACTTGGGAAAGGTTCAGGTGTTTATTACAAGTTTGTATTTTTTAGAAGTTTTTCTTACAAATGTTAGGCATAGATGGTTAGATGGTTAGGTTGACAGATCAATAGATACACTCAAGACTGAGAGCAGTGAGTCTGATCATCTGTCCATAGACCCTGGAAACTTCATTGTAATGCTCACCATCCTGTGCTGAAAGGAGGCCTCAAGACCACAGTACACAAGTTAGGGAGACGACTGCCTGACATCATGTTGCTTATGGGTTTGGGGCTTTATTCCATTTGTGTTGATATAAATCTGGAATAATTCCATTAGGGATAGCTACGTTACTGTGTCAGCCCAGATTTGCATCTCTGGAAAGTGATCGAGCTCCTGCTGCATGGCGCCTTACTTGGTAGGATAGAAGATGAAAGGGTATGTTCACACTTCTCGTTTATTTATTCTCTGCTCCTGACAAAGTAGTTACTAGCCAACTGTACATGGACAAAATCACACAATTTAAAACTACTAATCAGATGAGTTGTTTAAGAAATAGTTATACATAAAAAATAGACTCAAAGCTTCAGTGACTAGAAATATTTACTGTAAGCCTGTAGTTTTGAAATGTTTTTATTAATTTAGCAACCCCACAAGAAAACACCTAGGTCCTTACCAACTCTGTATTTTTTCTTGTGTATCATATCACTTTTTAGACATTGCCCATAAATTATTTGCACATTAATGATTTTTTAGATCAATACTTTGGTGGTAAAACTGTTTTGCAATTTCTCTGCTTTACCCTCTATTGCTCTTCTATAGAGAAATACTGTTGGTGGGTTTTGTTCATTGATAATCCTCCTGGTGATCTATCACCAGATGATAACATAGGTCAAAATCCATTTCTTCAGACTTGTGCTTGCCAGGCATTTCAGAGTACATGAGCATTGATATCAAGATAACTCCTTTGCAAGGGGAACTAGAGATGTGAAAATTATGGTTTAGGTTGGAGGTAACCCTGTGCTGCTCAAAGGCATGGGCACTTCTTTTAGGGAAGAAATCAATAACAAACAAATACTACTGAAATCACCAACACATAGGAAGAGATACACAGAATCCTGACTCCAGCATGAGGGAGACGGCTAGATTCACATCAGAGACATGGAGGGGTGCAGTGCCCTCTCTCTCTCTCTTCCTGGAGCCAAAAATAATCCCCAAAAGATGCAGTTCTGGTCTGAACAAGGGAGCTAGACCAAGGGAAGGGAAGGAAGGAGATGAAAGCCTCATTAGTTTCCAGGTAAATTTGGCCACGATTTTCATTTTAAGAAAGAAAGAAAAACATCCGTGGGACTTCCAATGTCTAGCAGAGTGAGAAAGAAGAGGGTAACTAGGATTTTTCTCCCTGGGGACAGAGTATCTTTAAAAGGAATGTCTTGCACATGGGGACAGACAACATACCCTAGACTTTGCCAGTAGCTGCTCAGCTTTTCAGGTGTCTCTCGTGCAGTCTTGCAAAGGTACCCAAGATCTGAGAGCTCTATTTTCTGTGCATGTCTACACTTTGAAGTCTGCCCAAGTGGATTGCCAGGGTGCCACTTGAGGATTTGGTCAGATAGACAATGTTCTGTGAGCAGTTGGAGTGTGACTACAACAACTTTGCCCAGAAACACCAAAATTCTGTTACATCGAACAGCACACAGTCTGGGGGTTCAGTGCGTGTCACTCATGTAGTCAACTGAAACAAATCTCAAGCAGCTCTCAGGCTACTGAGGTGTTTAAAATAACTGTAGACACAAGACAGGCTGCCAGGTTTCATGCCTTGAGATATGCTTTTGTTCAGAAAGTGCTCACACCAAGCCATATATTATTCATCATTTGGAATATTTTTTACAAATTAGTGGTTTTTATTGTTGTTGTTGTTTTTGTTTTGTTTTTGTTTTGTTTTGTTTTTTTTTCTGTCTTTCAAAGAAGTCTGAAATGATCATTTTTGTATCCAGAAATGCATCCAATGCTTGTGGAAGAAAGCCCCTGTCTTCAGGCAACATGGTGCTGTCTTCATTCCCATTTTCCACTGTGGTTTCACTCTTTTCAGTCTTTGATGTGGTCTCTGGAACCTCAAAAGCAAGTAAGCCTATCTCAGCCCTGGTGTGCCAGCAGCTCAGTATCCCCAGCCAACATGCCAGTACCTACAGCTGAAACCTGGGGTCGGGGAGTAAGCGGAGGGGTATGAGGGATATCCTGAATTACATCCCTGCACAACCTAGCTTCCAATCCTGAATCCGACAGCACAGCATTTAGCAAGAAAGCTTTACCACCAGAGTCAAATAACATCCAAAAAATTGGGATTTACGCACATGTCAGAGACTGATTGCAGCTTGTCAGACACTCCAGGCTAAGTGATTTTAGAGCAATTTCTCCAATTACCAGTCTTTTTGTTTGTGTGGACCACCATGAGCAGACACCCAGAAATCTCACCACTCCATTAAGGACTTGGTATAATATACACACTTGCATATACAGATATGTACACACACAGAGAGAGCAGAGAAAAGAAAAAGTACTGTAATGCCTGCAATTTCCTATTTCATTGACTGGATTACTTTTTTGAGACTAGTTAAACAGACGCTGTGCTGGGTGGTTAGTGATTATCATTTTTCTGCAGTGTTAGGGTACTTGACATTTTCATTCCTCAGTGACTCCAGTTAAAAACAAATAGGTCTACCTGCAGTCCACATCTGATTGCCAGATGGTCTCTGTGCCTATGAAGCTCCCATCTCCAAGTGAATTCAAGTGACCTCACACATACATCTTCAAACATTGCTATCTGACCACAAAAATGTATGGAAAACGCAACATCTGTACATGTCTGCATCTTAAATCCCTGTTGTTTTACAAAATATATTGCTTGTCACCCTGAAGTCTAAAGTATCTTAATGATCTGCAGGGGGAGATGCAAATGGTAGCCTATGAGTTTAGGAGTTGTTTGTTGCATTAAACCATTTAATTTCAACCAAAGGTCAAAAGATACAGAACTATTCATTTGGATCCACTGAAGCTAAAAAATTGGTCCTGTCAAGTACTCCAAAAGGTCCCCAAAGCACAGCTGTGTGTAACTGTGAGTCTGTATACTGCACGCTATTCATGTAGCTGATGAGCCCAAGCAGTTAAAATAACCTTGAGATCCCATGAAACCGCCCCTAATACCGTGAGATTGTTTCTGCCTATGCAATGAAGCACTATTAGTCTCACACAGCCGGTAAAATCCAGCATTGTTTCAAGGGAATACCTTGTCATATCAAAATCATTGTACATGTAAACCCACTTTCTCAACAAGCTGGTAAACACAGGCCCACTTGAATGGCTGGATGTAAAAACAGATGGGATATCACAAACATTTTCCAAACTACAACAGACTTCTAGGCCAATTAAACATGGTTAGCTTTGAATGGGAGAGGAAATAGTTTTCTTTGCTGTTAAATGTCAGAAAAAGTTTTTTTTCCTTGAGGCATAAAAGCCCAGTTCATTTTTGGAAACTTGCTAAAATTAATCAACCCTGCGTGAACTTTTTACCAAAACAAAACAACAAAAAAGTAGAAATATATAATGAAATATCTCTGGAAACACTGAAGTGGAAAAAAAGATTTTGAGTTATACAGTACTTAAATGAGTAAGAGCTTTTTCTCAATATGACTTAACCAATCAGGATGGAAAAAATGTTTTTTGTTACTCTGAGCAGAATATGAAGTTGGCAATACATAAACAAATAAAATAATAATATAAATAATATAAATAATAAAATAAATATTGCTACACTCTTTTAACTTTAAATGTCATAATGAGAAAACAGGTTAACATGACTTTTCACTGCAAAGCCAGTCTGCAGCATCTAAATTTCAACTTGTTTCCTTTTTTCTTTTTCTTTTGCTTACAAAGCAAACTTAAATTTCGACACTAGAGAACTGCGATTTGCCTTCTGTGAAATTCATTAAGATGACTGCTTACCAAAGAGGAAATGCCAGTGTAAGTTATTTGTCCCTTCTGCTGTAGTATGACTTCATTTAAAAGGGAAGAAATTAGATTTGAAATCTCTCAGAACAGCAAGCCACCCCATATTCCAGGCACGCCAAGTTTCCTATGCTGATGCATGTTTAGCTCCTTCGAAAGCCTTCATCACACAGCAATGTCAATAGTGGCCATCAGGAAGAAAAGAAAACATTGGAGAAATTCAGTTAATCTATCCTAGTAGACGAGGTCATGACAGGACCACGTGCATAAATAGTAGAGGTATTATTTTCAGATGTATATGTCCCAAGCAGGAATGGACCAGCTGGGGAAAGGCTTCCTTCCAAGTCCCCTGAACAAATGGCAGCTTTTGGCTGGGCAGAGCATAGGCTGGGATGTCATCCTTTTCTCTCTGGGTAAGTTCAAGGGAAAGTGGGAGCAAACAATTGCACCAAAGACTACCTGGAAAATCTCTTCTGCTACACCTGAAGGGCACCAGGGTGAAGGGATGGCACAACCAAAGGGGAGAAATTGTGGGTTCTTTTTGATTGCTTTGATTTTAATTCTCTTTGTCTTCTTTCATCTGAAGAAGAGCTGTGTGTGTGAATACTCAGGCCACAGTTGGCAATGTGGCTTTTGCATACTGAACTCAGAGTGAGCTCTTTCAGCCTGCACACATGAAATCTGCTCAACTGTCATGAACTTTAATTCCTTGACAGCATAAGGATTAACCATCTACTCTCTAAACCAAACAAATGCAGTCAGAGCAATGTCCTTAAGGGTTTTCCAGTGATTCTGTGGTATCTGACATTTTGAAGCATTTGGGCTTAGATTCCTTTCATACTCTGGACTGTTCCCTGCAACAGCTCCCCACAACAAAAGCATTTCCCTTGAAGCCACTGTTGCAAACACTTTTTGCACCACTTGTCAGATGTGAAAAGAGGATGATATAATTGAGCCTGCTTTAAAAAAAAATCAAACTGACATAATATTGCTAGTAACTTGACAGCTTTATGTAAAGCCTTCCCCAGAAAACCCAAGCTGATCACACTGCTGAAGACAGGCAGAGGTTAGAGAGGAGATTTAGGCTCTAGGACTCCTAGACTCAGCCTTTCAGAGGTTCGGCCGTATTTAGTTTGCCCTTTGACATGACCCAGCCTCAAACAATAGCTTTGTGGGTATGCTAAATGACCACATCTTGCCAGTTGCTGCCAAATTAATGAGCCCATGTCATTTTTAGTTTACAGTTCAGTCATAAAGCAGCCAAGTGGAAAATGAGTCAGGGACCGTTAAGGAGTGTCACGCAAATTTTCAAAGAGTACGGTCCCTAATTCCTCACTGCCCCTTTCAGAGGTCTCTAATCAACGTTCTTTTTCCTCCCTTTCCTTTCTTCAGATCCTCTAAAGATCCCCCTCACTGTGCAAAAGAGTCTGGAGGGAGGAACTAGGTGCTGGTGGCTCAGGATGAGGGACCCCGGGGGGGCGGGGGGGGGGAGTTAAAATGCAACCTGCACTTGCGATGTGCACAAAGACTGAAGTGGTCTGAGCAGTCACCTCGGGTGCCCAGCTCACCAGTGGGTTACGTGCAAAGCACAAGTATTCCACAAGTGGAGAGGAAAAGAGAAAGGAAGGTTTCATGTAAAAAAAAAAAAAAAAAAAAAAAAAAAAAAGGAATGGGTCAGGGGGAATCCTACCCAGAAAAATGCTCAGAGATGAATACAGCATAATTTTCCACTGCCTTGCATCATTTACAAGCAGGAGACCTTTTCTCAATGAAAAGTTGTCCACCCCCACTCACAAAAATGTTTTCTGGGTTTATGGTTTGATCACAAACCCAAAACTCAGTTCAGGGTTGAAAAGCTCTCTGCAGCACATGAACAATACACTATCCTGTGCAAGTGGTTTTACATGTTTTCGATCTGAAACCACACAAATATTTCCAGCTCTCCAGTTTGGCCTTGAAATTTTTGCAGCTTCACTCTTCCTCATCTCTCTCATCTCTCACCTGTGTTTTAACTCCTCCTGTTTTGCCAGCATATTTTCTTATTTTAATCCTACTTTCCCTTCCATATTTTCCATCTTTATCTCTCAGTAGCTCTGGACCTTGCCCTTGTGATCCACAGCCTGGGTTTACTACTTTGGAAATGTCTCTGCGCCTCCAGGCCATATTGTTAAATTCTCTTGTCCATTGCTGATCCAGGCCACACAGGACTCTCTCCTCTAGTGTCAGGGATCAACTTTGTCATTATCCTCAGACAAACTCCCCGGGGCCCAATTCAATTCAAATTTGTCCTTTTTGTTTTTTAAGACGTCTCTCTCATGTAATTTGTCTCTCTCTGTCCCTCTTCTTGCTCTTCCTGATTGTCAAGTACTTTGTTTCATGCATCCCTCCAGGGGCTAAGTGTATTCCTTGAAAGTTGTTCTAGGATTACTCATTTGAACAACAACCAAAAAAAAAAAAAAAAAAAAAAAAAAAAAAAAAAAAAAAATTCTTCATGATATGTTCACACCCTTTTCACAAGTTTGCTAGTAGGAGTATTTGTGGAAGCAGCAAATTTGAAGACTACAGGTCAGAATACTTTTTGTATGCAAATACAAATGCTAAAGACCTAAATATGAGTATTTGCAAATTCTAGGAGGTACGTTCTTCCAATTGGGAAATAGACTGGTTGTCACATGACCTCTGTGCCCATCCAAAATTTAAAACACATTTCACATTTATACACAGAATTTTCTCACGGAACCTCTTGCAAACCATTTACAGGCCCTGGGCTAGATTGTGGTGCTCCACCACATGCCCTAAATAGAGAGCAGTTCAAGGCCACACAGGAAGAACCAAAGAGATTGAGCCTGTCTAAGAAGTATTCTTCCTGAGGGCTGCTCCCTGTGTGTGGAGGTGAACACTTGGCATCAGCCGTAAGGAAAAAAAAAATATTTAGGAGCACAGAAATTGAGAAAATATCTCCTAACTCCTCAGGACTCCCCCCTAGCTCTCTTGGGTTGCACCCAAGATTATTGTTCCCTTGATTTGAGCAAGCTTCCCTCAAAAGCAGGTATGTTCCTGTCCTCCTGCTCCAGCTGGAAGCCTGTCACAATACTGCACTCCTCTGAGGCTGCCAAAACTTCCTCCAGTTCCCAGCCTAACCTGACTCCTAGATGTTTCAGACATCCATGTCTTTCTGATAAGGATCCCAATAAAGTTTCATTAAGCTGTTTTGGTTTTTTGTTTGTTTTCCTCTTTTATATGACAGCCCTTGTGGTTGGTTTATAAGCAGCAACCAGACCATCCCTCAGACTTGGTTTTGCTGGGCTAAGCAAGCTGAGAACTCTAGTGTTCTGCTGTAAGATCACTTCTCCTTTCCCTTAAACATGCTCCCAAACAGCATTTCTAGGCCACTGTTCACCTCCAAATTGTTTCTCCTGAAACATTGGATTTTTCTTATTCTTCTCTTCTTGCTCTCCTTTCTGCCACTTGCATTTCCTTTGCATGGGCTCAGCTTTGGTCTTGGCAGTTTTCAATACACCACAGACTTCTGACACTGGTACCTGTGTGTCGTTCGGTCCTGAACAGGACCTCCGTCCAACATGCTATCTCCACTCAACAAAACATGCCCTGACACCTGTGCCCAGGCCCTGTATCTTCATCTTGCTGTTTTTTCCCAACCTTTCTAACACTCTGATGATTCAGATGTCATGAAAATGCTTGGGAGTGACAGACAAACTTGAGAAAAACTGGGGTGGGTGTATGAGCTATACCCTAAGAGAAGAAGGGAAAACTGCAAGTGACATGAATAAAAAAATAGTTACAAGTTACTCTCTCTTGCCTGTCCCTATAAGTGCTTTCTCTCTTTCCCAAACATACATTTTCTCTTCGCCTTTCTCTCTCTACCCATTCCTCCCCCATCTCTTTCTTCCAGTTCCTAATTTCTCCCTCACTATTACTATTCACTGGATTTCCCTCCAACCGCTAGAAAGCAGCTCAGAAAATTTTAAGCAGATTTAAGGCACTGCTCCTCTGCTTACTGGAAGATATCAGACCAAAACCGGTAAAGACAAACACTGGCACTGTTTTCTGTTCAGTCTGGTACGGGGATCAATGTCTTCATTTGAATCCTTCACAGCTGTAATTTATCCAAAATTATCCTCATATCAGCAAAGCATCATTAGACTTTGGACAAGGACTCAATGATTTTGGGAAGGCTGTTAGGGTGCATTCTGAAATTTTGCTTGCAAGGCTTAAGCCTGCCCTTGGTGGGAAATATTTTTGGCTGCAGAAGCCAGCAGAGGCACTCAAAACCCTATAAATGCACAAATCTTTATCCTAGCACAGGTCTCTCCCTTGCCCACTGCTCTCTGGTCACCATGGGACCCCCACCAACTCCACATGGACCCCACAGACCCATCTCTGCAAAGCTTTGCAGAGGGGGAACACCAATACTCTTGGCCTATGGAAAGGGCCTGTGGAGAGAAGTGGGGGCTAGGGAGAGCAAAGATGGGCCACCCCGGAAAGAGATAAAACTGTCCAGGTTACTATCATAAAATGCCTGGTGGAAGACCATTTCTTCCTTCATTGAAGCCAAAGGCTTTGATTCCACTGATGATGTAACCCACAAAACAGGACTGCTGCACTGACCAGACGCTTCTTCTGTACAGCTGAATTTTAGACTTGACACATATCCAATATGCAAATCTTGCACTTGGAAGTTATAAATGAAGCTTTTAAAGGGCAAATGTATCTCTGATGGCAAAAGCTCATAGTCATAGTCATTGAAGAAGTGTGTATTTTATTGCATTTTCTCACAGAATGGAGATTTTTCTCTCTTACCTTGCACCCTTGACCACTGCACAGCAACTCTGAGGCAACTCCAATTAGTTCCTTAGGACTCAGATCAGTGTGTTCAGTTGGTTTGGAAACTACAGGCATTCAGCCATAACCTGAGCAGCTAGATTTATTTTAATCCCATAAAAAGTAGACAGGAATATAAATGTGCCAGATTATCAGCTGAGGCAAACTAGCTCTGCATCACTGGGTTCAGTGATGCTGTGCTGATTGAATCCATAGAAGCATTTGGCCTCAATGCATCCTAGAGAAACAGTCTCTCAGAAAAAAAACAATCAATGCAAAGCCGTGTTGTCATTGGAAGCCTGGAACTGCTGCAAGTTAGAATTACTCAAGTTCTTTGGTGTGATGTTTAAGCAGCAGTGCTTGAATGCCAGGGAACTGGAAGCCAAAAAACTATTCCAAGTTGGATTTGGTAAGCACAGGGTTTTACTTTAAAGCACATTAGTCAGACAAGTTCAGTCAAAAGTCATATGTAAGATTATTAGCTCTTGTGCAGGGGTTTTCTCATTTCTGTTGGCTCTTCAGACATTGTGGAAGCCGTACTGAGCAAACAGTGAACAGCTGAAGATTGTTGTGCTGGAGGCATTTTTTTTCCATGCTTTCCCTCACTGTGCATCCGCTTGCTATTGGAATCCCACAAGAAACAAATTCCATTCTTAAAATCATAGTTTTGGGAAAGCAGCTCAGAGAAAGGAAGGGAAAAATATTATGATGAAGCCTCCTTTTTCCAGCTTTCTTAGTATTAGAGACAATGGACCCTGTGGTGTGTCATACAGTAAACAAGAGAAAGGACCCAGCAGTAATGAACAGCACAGTCATGCCAAAAGAATGTTTCTAACACTAGGACTCCAAATTGTGAAATGCTCACACAACCTTAACTCTGCCCTCTGTATATGTTATGAGAAAGCCCCTTGTTACCTGACTACTTACTCACTCTGTCACTGAAACACATTCATCAAATGGATTAAAACATGATTGAAGATGAAAAGAGTGGTGTGTGAAGCCCAACAGGCGTCCCTTCTGTTGTCTGTAGCTTTGGGACTACACTTCTAAACCTGGGAGTTTGGGGCCGATATAAATGTGAGCAGCCTGAAGAGACCAGGCAGCTCAGGGACCATGCAGAGGATCCTGAACAGCATGGCTCAGGCTCCCACTGGCTGGAGGTCCCACAGCAGTGGAGAAAGGAGAGCTCTAGAGCAACTACAGAACTTGGGACTGATTGTATTGCATGTAAAGACCACAGAGACAGAACCTTCTGAACACAGGGTGAGCTGTGATACCTGAGTATAATCTGGGAGGTGAGATACCACTCTCAGTGCCTCACAGAGCACTCTGGCTCCCATTAGGTCCTTCAAAAACAGCTGATGGCAGGAGCTTCACGTGAAAATATTGCCTTGTTCTCCTCTCCTTCCCCTAAACCTGCTATACGATATGAAAATATATAGACCTCATTCTGACTGAGTAAAGAGTTGTATTTTATCTTCTAATGGCCTTTTATCCCAAGTGCACCTGGCAGAGTGTTCTGGGGCTGAATCAACTTCAAGGATAGCCAACTTGCTTAGGAAGGACAGTCTATAGTGGATCCCTTCTCCTGGCAGTGAAAGCTAAAGAGCCAAATGCATCTTTCCACCCTCAACACCATGACTCTTCTGCTCTTTTCATTTGACATTCATAACTTATATCCCATAAAACTTCTGAAATGGAGTTCGCATTCATATCTGACTCAGCTACCTTTTAATTAGATTTGTTCTAGATTTGTTCTAGGTACCTGGACAGACTTGACAGCTGGGACTGTGCGAACATCATGAGGTTCAACAAGGCCAAGTGCAAGGTCATTCATCTGGGTCAAGGCAACCCCAAACACTGATACAGCCTGGGTGGAGAATGGAATGAGCGCAGCCCCGTAAACACCATTGCTAGCAGCACCCACAGGCACAGCCATGAGCTCTGTTTTGACTCAGGCCAAGGCATTGCCTGTGGAATAGTCACATCTTTTATTTTATTTTTTAATTGTAGCCTAGTGCAAGCCCTGCTAGTGGCACCGGGGGAGCCAGAAACATGTGCTGGGGCTGAAGTACTACTGCAGAACGTGCTGCAGGTGACGATGGCCCATTGTGATGTGGCAGTGATGGACTGTGGCATCCCAGTGGCGATGTGCCCAGCTGGTGGGCGGTGATGTGCCCGGCAACTGTCTGTGACATCCCCCTGGTGCTCCGGAATGTCTCCAGGAGACGGTTTGTGACAGCGTGGCCCTCACCGCTTAAGTCTGGGCGCGGCAGCTCAGCCCAGCGGTTTGTGCCTCCCCTCCAGCTGAGCATCTGTGCGAGCGAGGTTTGGAGCGTGGAATTCGGCAAGCCTCGGTGCTGGGTCGTGCTCTCAGAGCCGCTTCGTGCAGCTCTCTGAGGGCCACGTCCCCAGAGCCACCTCCGCTTATCTCCCAGCCCTGCTGCGAGCAGGCAGCTGGGACATCCAGGAGGCGCACGTGCAGCAGCAAAGGTAGGCTGTGCGAGGACACCTCGCGCTGGCAGCTGGCAGAGGGGGTTCCTCCTTGAGGGACCCTCCCCAGGCCAGAGAATGACGGTGGCCCCTCTCTTCCTCTTCCAGAGCGACATCCACTGCTGCAGCGTCGGTGCGAGGGAGCGCATTGTCACCTGCTGCTCCCTCCAGCCCACCGCAGCTGGTGGCGAGCATGGCCGCGGCATTGGACACCCGCTGCCCCATCTGCCTGGACACCTGGGGCAGCGCCGCATACACTCTCCCATGCTTCCACCAGTTCTGCTTCCCATGCATCCAGCGGTGGGCTGACAGCAAGCCCGAGTGCCCCCTCTGCAAGCAGAGGATAACATCCCTTGTGCACTCGGTGCAGGCTGATGACAGCTTCCAGGAGCTTGTCATCAGCCCGTCGGCAGCGGCATCCGCCGACAGACCCCCTGCCCAGGCACCCAGGCCTCTGGTGGGCGGCCTCACCACGGACACCTGGGGCCAACTTTTCCGAGGACACCCTGCTCTGCTGCAGCCCCTGATCTCCTGGGTGCGCCGGGAGCTGGGGCGCATCTTCAGGACAAGGCGTTCAGAAGCGCTCATCTTGGCGAACACCGTCAGGGAGACCCTGTGCCTGTTTGGGCTGGAGGAAGAGCTCCTGGTGCAGCTCTTGGAGCTTGACCTGCACCACCACGCGGCGACTTTTGTGCGTGAGCTCCTGGATGTCGCCGTCCAACTGTGTAGCAGGGAGGCCCACCGCCTGCTGGGCTTCAACATTCCCCCTGCGGCCGGGCATCGGGAGGCCAGCCCCGTGCCAGAAGCCGGCCCATCTGGCCTTGAAGGGGTGGCTCCTGGACCCGTCCCAGCCCCCTCTCTCCAGCCCGCCAGCTCCAGTGGGGATGAGGTGCCTGGCCAACGGCGAGAAGCTCTTCGAGGGAGTCCCAGCCGCCCTCCCTCCCCCCCTGCTGCAGAACCTGTGGAGCAGGCACCACCTCGTGAGGAGCCACAGGAGGCTGCAGCAGGTCCCTCCAGCGCCAGGCAGGGCAGGGAATGCCCACATGGGGGGCCCCGGAGAGCCCCCAAGAGGAAGACCAACTCCTCTCAGGCCTCTGCACCAGCTAAGAAGAGGCCACCCCCCCGGCAAGAGTAGAGGATGAGCCAAGACCTGGGCAGGACATATCAGCTCGATGCACGCCGGCCCCAAAGGACCCAAAGGTCATCAGGGTCCTATTCCACCACACAGAGTACAAATAAAATCACTGAAAACGTGTCGGTGTTGCAAGTGGCACAGTGGTCATTGCCGTCCCCACCCCTGCTGCCTTCTCCTCCCTTTCCTGATGCCATGCCCACTCTTTGCCCTGTTGCGGTGCTGCCCTGACAGCACCCACTGCCCCGCTCCAGCCTGCGTCTCGGCAGCTGCTCCCGGGAAGGTGTTTCCAGCGTGGGGGGCTCCAGGCCAGCCCATGCCCCGGCCTCATCACCCCAGCCTGGCCTTCTCTTCACCGCAGCCTCTGACCCCACGGCCAGGTCTCTGTTCTCCTGCCAGCCTGCACTGCTGCTGCTGCAGCCCAGCCACAGTGGCACCCAGGTGCCTCCTGCGCAGTCACGGCTTGCTGCTGCTGCTCTCGCTGGGCATCTGGGGCTGTGCCCTGATCTGGGGATGCTGGTTGACGAGAAGCTCCACATGAGCCAGCAATGTGCGCTTGCAGCCCAGAAAGCCAACCGTACCCTCGGCTGCATCAAAAGCAGCATGACCAGCAGGCCGAGGGAGGTGACTGTCCCCCTCTGCTCTGCTCTTTTAACACCCCACCTGTCATGCTGTGTTCAGCTCTGGGGTCCGCAGCACAAGAAGGACATGGACCCATTGGAGAAAGCCCAGAAGAGGGCCATGAGGTTGATCAAGGCACTGAAGCACCTCTCCTATAAAGACAGGCTGAGTGAGTTGGAACTGTTCAGCCTGGGGAAGGCTACAGGAAGAGCTTATTGTGGCCTTCCAGGACCTAATTCCAGTACATGAATGCTGGGAAGGGAGTTTTTGTTAAGGAGTGCAGTAATAGGACAAGGAGTAATGGCTTTAAACTAAAAGAGGGTAGATTTATACTAGATATAAGGAATAATTTTTTTCCTCAGAGGGTGGTGAGGCACTGGCACAGGTTGCCCAGAGAAGCTGTGGATGCCCCATCCCTGGAGGTGTTCAAGGCCAGGCTGGATTGGGCTTTGGGCAGCCTGGTCTAGAGGGAGGTGTCCCTGCCCAGGGCAGGGGGTTGGAACTGGGTGGTCTTTAAGGTTCCTTCCAATCCAAACCATTCTGTGATTCTGTGAGTCCGTGAACAAACACCTCTCAGCTTGGGCTTCCTCCCTTGCCTGCAGCTTTCAGGTGCACAGGCCTCCTGATGGTGTTTTGGGAAACAAAGGCCAAACAACCATCCTGAGCATGGCTTGCGCACTGCAGCTTCTGCGTATCTCCTTTGGGCAATTTTATATTTCTGTATACAATCACAATCCTTATTTAGCAAGAGGCTTTGATAATGTGTGTGAATGCATAAACAGAAGTATTTTTCGTTTTTTTGACCCAGCCTTTCCATTTACCTTTGGTGGTGAGGCCAGCATCCCAGGGGCAAGCCAAGATGCTGCCATGCAGTTGTTCAGAGCACATCCTCTCACTGTGTGCGAGAGGGGCTGCACTGGCTTGACATGGCACCTGCAGCAAACACTCCTCCTGTCCCAAATGCAGGATTCTGACATCCTTCACTTTGCTGTGACTGAAGCTGCCAGGGTACAGCTTGCTGGCTTTTTAACTCCATTTTAGCCAACTGGTGAAGGCTATTAAAGAAGTCTAGTCAAACTGCCTTATGTCATGACTTCACAGATTGCTGGCCAACCTAGCACTTAAATGGAGGTGGACAGTGAAACTATTGAAATAAGTGTCAAGGAGAAATATAGGATGAGAGAGAGAAGGTCATTTTCCTCTTGTTTTGCAATTTCTCTCTCTCTCTTTCTCTCTCTCTTTCTTTCTTCCTTTCTCTCTTTCTTTCTTCCTTTCTCTCTTTCTTTCTTTCTTTATATCTCTCTTTCTTCTCTGCTCACTTTCTTTGTACTCACTACTAACTAGCCCTAGCTACTGATCTGAAATTACTGATTAGCATCTTGATCTTACACAAATACACCAAACACAAACAAGACTGACAGTGTATTCTGAGTAGAAAAATGTTAATAATTACCATTTTCACAAACTGAGCTAAAATCAAAATGTGATACAGACAAAATGGGATACAGAACATCTGATAAGGCAATGCCAACATCCCACTGAGCTGAGAGTTTTCTGCTGGACAGCAAAGACTCCGGTCTCACATGGGCAAGCTGTTGACAGCAGTGGGTATATAACAAGGTAGTTTAACTTGGCAGCACCAGGTTGGGTCAGTGGCTGTCACAGCACTGGTATAACAGCCTGCTGTGGTCAGTCAGTGATGTACTAGACATCCCCCTTCACTTGGGTGCAATTCTAAAGGAGTGTTATTTTTCCCTTCTGTTTACTTTGAAAATCCAGTGGAGCCTGTCTAGCAAAGGAGCGGACATCCCTAAATTACAGTATGCAGCTTTTATGTACATTGGTGCAAGCCATTTGTTTGCTTCAGCTATGTCATGCAGTAATAGACGGGTCTTTCAACAACAACACGAGAAACGGAAGAACCTGGCAAAATTAGAAAGGGACCTTTGTCTTCAGATTGCAGACCTTTAGCAGTAACATGTGCCGTTGCCTCTAACACTATGACTGGGGTACCCATCTGCTCTGTAGCATGTTGCCACAGGTGTAGTTTGTTGTTGTTTCTAACCTTTTACATATGCTCATCTAAACAACCAGACAAGTGTCTTTTTGTTTCACGAATGTGAAGTCTGTTATATTCCCTGCAGCTAATGCTTTGTGTAGTGAGAACCTCATGCAAAGCATTACTGAAGCACAAACAAAGATCCCAAGAACTTAGCTTGATCACTCCTGTAATCACTGAAATTGGACTTGGAACTCTGTTCCTGAAGCACAGATGAGGCTGGTGAGCAAGCGATCTATTTAGCCTGCTAGAAGAGAATGCACTGGCCAGCTGGGTGGTATTGCCACCTTTACCCTGTGAGTTAGAGCTAACTAGTTAGGATGAATGGCAACAGACACTGAAAGAAAAGAGGGAGGAATAACTACAAACTTCAGGTGAAAGGTGCAATTGCAACACACTTTGTGTAGAAATTAAGCCCTGTAGTATTTCTGGAAACATCAGCCCATATCCAGCAAAAGGATGAAAGTTCTAAATCCCAGTTTATAGGTTTGCGGGCTCTCAGGGCACTGCATGAAGCCAATAGTTGCTGCTGGCTTTATGCAGTGCACAGAAACACTGAATATTCAGTGTTTTTCTGTGAGTCAAATCTAGAAAGGAGAAAAAAACATGCAGAACATGGAGGCAAAATGGAATAAAGCAAGTATAACTCTTCTGTCAGTAAAGCACTAGAAAATATAAGGCTATCCTGCAAAAGCATGGATAGGGAGATAGATGGATTTATGATATTTTACACAGTCAGAAAACAATTTAACAAAATATTTTCTGCTGCTGCTTATATCATCATAACTCCAAGAAACAGTAATGGATTGACTGCATGGGAGTTACACACAAGGCTTCTGCTTTGCAAGTCATCACTTGGCTGTGAATAGTTGCTTTTTGTTAATTTGCTTGTATAATCTTGCCATCAAACTGCAAGTTTGAATTATATTTTAAAATTACTGTTATCTCTTAAACTTAGCAATATGTGTCACATGAAAACTGCAAAAAAAATATATCTAATTAGGGGATTCTCAAAGGCACTGTATTATTTTGCTTTTGGCACAGCTAGGAAATAAAAATGTCTTTATTGGCAGAAGCATCTCAAGTCTGAAATATAGAAGGATTTTATTACAAATTTGTATTTTCTTCTGTTTCAAGTTAATGACTCTCCAAAAATAACCACAGAGAGCAAGACAAATTCTGTAACCATATTACAAAATCAGCAGAGGTAGAAGGAGGATTGTACTTGACATACTTGCTCTTTATTTTTGTGGTCTGATGACTAGACCGTGACACTGTGCAATGCTCCAGCAATTCCCAAGTGTGTGACTCCCAGCCACTTGCTAGGAGTTGGCGTGGGGTTAGTGGAACATGCAGTTCTTGCTTGCTTTTGTGTTTTGGGCTGTCATCATTGCAGAGTGAAATTTGTAGTCCTACAGAATCCAGACTCACAGCCCCTTGGGGACTGTCACTAAGCAGGAGTGGAGCCAGCTTTGGGGATTGGAGCCACCAGTGAATGCCGGGTGGCTAAACACCACAAAGTAAGGCCTAGCATGGGGAAGATGGGAAATTCATCAAGACAGGCACAAGAGATATGCAAAGGAACCAGAGTACCCAACACCAAAGCAGCAAATTAGGAAACAAAGAGAAATAAATTACAAGAAAACATACAGTGTGAAGTATCAAACACATACTACATTAGAAACAGCTACAAATGCATATTCTCCTAAAACAACTTTTCTTTGAAAATTATTGCTCTGGTTACCACAGAAATGTTACACAGCTATGAATAGGAAGGAGAATGTCCAGAATGTTATTCTGTTTAGATACATGGATATGACAACTGCAGTATTGTAGGAGCCAACAGGAGGAAAATACTGATGAAAGGCAGGGCAAGAAAAAAGTTGTCCTCCTCTGGCATCCTTTACCTTTTGGCAGCCAGCTTCCTGGCACTGTTCTGAGCCAGAAGCTGCATCTGAATCTCCAGGAACAAACTCCACAAGGTCACTGGCTCTTCAGAGCACTTCTCAGAGCTGTGGATTTGCCACTGAATTATAACTTCTGTGAAACAGTCTTTTGTCTCGCTGTTTTTCAGCCTGCTACTTAAGTATCATTGTACATTGCTCTGGACATTTAATAATCTCTGTGATCAGATGATCTGTACAGAATTTGGGGAAAAACACAGCTTTGTTGTTTAAAAAGATTATGATACACCTTAGCAGATCCTGCGTTGAGTGTAAGCGCAGATTCCTGAAGATGGGCTGAAGCATTTCAGGAGACTTTAAATGAAAAGAGATTACATTACCTCCAGTTAAAATAGGCTAAAATAAAATAAAATAAAATAAAATAACATAACATAAAATAACAAAATAACATAAAATGATGTTTTAATTAGTGTCATTTTTATGTCAGCGTAACAAATTTGGACTGGTTAGTTTTTGTTATTGTTTGGTTTTTTGTTTCATCAGAGCCTTCTAGACAATTATTATTTTGTGTTGTAGATCAGTTAAATATCAAGTACTTATAGAGATATTAGCCAATTCAATATGACTTATTATTCACACACTGAGAGAACTAAAGAAATTTTTGCTAACAAATTTACTGAGAGTTGGATGTGGCTTAATGTGCAACAAAAGTGATTTATGGAGTTTGGATGAGGAAATTGTATAAATCATGTTGTGTGCACAGGTAAAGCAAGTATTATATTCATTGAGTTCATGCAATAAAACATTTTAATGTTTCTGTCAGCAAATCTAACTCTAAATTTAACCTGTGGAATGCCATAGAATTATCAACATTAACTATGCTTAAGGAAATGAATCATTTTGTGTAAAATTTTTAAAGGAAAAAAAAAAAAAAAAACTCTACCACTTTTTCTATGGACAATATTTGTGACTTCACTACTTCTTCCTTCTTTCACCTAGAAAATCTTTAGGCCCTTTATATTTCATACAGGTCTAACTAAACATGCTAGAGTTTGATTGTGAAATAATTTGTGTAGGTGCCTAAAGATGGATTCAGGTGTCCATAAGTAGCCTCATGAATGGAAATGACAGCTGTTAGACCTGTTCTGATGCCCAGTATATCTTGTATTCTCTGCTTGATTTCTGACTCCACTTCTGCAAAGCTTCTACATAAAAAAAATAGGTAGAGATGCATCATTATTTTTACTAGGCCATAATATTACACTAAGTCCTCATAAAATATTTTCACAAACGAAAGGGAATTTATAGTAAAAAT
Organism: Nettapus auritus; assembly: GCA_011076525.1. Lineage (NCBI taxonomy): Eukaryota > Metazoa > Chordata > Aves > Anseriformes > Anatidae > Nettapus > Nettapus auritus. The sequence goes on along the minus strand of CM021797.1, from coordinate 26,278,059 downwards.
TTTTGATATCTGTTTCACAATTAACAGAAGAAAATACAAGGTGTGTGTGTGTTGAAATTAAAATGTGTATTGTCAGCTGTTGTATGATGCTGGCATGGCTCAGTAGTGGAAAAAAAAAAAAAAAATGTAGCCAAGTAATCAGGATCCTTCACTGAGATCTGTGTGGCTGCTGGGGAAGCCCTGTGTGGAAGCAAAAAGGGTAAGATTTCAAAACTGAATCAGTAACAAACAAAACAGGGACTGCACCTTATGAACAGCTAAATCAAGGCAAACCTGAAATGAAAATGTCATTCAGACACTGGGACACCTTGAAGCGGCCTTCAGAAAAACAGGAACTTAGGAAAGAAGAATGACAGCAGAAAGACTACCTAGGTAAAGGCTGGGATACTACCCTGTGGCAGGCATGCTCTTGGGACCCAAGGTCCTGACTGCCTCATTGGTGATCCAGTTCCTATTACTCCCTCTCTCCAGATATTTTCCAAATTATGACATATTTCTGTGGTTCCACAGCTCAAAATGGCACATTGCTAACTCACCATCAGTAACTCCAAAAAGAAAAAATTCTGGCACTATCAGCACTAATACTGGTGGGACTTCTGGTCTCAGTAAATTGACAGTTGGACTCCTTTTAATGTCTCCTATCATCTGGAAAATGACCCAACACAATTCCAAATGTTTGATGTTATACCAAGAGATTTTAGTAAACATACCTGCATACACACACACACACATGTGCACACACACATTTTATATATATATATATATATATATATATATATATATATATATACACTTATGTGCATAAGCATATATACTCTGCTTAGAAAACACTTAGAGTTGTCATGGACATATATATAGAGTATACCCAACCAACAAAGTGCTTGGTAACAATCAGTCATAGGGTTTATAAAACACAGTGAAATCTAAACTAACCCCACTGTCCGTATGGACCTGTTGCTGTCTGTGGGGCTAGAGCCTATCTGAAGGAAATATGTGAGACCCCCTGCAAGACATAAATAATTATCAAAGCAATCTCACTGGGCAAAACTGTTTAACTGATGGGCAGTTGCTTCACACTGTTCTATGTTACGTTTTACCAATCAAATGCCCCAGAGGTTGAAATGAATTCATTGAGCTCCACATGGATTAAACAGGCTAGAATGCACTCATCCTCTTTTTACACAAAAGGAGAAGATTTCATTCAAACCTTGATTTGCAGCTTGTCAGATGTTTTCTTCAATTAAGTAATCTCATTTTAAAGTTAGCCCTGTACCAGAAAAACAAACAGTGCAGCTTACAAACACATGCTCAGTAGTTACATGCATGATACAACCTTATGATTTCTGGAAGGCTGCTCTTGAAAGCCAAAAAAATTGTACATATAATGAGATCAAAGTTACAGAAGTCTTAGAAAAATGCAGCTTTCTATTGAGTCCATATACATCTTTTGTAGTTAGTGGATATACATAGACATTGTGATCATAATAGACAGGCTCCAAAGCTTGCACACATTTCCTGTTGTAGCTCAGAAAGACAAATTACTCTGTGGATTTTCTTTGCACAGCCTTCATTATTCATATTCTTTATAAACAGTTTAATTCTTCACAGAAGCTTTTTCTTTTTTTCCTCAGCTTAGCAACTAATTGACTAGAATAAAGATAAACAGATAATTATTACTAATAATAATAATAAACTTATCTTTCCTGGTCTTTATGAAGGAGATCAGAGATACAAGACACAGATACTTCTAAAATGGATGAAAACAAAGCAAGAAATGTCCACATTCTCAGACCAAAGACATCTACAGAAAATTAAGCATGCTACCTGGTTTTATCTCAGCTTCAGGTCTGATGACTGAGGATTTACCACACTCATGCCAGAATTAACAGAGTTACATCAAAGCTGATTTGTGGCCTAATGGCAGGAAGCTTGGCATGGCTAAACTAGACCCACTGAAAACCTTTTTGTAGGATTCCATGATGACACAGCTGACTAAGGATTGTGTTATGAATTATTACTGCCATTAGTACACCTGAGAGCAGAGCAGTGCACCAAGGTGCTGCAGGCTGGGGCTCCCAGCATTTTGAAGACAGGGCAGCTTTGCTTCCCCTCAGTGCTAGCCAGCATAGCTAGCATCCAGGGTCATAGTTGGCATGATGGGCAACAAAATAGTCAAAAGAGGGCAAGAAATGAATAGTCTACCAGATGCTAGGTACCCCTCCAACTAAACCTAATAAACTCTGTTGGAAGCTGTAGAAGCTGTTGATCTGATGCATCCACCACAGCTCAGAAAAGGAACTCAAATGTGCTCCAATGCCCTTTGCAGACTTAATGCAGATAAAGGCTTATGATACACCATGATACCCTGTCACTGATCTTATGCCATCTTGTGTGTGATATGACCCCACTGAGGACAGAAGTCTCAGCAGAATATTGTGCATCCATTAGTGTCCTGGTTCAAGGGCTCCAGCCATACCTCTTCTGTAAACACAGTCCAAGAAACAAGCTCAGACATGGTCCCCAACTCAAGCACACGTCAATTCCAGTGTCCCAGTGTGTGGTGGCGCACAGTCAATGTCCAGTGCCTCCAGGAAAACGTTTGATGGTGTTGACCACATGAGGAAGACATCGTAGCCAACAGGGATGGTCCATGGAAGCTCAGGTCTTCTTCTCATCTTTTCCAGGCTGCACAAAAGTTTCTGTGTGGTATTCAAAAAGTTTGGACATGAAGCAAATTTGAATTCAAGTGCAGGAGGATGCTTACATTCACAGAGCAAGCTATGTGTAGTGAAGTATTCAAGCCATCCTCCAAGAATGAACTCAAGTGTTAGAGACAGTATCTAATCAGTCCAGTTATGACCTTATATATAACAATTTAATCACACATCGCACTGGTTTTCTTAATTTAAAGTTAGTTTTGGAAAAAAAATGGGGGGGGGGGAAGGAGGATGTCACAAGACCCTGTGGGATCTCTGAATTTTAAAGGAGGGTAGCAGCTTCTTCATAGTAAAAAGGGGTAGCTCTTGCTGGCTGTTGCAGCAAGAACAGGATTCAGGATGCTACTGCCAACCTACATGTGTAATCTGGCTAAAGCAACACAAACAACACCTCACCCTAATTCTGCTTTGCCTTCTACCTGACGAGGCTGATCAAAGTGAGTAGATACTCTTCCTGACAATGACTGGCTGTTTGACTGGGGGTAAAGCCTCAATTCCCCTTCTGTGAATAGGGCTGAATTTACTCTGATCTGTTCCACAGAGACGCTGCAAAGGCTAAGTGCTGTTTTGTAGGGCACCACCTGAGATCTAACAGGGATCCCGTTAAGCAGCAGTGAACAGTAAAGGTAGTTGTGCAAATAAGGTCAGGCTTATAAGGTGTTGGATGCAGAAGGTCTAGTCCTGTGATGTTCACCACATACACGCATGTGCACTTTCCATTTCATTGGATGCCCTGTTCCTACGGTATGCAAAGGCTGAGATTTCTTTCAATGGTTTTAACTAGGCCATTGCTTGTTTTCGGTTTTCTCTTCCTTTGATCACAGGTTACCAGCTCTCCTGGAGCAAGTTGTATCCTCCAATGTGGATTTTCTCCTTTCCTGTGCTGGGCCAAAGCATCCAAGTGACCTTTGATTTTTTTTTTTTTTCTCTCTCTCTTTTTTTTTTTTTTTTCCCTTTGGCCTTTTTTTGCTTTGTTTTGTTTTGTTTCTTACTCGCCATATGTGAGATAATTGTGCCCACAGGAATTCCTTTCAGAGTGCCTAAGCACAAAAGAAAAACACCCGGCCAACTCTTTTTTTCTAGGGCAGTACAAACATTTCCTTAAACCTAAGTGTCTCGGGAGGGGCATTGACAGAAGGCGCCTTTCACCCAGAAAGCCCGCTCTGCGCTGAGCTGCTGCTGAACCCTCAGCTGCCTCCTGCATTTCGACGTCACTGCTGGAGTGAAAGTTTTGCCAATAAAAGCAGTCACATTCTTTGATTCCAGCTTTATGACAATGGAAAGGAGGCCAGCGCCAATCGCTCAACGGTGGGTTTTATTAATGGAAAAGGGTGGTGGGAGCCACTAAATCTTTGGCAGCTTCACTCCTTTGACTGCTGTCGGCCCGTGTAGCACTTGGTGGTTGGAGAGCTGCAGGCTGTCTTGAGCAGTGACAGCTCTTCCCATGCTAATGAGCTCCTCAATAAGAAGCCCTAGACTAACATCAAGAGCTTGCACAGCTTGGGGAGAGCAAAACAGATCTTAAGACCATCCATGTGGTCTGATGGTTGCAAGAGACCATGCTAAGAAAATATCCCTGTACTCTGAAGTCATCTTATTAAGGGAATAAATCTGATTTCTTCTTTAAGCTCACATCCCCCGGGGAATGAACTGTTAAACCCTTGGTTTTAATGGATGAGTTATGTTCCTGTACAAAGAAAAACAACTTTTAGTCTTATCTTCAGGAGTTTCCAAGAGAAAAGACATGCTGTCTGCCCAGCGTAGGTGCACTTCAGGCTATTTCTGTCTCTTACAGCCCTAACAAGAGGTGGGGTTGCCAAGTAGCTTATCAGGAGATCATTTTTCCCAGGTTCAATATGTCTGTGTGATGGGAAAAAGAGTTTTTGAGCCTGAATCCCACTATGGGGAAGGGGTAGCTAAGCGTTGTCTTTACTCATGAAAGTATTAGAATGAGCCCAGAGGAGAGCATTAAGATGATCAAAGGGCTGGAGCACCTCTTCTGTGAAGATGGGCTGAGGGAGTTTGGGCTGTTCAGCCTGCAGAAGAGAAGGCTACAGGAAGAGCTTATTGTGGCCTTCCAGGACTTAATTCCAGTACAAGAGTGCTGGGAAGGGAGTTTTTGTTAAGGAGTGCAGTGATAGGACAAGGAGTAATGGAGTAATGGCTTTACTAAAAGACAGTCAATTCAGATAAGATATAAGAAAGAAATTCTTCACTCAAAGTTTGGTGAGGCACCGGCACAGGTTGCCCAGAGAAGCTGTGGATGCCCCATCCCTGGAAGTGTTCAAGGCCAGGCTGGATGGGGCTTTGGGCAGCCTAGTCTAGAGGGAGGTGTCCCTGCCCATGGCAGGGGGTTGGAACTGGGTGGTCTTTAAGGTCCCTTCCAACCCAAGCCATGTCCCTGCCCATGGTTGGAACTGGGTGGTCTTTAAGGTCCCTTCCAACCCAAACCATTCTGTGATTCTGTAATTCTGTGATACTCCCTTCCCTTCTCTGTCACTGTCAGCAAATGCCTAGAGCTTGTACTCCAAAGCAGGAGCAATCCCTGTTCCACAAACCACTGCCCAACAGTCATAATAGTGGGATACCTTCTGTATCAGTGGCCAGTGTTGTTTCAGGAAGGAGCAAAATCAAAGTAAGGAGCAAGAGAAACTAAAACTTGGCTGGTAGGTGAGAAATAAGGGGGAAATGCTAACTCACTGGGAAGGAAGCAGCTCCTCCTTGCTCCACCAGGCAAGGCACAGAACAGAAAACTGTGCAGAAGCCTCAGGACCTTCGTACTGGTCTACTTTGGGGTGTGAGGTTCAGCACCAGGTACTCTCAGCAGTGACCCAAGTTGACCAGTAGCTCACAGACCTTTGGTGGTCACCAGCAAGGAGGCAAGCACATAAGCCATGTCCTGAGCAGTAGTTAAAACACCTCCCAAAAAAAAGCACCTCCCAAGGAGGCTGTATCCACACAAAGTTCCTGCACAGAAGACTTGCAGCACATCTAAGCTAATGTCAATACAAAATCTAAAAGATCCCAGCTCTGTAGGAGTTGTCATATTGTTATTTATTCATTGATAAGATCCTGCAGCAGAACAACTATGAGAACAAGTGAGAATTGCACAAGGCCAAGGGTCCAGCTTCCTAATCATCCAATTCCTTTGGACACTGCTCCAGGCTGCTCTTCACAATGACCCACTGACAGAGGAGTGCCTTGGAGCTGCTCCATCTCTGAGCCTGGTATTCATTCCAGCTACAGTCGAGCCTGCAGATATGGCAAAGAAATCTGACTTAATTAAAAATGCCTACTCTTTTAACCCACCGGCACAGTACTATGAAAACAAAACAAACAAAACAAGCCTGGTAAATAAAACCAGGGTGCATCTGGTGGTCTCTGTGTGGCTGCTACGGGGGGTGAGCAGTGTAACTCTGTAGCTGCCAGGAGGCCCCAGCTTCAAATGAGCACCACAGCCCACCTCAAGCTTCTCCACATCTTCTGCAGGGCACCAAGAACTGGCAAGGCTGAAGTGGACAAGATGTATCCAGAGTAAGGTCCCTGTTATTCTTTGTCACTAATTAAGTGCCAAGTCAATTAAGTGATTGTAGGATTAGCAAAGAATATATTTAATTTGGCAAGATCTTTGTCACACTGCCTAATCAAAATTAGCCCCAGGACTTTTTTCTGCTCTCAAAAATCATCTGGATTGTGTAAGAGGCCTTCCTGCCTGGTGTGGTTCAGAAAAATTTATAACTTGATCTATGTACATTAATTCGGTGTGCTTTTGTATTGCTTCATCTGCTGTATTTGTTCACTTCAACCACTACCCCTCCCCGATGCACACACTTCTATTAATTACCTATATTTTTGATTTTTACTCATTATGGAGTAAAACCTACAAAAGCTTTAGGTGTGATGTTTTCATCCCTCTTTTTACAAAGAGAAAATGAAAAAAAGGAGGAAAGATGGAAAGAAGGACAGAAAGAAGGAAGGAGAGAAGGAAATTAGGTAATTAAATCTACAAGAAAGCCATAGAAAACCAGCTGCATTAAAATATGATTTGTAAATTGACATTTGTGGGGTGGAGAGCTTTAGGGGTGAGTTAGATATCCAGGGATTTAGAACTTTTTGTGACATGGAGGCATATCCACACAGATAAGTTTGGTGTTATATCAGTTTTTATTTATTTTTTTTTCGGTAAATTCTAAAGTTCCCAATACACCATTCAAGTCAGTTATTGCAACTCAAAGGCCAGAATTTATAGAGCGCTATCAAAATGTCTTGGTTATGTTGGATCTTGATTGCAGCTGGATTTGCCTTTATTTTTATATTATTTTTATAGGAGGTGGAAGAAATGTGGCTGTGCATCCCAGCACGTGAGCAAGTTTGTCAAATACAAGGCAGCAGCCGGAACAACAGGAAATCGCATTAGAGAGTCCAACTTCTGGTTGGCAGAAGCACGTTAACCTCTCATTCATGTCACTGGGTTTAATACTCTAACTTTGTAGTAAAAGCGTCTTCCCCGAGCCCGGGTTCATAAAAGTGTTAGTGGTCCTTGATGTTCCCAGCAGAGGATAGTAAGGAAAACACAGTCCTGAATAGCTCACATTGATTGCAGCGAATACAGAGCAGGAGGGTCAGCACCATTTCCCAGCCCAGAGCCAGGGCTGCAGAACTGAGCAGCTATTCATAGCCACTGGACCCTCTCCAAGCCGTGAGTGTAAATTTACTTGTATCATCTTTGCAGAGAGGAACTGTAGTCCCCAGTGCCTCCTGCTTGATTCGGATGGACTGTTTATTTGTTTAGTCCTGTAATGATATTATCCACAGGGCTAGAGCCACACAGGGAGGATTAGGAATTCCTGGAGGAGAAGCTGTGTGTTTATTACCATGACAGCCCTGTGTGACACAAGCCAACAGTTACTTGTATTTGTTCTTAACCCCCTACCGCCCCCCCGAAAACGTGGAGCCTGCAGCCCAGGGGCAGGGGTGTAGGATCGATCTGCAAAGCCTGCAAGCGAAGAGGCTGTTAGAGGGAAAGTGGTGGGATCAGTGTGCTGAAAACCCCTTCCCTTGCTATCTGCAAACAGCTCTGTCGCAGGGTGCTTTCAAATGTAAATGTCCGGGAATGGGGGGGGGGGGGAGTGAAGACGACGACACGATACTTCAGCGACTGAAGTCCTTCCAGCAACTCTCACACTCCCAAACTTGTGCTTTTAACCTCACTTTCAATAACATTTAACAAGCCATCTTACTGAGATTTTAACCTTTTCAGAATAAGCCCTGTGTTCCTAAATAAAAGCACTTGCACCAAATGCTCTTGCAGGTACGTGCACAAGCCCAGCCAAAGAGGAAGAGGGTGTAAGAAGGAAGAAGTTTTTTTCCTTCATTTTCCTTTCTTTTTCCTCTCTCTCTCTTTCTTTTATTTCCTATTTTAATAAATATTTTGCCATGGAAAGGGAGCGAAAGGCCAAAAGTAACAAAGAACTTTAGGTTGTTTAGATTGCTTGGGAACTCCCTCTTTGCAGCTGACCATTGCTACATATAGGTTAATTTCCACATGGAGCTGGAGAAACTCTATCCCCGGTTTGTGAAGCATGGGTCAGCCGAAGCATGTTAATCTGTTTAGCATGTGTGCTTCGTGGAGGTGCCAGACCACCACCGTGCAAGAGCAGAAGCAGCAGCAGCCATGGTCCTTGGGGGTAGTTAATAAAGACTTTAAGGGAAATAAGTTTATAAAGGTTTCAGTTTGTGCACCGTTCCAGCTTTGGGACATTTAAGGCTTCCAGCCCTGCGGACCAGAAAACTGAGAGGTCTCCGGGTATTTTATAGCAGACCTGGAAGGCAGAGCGCCGGTGGGGGCAGCCCGGGAGCCCCTTCTCCGGGGTGCAGGGGGGGCGGCAGCGGCCGGGCCCCCAGCACCACCCCGGGACACCCCGAGAGTCCGCTCATAAAGGCACCTTCACTGCCTGGGGCAGCCCGAGGTGTTTTCGGGGCCCTGGTTTCAATCTGCGCCCTTTGCGATGCGCTGCCTGCCACCCAGCTTGGGGCTTGCACATCCTGCGAGCCGCTGAACGAGGTAACAGCGAGTAAAGCTCCGTGGGTCTGCTCCTGGAGCTCACACAATGCAGGGTAATAACGCCCCGGGATGAGCTGCGAGGCATGTGGCGTTCGGGCTTTTCCTCCGCTTCTTTCTTTTTTTTTTTTTTTTTTTTTTTTTTTTTTTTTTTTTTAGTATATATATATATATATATAATTATTTTCTTTTGAAAAGCTAGACACTTATTAAAACATTTTTAAATAATCAAAATATTTGATGATGAGTATTTATTTTGACAAGGGTTTTGGTTTGGCTTTCGACTTCCCGTTCAACTCTATAGACTGCAGTATTAATTTGCTATAAAACCAAATGTGGTTGAGATTACTCTGCCCGGGCTCTGGAGATCAGTCATTCGGGAGAAGTTTCCCTGGTAGATGAAATGAATAGTCACAAGCACATCTCTCTGCATTTTCCGGCATGCTTCACCATATGTTCCTCGGAGCCAAAGGAAGCTGAGGGTTGCCTGGGAGGAAAAATAAATAAATAAATAAATAAACGAGATACACCCACTGTCTGTACCTAGCCACCATTCCGAAAACAAGCACATCCACGCAGCCCGATTCCCCGGTCCTCGCCGCGCTGGAAGATTGAGGACCAGAAACACGCCTGGCAAAAGGGGGACGAGGTCCCGCCGCAGGTCCGGGCGGCACACCGCGCTGATGGAGAAGCCGGCTCTGATGTCCCGGGCCTGGGAACCACCGGACAAGCTGGAAATGGTCCCCGAGCACGGCTTCTGCAGGTCTGGGAGTCCCTTTTCTCCCTGGAACACTTTCTTTGTGTTGAGGGTCACCAAGAAGGGGCCAGCGCCGAGAGAAACTGCAGCTCCCCGGGGAAGCTTTTGCTGGCTGTGCTTCCAGTAATAAGGACGTTGCATATTTGCCTTCTTCCTCCGGGTGTTTCTGCACTGGTGTCGGTCTTTTTTTGGCTATGACCTGCTCCAGATCCTTCTGAGCAAAAGAGCTCAGTATTTGTCTCCCTCGAAGTCCGCCACTGCTTAGGCCTTCTTTTAGGTCTCCTGCCCTTTCGTGACACCTCCAGCAAGCTACTTTCCCCTGCAAAGGTTTTTTTTTTTTTTTTTTTTTTTTTTTTTTTTTTTTTTTTTAATTTGGGCGAGTGGAGTGACTTTACAGCCTGACACGTATGTTAATGAAGCTGGAAGTGGGCGGCATTTAAACGGGCGCTATGCTGCATCCTGGCACTCCTCGCCATTCATTCTCACCTGTCCTGAAAGGCGATATGCACCGTAGTGACAAGGGCGGTGACACGCCGTGAGGCCACTGCCGAAAGCAGTCTGAGAGGCCAGTGAAGCAGCCAGACACGGAATACCGAGTGCCCCCAGGCCGGGCTGTGAGGGGAGATGTCATCCACCCCAGAGCAGAATTTCCTTCCCGATGTGCTCATGCGGGGCTAACACACGCACACATACACAAAGACTTCACTGGGAAAAAGAAACTTGTGCAGGAGGAACAAAGCTTCCCGTGCCCAAGTTCGTATCTCTCTACTTGTCCCATTACCTAAAGCGTGATTTTCTTGGGGAGCGCCGAGGGGCTGTATCCCCGTCTGAGCATCGCCCCAAAGCTTAAAAAGCACTTTCCCATCGAGGGTGTTTAGCCCTTGGAAAGCCGTCCTGTCCCCTCTCTGAGCGGCGGAGACCTCCCCTCCACCAGTCGTGCCCCCTCTCCCTCCCTGCCAGCCGGGCACGTCGGCTCCCGGCCAGCTCAGGCCATCAAAACCTTCTTTATTGGTGTAATGACCTACAGCCTGTTTTCTTTTCCTGCAGGATGCAGTCGGAGCTATTCCATTTGGAAGAGTCTCCGCACGGCCTGGCCGCACGCTAAGCGGGAGCCATGAGAAAGGAAGCTGGACAAGGAGTCTTTGGAAAGGCTGTTCTTCGCTTGAAATGTGCTCCCTGTCAGAAACCGTGGCATCCCTTACCCCGCAGCTCTGCTACCGGGCATCTCTGCTTCCTTTGGAGCAAGCCACTATCACCTTCACTTCTGTCAGCAGTGCCAAACTGGGAAAAGGAGGCGGTGTCTCTGCTGGTCCATGCATAACCGATGTAGTTTGAGTACATTTTTAACAGCAGACCCGTGATTTCCCACACCCTGGTCTTTCCGAGGACCTGAGGGATGGCAGGGCTGCGAGAAGATGCGGGGCTGAATTTCCGGCGCTGCACAAACCCTGGGAGAGGACGGCTTCGGGTGTCGGGTGGGAGCGACCCCCGGGAAGCGATGCCGGAATGGGTGAAAAAAATAAATAAATTACAAATTTGAGGTGCGAAACTAGGACTCCGGCACAAGGCAGAGGCTGCGAGCCCACGCACCGAGGGTTGGGCAGGGGGGTCCCGCCGTCCTCACCTCTGCCTTTAGCAGAGGGAAGCCTCGGGGGTCGCGGTGGGGAGCCGTGGGGTGTGGGTGGGTGCGGGTGGGCACGCGTGGGGCCCGGCTCCAGAGCCAAAAGCACTTGCTGTGGTTTGTGCAAGGCTCCGAGCGCAAGCGGCGTTAGAAAAGAAAACGCCCCGGGCCGATAAACTCCCCCGGAGCAACGCGGAGCAGAGCAGGCTTGCCGCTTCAGCAGCTCTCCCCGTGTAAAGAGGTATTTCGGTTGTCTCCGAAATAATAAATCCCAACGGCAGACAATAAAATTTACTATCACAGGAGTAACAGAAGCCTAAAATATTCCGAACATGTTCCTTGAACAAATAACATAATCCCTGGCACACTGGAACACATGGTTTGCTTCAAACATGTTTCATTTTGTCATCGCATTGAGTGTACAGTATTTCTCTTTGGGTGCAAGAGTGATTGATATCTTTGGAAGAATTGTTTGTAAGAACATGAAAGTTGCCAAAGCAAACACGTTGGAGGGAAGTGTGCAGAAGGGGGAGCAGAAGTATTTGGAGTAGATCTGAGTTTGGGGAGTTCACACAGAGGTGAGGCAGCTAGATGTAGAACAAATAAAAACATTTTGCACACTTCATCTAAATAAATTATATACAAAAACTGCCCTTTTGTAGACGGCAACAGCACAGTTACCACGCTTCTTTCCTCATGCCCGTACAGAATGTGGGCAGGAAGCCAACTTTCTTCAGCTAATGATTTGTAACTTTTGCTCCACTTGAGTGAATCTATTAATATTTAGATCTCCCCAATTCTGCTCCATAAGAGCTGTCAGCATTGTTAAACAAAATAATCTATTTACCTTCTGTGGTACGTGTCTAGCAGTGGCTGCGTGGCTCGATGATGTACGCTAATAGGTTTTTCTTACGCTTCACTGCGTCGGCCAAAGGCAAAACTTCACGTATTTTGATCCTTCTTCTTAAAAAATAATGTTTGACAAAACTCATTAGAACGCGCAAACTTTCGGGTGTTAATTTAATAACTTCCATTCCTGGAGGACAAATATTTATTTTAATTCCCCTTTTATCTCTTTCTGCCATCAACATCTGGGGAGAGTTCCTGCTCTTGCTGCTGAGATACAGCCGGGCGACACGGGTGCTTTCCGGGCAGGTCGCAAGGGGTTCCGCGGCTTCGGGCTCGCTTTGCCGAGGCGGGACCCTTCCCCGGGGGGAGATCCCCCTGCCCCCTCTTTTCGGAGAAGACGGGATTTCGGAGAGGCCACAGGACACTGCCACAGCTCTCCGCCTTCCTCCACGACCGCGCAAGGGACGCGTGGGTTCGGGGCTCGCAGGAGTTCAGGGGCGGATCAGCAGGTCTCAGCTAAACCTCTCAGCCCAGAGCTTTGACCCTGTGTTCATGCTACTTGCAAGAATTTCTCATTCGGATGTAAAAAATGTTCCCAGTGCTAGCAAGGAAACTTGTATAACGCCCACGAGGAAAACAATGTGAAACATGTAAAATATAGACAAACAGCTCAGCCACCTGCTGATTGAGACGACTACCAGGCACACAGCTGCAGCTGCCCCTGGGTCTGCACAGGGAGCATCTTCTGTCCTCTTCTACTTGTTTTCAGAAAGAGAGAGGTCACCAGCACCAGGGCTTCCCCTGGGGCACCAGAAATGCAGATACCGGCCCTGGGAAGATCCTGTGCTCTCTAAAACTAAATAAACTCTATGAAATTGAGCACAATTCACCAAACTCTCAATTACCCCTCACGTCGTCCAGTGGTCCTGCAGGCCGGACACCCTCTCTTGACGGTCTTTGGGCACCCCGGGACAGCCCTTCGTGGTGCAGGGCCCCAGGAGCTGCCCGTGCTGGCGGTGTGCGGGCAGGAGGGCGCCCCGTGAGCACAGAAGGGGGGCTGTATCACCGAGTTAGGACAGTGGTAAGAGTGGTGAGATACTGTGAGAGTGTTAATTGAAGGGGGGATCTTGCTCAGAGATCCTCCTTCTGCAGATGAGCAGATCTGTCCTTTCAGCTGGGAATAAACAAAAATAAAATAGAATAGAATAGAATAGAATAGAATAGAATAGAATAGAATAGAATAAAATAAAATAAAATAAAATAAAATAAAATAAAATAAAATAAAATAAAATAAAATAAAATAAAATAAAA
>CM021797.1:26229326-26257718 GCA_011076525.1 Nettapus auritus | reverse complement strand
GGGTCCGGGGCGGGGGCCGCTGCGGGGCGGCGGGGCGGCCCCCCCCCGCCCCCCCCCCCGCCCCCCCCGGCGCGGTCAGGGAAGGGAAGGGAAGGGAAGGGAAGGGAAGGGAAAGCAACCCCCCAAGCTCTAAATGGGAAGAACGGAGTGAAAAGATGCATAGGGAGGGCCGCTGCAGCAACAAAGCCGAAGCAGCAGCCGGACCTGCCTGCCACCTCCTGCTGGAGCCGGTGTCGCCGGGCGGGTGACACGGACGGCTGTGGCAGCACCGCTTCCCTGCAGCACCGCGGGCACTCCGGGTCCTCCTGGACGTGTCCTGCGGGAGCGGCGGGGCCCTCGGGGGGCTTGGAGACCCCCTGGCAGGCTCGGGCAGTGCTGTCAGCGATCCCCCGTCCCTGCAGGGAAGCCCCAGGGCGGGCAGCTAAGACCTGGTGTCCCCGCGCGCCTCGCACGTCGCGAGGTGCTGCCGGAACGGCTTCTCCCACTTGTTCCCCACCTAACCCAGCAGGTGCTTTCGGACAAGGGAAGGAAAGGACAGGCAAAGGCAGGCGAACAGCAGCGGCTCTTCCCCTTTCCCCGCCGGAGCTCTCCGGCCGCTGTCCCAGCTCCGTGTCCCCGCGTCGCAGGGGGACAGGAGCGGCTCCGGCTCCGCTCCGCTGCGGGCGGTGCTCTCCGCGGGCGGGGGTTGCCACCTACCGGCGGGGAGCGGCGGGCAAGGGCTGCGCCGGGATGCGGGGAGCCCGGGTGCAAGCCTAGGGGCCGCCTAGACCCCAAGGAACGGCAGCATTTTGGGGGGACCTAAACCCCTCTCCCACCGGAGAGGGGCCGTGAGATCCGCTCCCGCAAAGGCTGCCCGGAGCCGTGCAGCCCGCACCGGTGGTCCCTGACGGCGGCGGCTGCCTGCCGGGCTGCCCGGCCGGTTGTCAACGAGGCAACGCGAAACGCACCCAAAACTGCGGGGGTAGGGAGCCGGGATGTGAGCGACGGGCGGGCGGGCAGCGTGTTTGTTAACTTCGGTTTATTAATATTCGTTTTTAACAACAACAACAAAAAAAAGTAAACAAAATATTAATTTTATTTTATGAATATAATTATTTAATTAATTAAACACAATTCCTACCTGCCTATACGGAGCACCTTGGCATTTTATCAGTATGTTTTATCATGTATAGAATCAAACTGCTCTGGCAATCTGTACAAGCAGTCTGGGTGGCTCCTGCTCTTTACCTGAACCGGTGCATGCCTCTGCTCCCCAGGTCTCCCACCAGCAGGGCTCCTGCAAGGCAGCAAGGACGGGAGCTTCAGAGATCCCCCTGAGCACGGTTCAGGGCTCCTTCATGCAGCCACACTGGCAGGCTGGCTGGTATATTCTGGGTTTTCTGGAGCTGTCCCTGATGGTACAGTAGGGTGCCAGAGCCTTCTAGAGCACCGTGTGGGCAGTGAGCATCCCTGGGTTATTTGTTGAGCATTTGGATATGCGTAAGTGAGCCCACGCAGCCTGGAGAAAGAGAGGTAGAGCCTGGCCACCCACTACTTCCCCTGGCTGAAGAGCCTGCCCTGGGCCTGTTGCACCTTGAGCCCCATGTGAAGATTTTTTGGTACATCCTTGTACCTCTCCAAACTCAGATCTAAATCTTCCTTGCAGAAAAGAGCTTTCCAATATTTAAATAAAATAATTTCCTGGAAAAAAAAGTGCAGTTTCTATTGACGTAACCACCCTGGACAAAGATTGGACTGAATTCTGTTTGGCTTGCATCCTGGAAAGAAAATATCTTCCACCAATAATGCTACAACAGGGCAGTGTGTCTGACAGAGACCACTGCAGCAATAACTCTGGCTTCCATTGCTCACAGTGACCAAGAGCTTAGCCCAACAATTATTATTATTATTATTATTATTATTATTATTTTTCACATTTATCTCCCTCCTCCCTTGCTGGCTTAGTGCTGTGCTGTGTGGTTCTGGGGTAAGACAACTTTACCCTTAAGCATCCTGCAGAGGCCAGGATTATAAACTGAGTCTGTGTGATCAGGCCAAAAAACAATGTTTTGCACCTGAAAAGCTGAAGAAAGCTGAAGTAAAATGTGGGTCTTCCTGCCACAGTGACTGCAAAAGAGTTTGCCATCCTTGGAGAGGACCCTACCACCAGTAACATGTTTCTGTTTGTTTGCTTGTTTTTGTTTTCTTCGCTCTGTAATTCTTGCATGGCAAGTACTTCTGCTGTGATTTATGAAATTCAGTTCCTGTAAGGCTCTTTTGGGCCTTCACTTCCTGCAAAATTGACTATAATTTCTCAGGACACTTCTGCACTACTGGTTTAACAGAACACAAAAAGAGTTTATAGGTTTGTATTAAGTTAGATAGAGCTCCCATCTAGCACCAGAAGTTGTCCTCAGCCCCAGCCAGTATCAGATGTTTATGGAATAGTACAGAAGCAAGACAACTGTGTAAAATTGTTTCATAGCTGCCAGAAATCTAGGCATCAGTATTTCTTTTAAGCCAAAGATAACACTTGAATGTAATAACCTTTGATGGATACACCTTTCTACTGTGTATATGTCCAAACACTTTGTGAAGTCATGTACTTTTACACCACTGAATATGGTCTGCAGTGAAATGTTCCCTAGCTTTAACCACAAGTGGTATGAAGTGTCTCTTTTTGTTTGCTTTAAGTCAGTTACCTGCTCTTTCAATCCAATGCTTTTTCATTTTCTTACTACAAGAGGCAATGAACATTTGTTTTTAACAATTCTCTGACATTCTCTACATAATCAGTGAATTATTTGTTTTAAATGTGTTCTGGCAAATTAAGAGGAAGTTCGAATAATTAATGCATCAGATACTTCACATATACTACGTTTAATTCTATAGCAATGGAAGTAAGCCCTGAAGGAGTATGGACCCATTCACAAGAGCAGTGAATACTGGCAGGTATGCTCTTTTTCCACTTATAAGTCTTTGAGGATTAACTATACTGTGGTCAAAGACAGAGGAGATTGATTTTTCACATAAACTAAGGGGGTGGTGTGTTTCTGCCAGAGCTTGAGCAGAATTAACAGCTAGCTGCTGCACAAGGAGGAAGGTCCTTGCTCCCCTCCAGCCTCTCCTCCTCTGGCCACCTGCATCCATCACTTACCTCCTGCCAAGCACCAAGCTGACTCAAGAGGCCAGGAAAGCCAAAAGCAAAATCCAGAATGAGTCACAGCCACGCAGCTGCCAAGGCATTAGCAAGATGGTCATGTCAAAGGTGGTATGTTGAGGATTGTGTATATACAAGTGCAGCGAATTTAGTCCTGATTCATCCTGGGTTAAATGTGCCACCCTTGGGTGGGGCAACTCTGTTTTTGGGTCAGGCCTTAACAACCTTTCTTTTTATCTGTCATCCAGCAAGATCATCATTGTGATTCTACCACAAAATTCTAACATGAAACCTTTTCTGGGCAAGCTTTAGCCAGACTGATTAACACCAACTTCAAGTATTCAGTAACGCCTGTTTGAACCATGCACAGTGAAGGCAGGGATTCTTCATGTAGCACTTTTTTGGCTACTCTCTAGATTGCCTCTGCAGGGTATTAAACACAGAGAGACAGCCCATGGCTCACAAAAGGCTTGTGATGTGGCTTGAAGGCCAGGTATTTGGGGTTGCTGATTTTGAGTTGCAGACATGGTGAGAAAAGGACACTGCCTGATGAGTCCTATCTCTTCCTAGATGTTGATGTCTGTTATGGATTTCTACATCCATTCAACAACAATTGATACAACATTGTAATATCCGAGATGGAAACAACACTCTACTTACGTTCAGTCTTCCTGGGCAGACATTTGATGTATATATCTTTGGTATCTCTTAACCATTTATGAATTTGTAATTTATGAATTATATCAAGACTTTCTGAGACATTTTCTTTTCCATTCATATCACTTTTAACATTGTTGATACACCATGTACTTTGGATTTCTCAAGTGCTAAGTACAACTTTCTTTTGAACCAACATTTTCCAAGAGACTTTGAATATCAGGTAATGTATTTTCTGCCTGAAAATACATTGAATACGTTCTTTATGTTCACGGGCAGTCAGGACAAATATTACCTCATTGTAGCCTGATCACTTTTGTTTATGACTTCTGATTCATTTCCTGAATATAATACTAAATTGACACCTCTTCTCAATATACCCTATTATTGCTAAAACAGATGTGTCCGTGTCTTTCAGGACAGCTTTTCCTCTGATACTTTGACAGCAATTTTTGCCTCTCTTGCCTTTAGTCTTTCTCATAATTCAAGAGAAAACTTTCACGAGTAACCATTTTACTCTCTTTTCCCATTCCTATGCTTCTGTGCAGCTAACGAACTTTTCTTCAGTAATTGATGATTTCTGCTGATTTTGAGATCCTAAGTTTAAACCCTTTTTCAGGTCTCATAACATGCTCCCAAAGCTCTGGCTCTGTTTCAGTACTATGGGCTTTGGATCTGTTTGACTTCTCAACAGAAGTTGTTCAGCTACAAATAAATCCAGGTTTAAGTTTATGTTTCTCATTATGCAATTACACAAAAAGGAATGGAGAAAACAAGCCAATGCTATTTTAGCATTCTAAAATACTTTTTCTCTGATGCAAAGTTTATTTTCTGAAGGTCTGGTGTTTGTTCCAGGAACTGTAACCAAATCTAACAGAATTTCTTGAACTGCAGTTCTTGAACTGCTTCAGTTGATTCCTGATATAACTCAGTGATGTGGTTTTCAGCATAATTTGTCTTTGAAATCTCACATGAGGGAATATGAGATCATACCTCCAGCCCAGTTAATCCTAGGCTGACAGCTGGAACCACACTTTCTACATCTTCTATCTTGGAATAATCTTTCTGTGATTCATTTTTGCTTCAGTCTTTTAGCCTATTAATACATTTCACATGTTTGTAATCATCAATTGGCCTGGAAATTCTGAAAACTTTCTTATATATTGATGGCAAACTGTGACAAATCTGAAGCTATAGTATTGAAGTATTTATTGCTTTTACTTTCAATAGCCTGAAGTGACACTGTTTTTTCCCCCCTTTTCTTATTTTTATCTTGGCTATACTCCTATTTGTTGCAGGTACATTGCCAATTTAATATTGCAATAAATTAATGAATTTATAAGCTGTATTATGGGCTTTTTCTCATTAATCTTCGAGCAAACTTGTTCACTGTTCCAATATGTAGGACTGGGTTTCTGTATTCCCTCCCCACAGCTGTTTGATCGTCCTCTAGTTTTCAGAGGTGACATAAACTTGCTGGGAGGCACAGCTTGCACTACAACTGAACCTTCTGCCAGTACTGTTTTGTGACCGTTCGCCGCCACTAGATGGAGTCGGCCCATGTTTATTATTCGTTCTCACTAATTACAAAAGTAATTGGTTTGCTCTTTAACAGCGAGCAAAGTCTTCTGTGCCAGGCAACTTGCTTACAAATTAATAGCTCTGGTGTAGTGAAGAGATATCATTACAGCAAAACAAAGCAAAGCACAGCCTGAACAAAACCATGATGCTGGGACTTACTTAGATGGGAGCCTTTGTATTAATGGATACAGAAGGATACATTTATTAATGCAGTTTTATGGAAACAAGAGCAAGGGGAGTCGTTTTCTGAGGATATTCCAAATCAGAACTGATTTAAAAGTCATTAAAACACACGGTGAGATGGTGTGATCAGTGGTATTTCTGCTGATGCCAAGAGGCCCACGGGGTATGGTTGCAGTGATGACAGGGGCAGGCCTGAAGAGTAGTGGGTCTTCTCTCTTCCATTGCTCTTTCATATGGCAGGACCCTCACCCCAGGGTGCAGCAAAGGATTGAGCCCCCTTAATGCTGCAGAGCCCGGATGGACCATGAGGAGCCCAGGGCGAAGTGTGGTGGGCAGGCTGGACATGGTGCTTAGGGACATGGCTTAGTGGGTGACATTGGTGGTAGGGTGATGGTTGGACCAGGTGATCTTGGAGGTTTTTTCCAATCTTAATGACTGTATGGGGAAACATGGTCATGGGAGAAGAAGAAGGAATGAAAATATGACACGTGCATGTTTGGGTGGTTGGTATTATTGAAGAATAAGTAGTGAAGAAGGGAAGGGAAGGGAAGGGAAGGGAAGGGAAGGGAAGGGAAGGGAAGGGAAGGGAAGGGAAGGGAAGGGAAGGGAAGGCGGGGGAAGGGGAGCGCGGGGAGGGGCACGCCCCCCCCGGCCCGGCCGGCCCCCCCCCCCCCCCCTTAGGGCGCCCCCCGGCGGCCCGGAGGCACGGCGGCTGCGCATGCGTGGCCCTCCCTCCCACCTCCCTTCCGGCCGCCATCTCGCTCCCCGCCGCGTGCTGTTCCCGGCCCCGCCCGCAGCCCGCTCCGTGCCCCGCGCCCCGCTCCGGTAGCGCCGCGACCGCCCCGGGAAGGTGACGGGGGCCGCGGGGGGGGCTCGAGGGGAAGGGGGGGGCTCGGGGTTGGCTGTGGGGAGGGGGGGCGGCTGCGGCCTGGGCTGGGGCGGCTGCGGGGTACCCTGTGCCTGACGGGCGGTGCCGTTGGTTCCGCAGATGAAAGAAACAATCATGAACCAGGAGAAGCTCGCCAAGCTGCAGGCCCAAGTGCGCATCGGCGGCAAGGTAGGTGCCGCCGCCCCGCGGGGCCGTGGGGGGGCTCGGCAAGGGCGGGGTGCGGGGGCCCAGCGGTACGGGCGGGCGGTGGCAGAAAACCTGCGGAGAAAGGAGGCCCTGCAGAGGGAGAGCCCCGGTGAGCTTCCGTGGCAGGGTGTAGGTGGCGATGTGCTGGGTCACGAACCTCTGAAGTTGACTGTGGCTGTATCCATACGTTTTAGGCCGAAGTTGGAATTTCTCCGTGTGTGTCAGCCTTTTACCAACGTGTAAGTGGAAGGTGTAAAGTGCTTGGAAAGTGCTTTTATGTTGCCATGACATTTGGCAACGTTTACCTGTGTGATTAGTTATAATCTGAAATTAAAAACAAAAACAAAAAAACAAACAAAAAAAAACTTTCTTGACCATAGTAACGTGCTGGCAAACGTTTTAATAGAAATCAAGGTTTTGCGGCAGTAATTTGTTAGTAATCCTTTTATTCCTGAGGAAATATGCTTATCCAAGATGAGCATATCTTGGAGTAAGACAGGTATCTTGGAATAAGAACTACTTAGCAGAGCTCTGACTGACAGTTTCTAGTGACTTTCATTGAAGTTTTTGCCTTTGGCTGGGGATTTAGGCAGTCTTAAATCAGGGTGAAATTGGTATTAACTGGCTTGGTGATCTTGCATGTTCTTTATGTGGATTGCTAGTTAAGCAGAGAAGTGCTGAATTGGTGATTGCATATGTATTACCAATGTGTGTGTGTTAACTACAGGTGTATCCAACACTCATCATTTAAGAATATGCATTCAGATTGCAGCTCTTACAGCTGCAGTCAATGTAGGTATTTTACAGGTTCTTTACCTTTTTAGAAGACTGGCAGATGGATGTGTAGTATTTTACCAGTTGCCTACTGTGTCCATTCTTTCCAGTACAGAGGTAGAGGGATGTGAACAGCGTGTCTCAGCATGATCAGGGCAGAATTTGCTTACTAAAAACCTGTAGTCTTTGCAGGTTTAAATCTATGGAGATTAAAGCAGCAGATGTTTATTGAAATTCAGACTGTGTGAAGTTTGATATCTGTACTTAATAGTGGTAGATGTTGAGGTGGAGGGGATGTCACATATTCCTGCATAACCTTTAATTCACGATGTAATTTTTCAAAGTTGACTGAGCGGATTTGTGTCCAGAGAGACTAATTTATGTGGCTCAATTACTAGGTAGTCAAGGTACTAAAATGAAACAATTTCTCTTACTCTAGAAATTTTTGAATTGCTGTGTGTAGCAGAGCAGATCACTAACTTGACAGTAGCAGGAAAGGAACAGCACACTTCCTAGACAAAAAGCTAAACTTCTCAGCTGTAGTCGTCCAAGTTTTAGTTTCACGTGAATTTGTTTGTTGACATTTTCATTGTTCGTAAAGAAGTTAGTGTCCAGCCAGTTTTCTAACTTCAACCTCTTCATCCTCAAAAGATATTGGAAACCATTTATTTACGCTGCAAGGCGGTAAGGCATTTTCATATTGTTACTATGTGGAAGATGGGAAGCTGAAGTAGGAAGACTTGGTTTCACATGTTCTTAGCCATTTCTACCTTGGATTTTACTGAAGCCTTATGATTGTCCCAGCAAGTATTAGAATGACACTTTCTTCTTTTTTGTAGGTATAGATGTCTTCTAATACGGGACAGTTATTTCCCTGGAGAAACCTACAACTCTGTTGGGGAACTAAACCTTTGTTTATTTTTCTTTCTGAACCGAGGTGGTCTGAAATACTATGTGCAAGTATTTTTAAAAATAAGTATTTATAAATATTTTGGCAAAATGAAAGTGTTCTTCAAATACGTATGTGTAGGTCCATCTGATGAAGATGTGTATGTGGAATAAAATTGATGTTGGCCTTTTCTCATTCGTACTCTGAGTGAGAAAATAATAATATATGGATAACTTGGAGTTCTCTGACTTCATGAAATTTTGGCTACAGCTTGAGAACAGTGATCTAAAGAGACCTTAAAAACAACTGAAGTCTGTACTCGGCCTTCAGTTTTAGGCCAGTGACAACAGATAATGATAAACACGCAGTTCTTCTTTTCTAAGTAGGATGCTGCAGAGTCCCCATCAGAATTGTGAAGTTTCTCTGGTGATTTGCTTCCTAAAACCTCACACTTTTCACAAGCATTTAGAGGTTGCATTATAGCAAGGGAAGGATTGCAGCAGTACAGTTGGAGGGGTGGAGTTGTGGACTGTAACAGAGAAGTGGAATTTGATGTATGAAATTTGATTTGTAGATGGCTACAGAGTAGTTATGAGGCACTGAGGATTAGAGCTTATGAAGAACTATTTCAATACTAATTTATATTTTTTTTGCAAAGGGTACTGCCCGCAGAAAGAAGAAGGTTGTCCACAGAACAGCCACGGCAGATGATAAGAAACTTCAGTTTTCTTTGAAGAAATTGGGAGTGAACAATATTTCTGGTATTGAAGAGGTAATTCCCTCAAATGAAAAAGTGCTTTTCAGTATGGAAATGTAAAATGTCACTTGCCAATTTAATTTTGATGCATTTTAAACCTGTCTGTAAATTATCAGTAAGTCTGCATTGACGTTTAGAAAATTCAGCTAGTTTCTAGTTAAATTGAAAAACTGCACTAAACTTTTTTTTTCTTGCAGGTAAATATGTTTACCAACCAAGGAACAGTCATTCACTTCAATAACCCTAAGGTTCAGGCATCTCTGGCTGCTAACACTTTCACTATCACGGGCCATGCTGAGACAAAACAGCTGACAGAAATGCTTCCTAGCATCTTAAATCAGCTCGGAGCTGACAGTCTGACCAGCCTGAGGAGATTGGCAGAAGCCTTGCCCAAGCAACGTAAGTTGAAACTTGAATGCATTCCATGCTGGCAGCTGACATTAATGTATTTATACAGCTGCAGTGAATTTCAGTGCACTCTCATTGTCTGCAATCATATTATGACATGAAGAAGTAGAGCTCTTAGATCGTATTTATAGCTCAATTTCAGCAAAGAGCATAACCAAATAAAGCAGAGCGTATCTTGCGGCTGGTCTAGGACTAGAAAGCTGCTGCGAGACTTGATTTTGTGGTTTCCTTCTTGATGTGGCTACCATATTTTGACATACCTATATCTTTGAAGCTAGACGGATCAATTACCATGGAAGGCTTTAAAAAGATAAACTTCAAATGTTTGTTTTGATGCATTGAATGGAAATATAAGTGGAGTGGAGGGACCTAGGTACAGAGATCTTGCTTCTGCTTTGTACCTTCACAAGTGTGGTGAAGGTATTTCTTTTTGCATGGGCTTTTTGATAGCTAAGAGGGAATTACACTACTCTTAAGAAAATGTTGTAATTTGTGTAGTGTAGGACTGGCATGAGCATTAAGCTACATATACCAACTTCCTATTCCATCCTGAAATTAGTAAAACAACCTGAATGCCTGTTCTCTTGGGTTGTCTGGGAAAAGTAGAGGAAGGACTTAAGTGTAGTATTTGAAAAAGGTGGTGCTGTCAGAGCTTGAGAATTGGTAGTGTAAGACAGGCTCATTGACCCTGTGTCCATATAGGGTCATTCTGTGTCTTCTCGAACATATTAAGTCTGTTGCTTATAGAATGTGGAACATCCTAAACAGAAAATGCAAGAAGCTTATGACGTACAGTTGCTGATATTAATGAACTTGATTGTTACATTTATTGCTGTGCTTTGCTGCCAGCAAAGACAGCCTCTCTTTCCATTCCTCAAGTCGATACTGCTGCCCTCCAGTCTATTTCCCAGCAAAAAAAAGTATCATGCCACAAGTAGTCTTCAGGAGGAAATAAACCACTTTGGCCATGAAGCTCAGTTTCCTCCTTCCTAACGTTCTTCCTGTGGCTTCTGTGTGATAGAAGTAGGACTTGAAAGGAGAATCTGAAGGCATTAAACTGATCCACTAAAGCCTTGTTTCTCATAACAAGATGGGTATATTCTGCACAAGCTAAACTGGACAGTTTTAACAGTGAAGAAGCTTGCTTAAAGTACTTACTTTGCATTAGCTGGTAAATGGCAGTTTATGTCTGCTTTGGGTGGATGCCGGGGTAGTTGCAAAATTTTCCATTCAGTATTGTCTACTAGGCTTGGAAACCTGACATCACAGAGTAAAGCATGTGCAGTGATCGTATTCGCAGGTGCTGAAGTGAACGTGGTTTGGTCTTGGATGAAAGGAAAATGCAGACAGTTCAGGAGGAAATAAAACAGTTTGCTTTTGAAATGTCTTACTTAACACTAAGGATGTACTCAAGCTGTAACAGCTTTCTGCTGTTAAAAACAAAAGGATGATTAGCGGTGACCTTGTCACAACCTTTTCTGAGTAAATTTTACGCGTTTATCTACTTCTCTAGAAATCAGGGTACAGTGATTTGGGTCATCTAGTATAAACTTGTCTTTATCTTCATGCTTTTCTTGAAACCAGAAGGGTTAATTAGGAAAAACTGAAGTAGCAGAGAGTTTGATACAGCTTAGCTTAGGTAGTACAGCTAAGAATAGCAGTAAAGGCAGTGGCACAAGCACCCAGGGACCAGAGATGCCTATTCTTAGTGTTCTACTGCAGTTTGAGAGATACTCATTGGTCTGCTCCAGTGGGCATAGTTAAGTCTCAGCAGCTCAGGCAAATACAAAGGAAGTAGTAAAGATACTGAATCATCAGGGAAGTGGACCAGAGCATGTGGTTACCTCAAACAAGTAAGTGTAAAATGGTGCAGCCAGTTCCATATCCCTCTAATTTTTCCAGGGAATGGTAGTATTTTTGTCTCTAGTCATCTGCATCTACCTGTGGCTTCGTAATTACACTGATGTTTTTCTTGAATATCTAAGATCATAAGGGCTCAGATCTGTCGTTTTCCTTGTAAGTTGCTGATGTCGTGAAATAGGTAAACTTTGAGAACCACTGAGTAGTCGGTAAATGAAGATGCTTTCAAGAGAAATTGGTAGAATAAGTCCTTGTAGCTGAAAATGACTACCATGCAAGGCACTTGATGCCTTTAGATAAAAGATGGTGACTAGTAAACTGTCATCTCTTTGAGCATGATCAGTAACGAAGAGAGTGATAACTTTTTAGGCTAGTTGTAGGTTTTTTGTTTTGCAGGAAAACTGTATAGAGCATTGCAGCTTAGCTTACTCTTTGATAATGTTTAAAAAGAAATAAGCAGAAAGCAGAACAACTTTGTAACTAGGGTGCTTATGGTGAGCTAGAATAACAATTTTTGAACTACTTGCTTTTTGCAGCTGTGGATGGAAAAGCACCACTTGCTACTGGTGAAGATGATGATGATGAAGTTCCAGGTAAGAACAAACATGAAACTGAGAAAAAGGAAATGAGTTTTGCTGAGAGACAACTTATGTACCATAACATTAGGCCAAGGACAGTAGAGTATTGACTGGTCAGTCACTGTTGCATAATTTTTGTGGACAGGTTATTTCATTGTTTTCAGATACCACGCTAGACTAGATGAATAATTGATTTGGGATAGCATTTTTGTCCTGTGTAGGAGAAATAGCTATGGCTAAGATAATTATTTAATCTTCAGTAATAGTCTGGGACAGAACTACCTTTCCCAGTATCACTTTGTTTAGTTGTGGGTACAGGTGAAGTTAAATGATTTTAGAATTGTGCTGTATAATGAAACACCTAAAACTTAGTTTTTAAGCGAGAAAATGAAGTCTAAAAAGCTCTTATGTTATTTGATCTGTGTTCTATAAGCTGTTTTTTTTTTTTTATTTTATTTTAACCTCATAAGCACTTGATATGAAGTAGAACTTAAGAAAAAATACATTTGGCAAAGCAGAAAGTGGGTCAAACTCTAATTTTGGTGTTTTTCTTCCTCCAGATCTTGTTGAAAACTTCGATGAAGCATCAAAGAACGAGGCAAACTGAACTAACTGTCACTTTCTGAATAAAGTTAAAACTTGAAAAAGCTACATGGAGCTGCTATTTTATATTTTGACTGCTTTTGTTTGACTTCATTTTCTGATGCTCTCAAGATCTGTAATATTTGGAAACTCCTTGAACCTGCAGCTCCTTCTAGTTATTGCTTGTACACAACATTATTTTTGTGGCCTGGTTGAACAAACTTACGCTTTGAAATAAGATTGCTAATGAATCTCTGCCTAGACACATTTTTGAGTAACTTGTATACAAGCCAAACCTCATCTTTAATGAACTTTGGCATAAAATAAAAAAAAATAAAAATAAACTTTCTGGTCTGGCTTCTTGTCAGAAAAGCAGGAAAATAATTGTAAGTATTAAACTATTATAAGAGGTCTTGTTTTTCTGCAGAACATCTTCGTGGTGTTAGAAAACTAGCTTATAAAAATTTCTATGCCTAAGTTAGCATTTTAGACTTAAACAGGGGTTCTTAAATAATGCTTCTCTGGGTTCCCGAGAATGAGAATGTTTCTTGGTTATAAGCAAAAGTTCTTAAACTCCAGTGTAACCTTTGCATAGATACTGCCCCCAGGTGTGAGGGCTCAACTTTGCATTTAGGAGTCTTTGATGTTAATGATAGATCAGGTAACTTCTGTAACAAAGACTAAGCTTTGGATAGAGGTTAGTGATTGTGTGCTCTAAGGGTCTCTTGAGTAAATACTGCTGGAGGAGAAATTCATCCTGTCTTGTGCAGGATACAGTGCAGGACAAATTTTTTCATAAGAGATATCCACAGCATGAAGTTTGCATTTTGCCCGGGAAAGGGTGGGGATGTCTCTGACTTGCTAAGCATGTTTGGCATGGTGTAAGTCAGCTATTGGGAAAGAGTGGAGGAACTTGTTCAAGCCATTCCTCTCTGTATGGTTTGAACTAGGACAGCAGTCGGATGTGAGCATGACACAGCTGGGTTAACAACAAAACACTTTCAGTTTACTTGTCTCAGTTTGCAAATACTTTATCAGTAAATTACACTTTGTTTTGAATTAATCCAAATCAGAAAGTGCATTAATTGAATTGTAGCGGTAAGGTGAAAAAAAGCTAAATAGCAGAGCAGTGTTTAAATGGGTGTGGTGGCCCTAACCTAACAACCTCATGAAAGATGGTAAACTATACCTCCTGAGAGTTGAGTAATCTTTTTTATTATTTTTTATTTTTTGAAATCAGTAAATGTGCCTTTTCTGTGACTCAGATAAGTATTTCTGAAGACCTACATACTCTAAGCCATTGTAGCTCATGCTCCTGAAATGTCACACTGGCTTCTGTCTCATGAAGGAACTTAGTGCCTTTCTTAGATGACCTAGACAAAGTTAACCTTTTCCCCACTATCTGACACATACTTGGTTTTTGAAAAATACTGGCCTTGCTGAAATGTCTTTGACTAACAAAATGATGCTACTCAAATTACAGGCAGCCACGTGACATCTGTCGAAGTATGGGTGGTAGGTACGCTTCCACTCAGGAAATACTGGTGTATCTTACACATTCCTAAAGTGTGACTAAGGATCAAGACTTGGTCAAAATGTGTTCTTGATTATAACAGACTCTAAATGGAATTAGTTTTCTTGTTAATGCTAATAATCGTGTCTCACACTTAAATACTCACCCTGGACTGAATGTTGTCATTATTTCCTATCTGTCAGGAGTTCAGTTATAGTCTTCCTTGTCTGTCATTAACTGCCAGAATCTGAAAATAGCTGTGTTAATGTTTCTCATTACCTTGAATTTCTACGTAACAATATTGTAATTGTGCCATTAGGGACTCGTGTGTATTCTTACTCAAGGAAAACAGCTTCATACCTCCATTCCACATATCTTGGACAACAGAAATGCAGGCATTTCTCCTTGTTTTTCTTTTGAAACAAAGGTCTGTTTGTTCCCATAGCTTTTTCAGATGAAAACTCATTCTGGTTCTGCCATAATAAGGTTTGTAACAGTTAGATTCCAATGCAGCAGTGGTCACTACTGAAATTCTTCAATTTAGTAATGGATGTTTAGAAACGTCTTCATAATATATTACTAATATTGTCTTAAACTTATGCATTAAATGCTCTCCTGTAGTCTAGAAGTTAGTATCTTCCAATAGAAAAGCAATTCATTTTAGAAGATGGTAAAACTATATATTAAGCTGTATGTGCATATATAAAAAGAAACTCCCTATAATTAAAAAAAAAAAAAAAAAAAAAAAAAAAAAAAAACTTTTTAAAGATCTAGAGGATAGCACTTGTGTTATTACAGGTTGCATTTTTTAAAAAGTCTTGTGAATTTGAGGTGGTGTCTCCTAGGAAGTGTTCCAGTGAGCATTTCTCACAGTCAATAGTGCATGTTTAACAAATGTGACTGAGAGAGATCTCTTGAGCTGTTTAAGATGTTCATGGATTAGTAAGTCAGATACTGAAATCAATACCTGAGTACTGTATTATGTTGCTTCCTGGTGGTGCAAGGAGTTCTTGCAGTTTGCCCTTGTGTTAAGTTTAGTGATGAGAGTTTTGAGTGTGGAAAATAACATAAATATTTCACCTCTTCTAAAGTGGTTTCCTTGTACCTCTGCTTCATCAGTGTCAAATTTAGTGCAAAAGTTAAAAAAAAACTAAACAAACCCTTTTGCCTGTGACTTGGCCTTTTGTAGCTCTTGAGTATTGTACATCACTGTGGTGGTTTTACCGTGCTAGGCAGCTAACACCACAACCGCTCTCTCACTCCCCCTCCTCAGATGAGGAGGGGAAGAAGTAAAGGAAAGAACAACTCAGAGGTTGAGATAAGGATAATTCAATTAAAGGAAAAAAAAAAAATAAGGAAATATTATTAATTAACAATTCAACTAAAGGGAAAAAATGAAGGGGGAAGAGAACAGCAAAACAAAACAAGTAAAGGCTATGTGGAAGTGCAGAGAAAAGAAATTATTCTCTACTTCCCGCAAATGAGCAATGCCTGACCACGTCCTTGAAGCAGGGCCTCAACGCACGTAGCAGGTGTTTGTGAGGAGGACACGTTTTCGCAGCGAAAGCCCACCCCTCCCCTCTTCTTCCTTCTTCCACCTTTTATTACTGAGTGTGACATCATATGGTATGGAATATCCCTTTGGTTGGTTTAGGTCAGCTGCCCTGGTGATGTTTCTTTCTCACTTTTTGCTCACCCCCCAGAAGGGTTAGAGAAAGTCCTGATACTGTGCCAGCACTTGTCAGCAGCAGACACAACACTGGTGTTGTAACGCTGCTGTTCTAGCTACAAGAGCGTGGCACTGTATGGGCTGCTGCAGGGGAAGTTAACATCCCAGCCAGACCCAGTACAATCACACAGCTGTACAGTGTGAACAGAACAAGCAGACCTTACTCATGCTGAAAACTGAAATGGCACATTATGATACAGAGAGAGTACCGAGCACCATGGGACAGGATAGTTTTAAAGAAGAAATTGATTAAGCCTGCTAGGCTTTGCAGTTGTTCCCAAGAAAGATCCACAGTGCGGGAGAAGAAAAACCTAAGTGTATGTCGGAGCCAATTAATATGTGCCAGTAGTAGTACTCAGTCAAGGAAAAACAATGTAATCAAAAGAGGGATTAGTGAAAAATAAGTGTTTATTAGGTGTTATGTGTGGGAGGAAAGTGGGGGAAGTTAGTGTTTTTCAAGGCTGGGAGAAAAATAATTGTGCTTGAGAAACCAGAATGTGGAAGCTGATTGTCCTGTTTTTGAGAATGGATTGAAAGAAGTAAAATTAAAGTTAATACCCAGTGCAGACTGAAGAACCAAAGGTAGCCAGAGGAAAGTCCATATTGCTGCTGATTAGGTTACAGCCTTAAATGATCGGCAAGATGGTGGTATCTGTCAAGAAGAGAGATTTTTAACCTCAATGTTTTATAATCCTGACCAGTACTCTAGCAAGTCTTGGGCTTACAGAAACGCATGAAATATGGCTCCTTGTTTTCCAAACTTAGTCTTCATTCCTCCTTCAGATCCATAGTTTCCATTGCATCCAACAACTTGTGAGAGTTGATGAAAATGTTTTCCTTTTGATCTGGTTGTTGAAATATCCTAACCTAGACCAGACCAGATGCTGGATAAAGTATTTTTACAGAAATGGATCTGTCAGTGCAGCTGAATCAAGCTTACTTTACAGAGCTGAGCAGTGCGTAGCATGAGGAAGTATCATGATTAGTTTGACTGTGAGTCAACCTTGAGAACTTCAAAGTGTGTGTATGTGGAGGCTTTGAGAGCCAGGGGCATAATTATTTCTGTGTATTCCAATTGACTTTATGCTGTATTTTCATGGTAGTAAAAGCTACTTGCATTCTCATCATGAAAGTCTTCACCTGCTCTCTTAATATTCTGCCTTCTGTCACTTCATGCATGGATTATTTTTATAGATAAATGTTAATAGAAGGAAGAGAGTTTATGTAATGCTGTACAGTCTTGCTATTTTTTTTTGTTTGCTTGATTTCTTGAAATAAATAAATTTAACAGGTGAAGCTTGTATATTGTCTTTACGTTGCAGTAAAAGTGTTCTGGCAATGAAAAAGCCATCCTAGCAAAGTTTGTGTAGCACAAGTAATACTATATATATATACTATAGTATATATACTATATACTATATATAGTGTATATATATATATGTACATATATATATTTTTTTTCAATAATGCTTTTACAGGAGAGTCACTGCCTGGGCTTTTGTGTTACTAATGGATCTGAACAAATCACTGGTTAATTAGTGGTGTAAGCACTAATCACTGGTCATGCAACACACCGTGCTTTTGCTTCTGATATCCAACAACCAGCATTTGCAACGCTTTACTTAGTCAGGGACTTGATGTGATGTGCAGGATACTGGGAGATACTAATGGAAATATCTGCTGCACTTGAAATCCCAATTCTGCATTTCTATTGAATTAAGTGAATAATATTGTACTTTTTTTTTACGTACTGAAAAATGTTGATGTGGGTTGTGTTCTGCTTTCCCACTTAAAAGACAACTGAAGTTGAGTTTGACAGGTTTTATTTTCTCTGGTTAGAGGTATATAGTTGTTTATGGTGTTGCACCTGAGCTAATAACATCTAGTGGGCTTAAGCAGGAATCTAAAAAAAAAAAAATTCAGCCATGTCTAACTTAACAGTCTTCTGCTGAAAAAACAGCATGTAACTTGTGCAAAATGTTTACACCTGCTCAGTGCAGTGGCATGGTTTTAAAACAATGCATTGAGACAGAGCTTTTGAATGCAAGATTGGAAGGTGAAGCGCCTCCTGAAACACGGGGAACTCTGGGTGTAAGCCACAGCCCCAGGAACTGCAGCTAGTCCTGCTATGCCTCTTTCCTGTTACTTCCAGTAACTTCATTAGGCAATTGTAAAGGTAGATGTGTATGGCTTCAGAGACAGATATTCTCTTAGTGTTTTGTGGGCTGCTGCTAGTATTCATACCTAAACAAATAATGAGTTGAAGTAAAAAAAAAAAAAAACAAAAACAAAAAAAAAAAAAAAAAAAATGTCACAGCAGAGAGGCAGGCACATTGGTACTGTGAAATGTGTTAATTGATTTGTGTCAGTATGGAACAATGCTAGGGCCGCATGATGAAATATAACCTTCTACCTAAGAAAAACAGAGTGATTAGTGTACATAGTTCTTGTATCATGCAAAGGTAGTGTCCAGCAATTCATATAAATAGAGGGCTTGAAGGATGAACATTGAGACTCGGGTCTGGGAGATTAAGAACCAAGGAGTTTTTAGGAATCTGCTGACTTTTGCATGGGATGCTGTGCAAGCCTCGGATATCTGACAAAGATATCACCAAATAAGGAAAAAGGAGGAGCTGAAGGACAAAGCCTGGGAGGAAGACTACGAGCCTTCAGCACGAGCAACCCCCAGAGAGACCACCAGAGACTAATACGCATGCATCCAGGAGAAGGTTTGGATTCCGGGAACTAATTATACTAACCCTGCCTTTTCTAGGAATAGTGATGAATATGTATTAGTTTAGGAGCACAAAAACCATCTAACTGATGTAACAGGTGTGCATCTTGGTGGAGCAGAGACTCCCAGCGCTGTTTGCTTGCCTCTATTCGTTTAATAAATTGTAAACTTTAATTGGAATCCTATTTGAGACCCGATTATCACAGTTTGAAGTGTCTCTTACAAATGTTTATCCTGGGACAGGTGTCATCCAAAGCAGCAGCAAGGAATTAGTGGGATATTTCACGTATTACCTTTCTGTCTGCTGTGCACTGCTTTGTGTTAGGAGATGGTGCAGTTCTTCCTGGTTTGGGGAAGTTCCTGAGCAGAATGTAACCACAGAGTAGAATTTAACAAGCTGATTATGCAGCTGGGTTTTGCCTTTAGCATACATTGGGGACAGCATCTGGATAAACAATACCCATGCACATCTGTGGCATTTCATGCTCCAGTAACTTCTACCCAGGGGGATAATCTTCAAGGATTTTTATTATTTTTTTTACTGTTGGTAGAAGTCAGAGTAGCCTAGAGGTTTTAGGATTCACTGAGTCATCTTCTTCCACCAGCATACAAAATAGAGATTTGTTTAGGTGTGACCTTGTGCATATCTACACTGGCGTCTAGACTGACCTCTGTCAGGAGCTGTAGGCTAGATGAATTGTCATTCTGTCTGAAGTGTGTCAGCCCTCTCATGTTCATAGAACAGACACTCTACACTCATTATATATGCTTCTCACATTTTAGCACAGTCCTATTTTAATTATTTACACTTTCAAAATAAAGTGCTATTATTTGTTTCAAAACATGGACTTCAGCTTTGTTTTTCAGCTTTAGCCCATCTATTTGTCTTTCCTGTCTCATTAGGAAATAAAGTGTATTTGACAGACAATTGTATCAGCAAGACTAAGTTAAACTCCAAGGGGGACTTCAGACTTCAAAATATAGCTACTGAGGTAGAAAAATGCATCAGCATACTTTCTAGAAGGCTGTGGATGCTCTTGATATCTTCACATTTCATCTGTGAGAAACAAAGCTATGTTTTTCCAATCGAAGGTGTTTTTGCAGTGGAAAACTCCACTAACCTTGCATATTCAGAAGTGATTGTGTGGGCATGACAGTAGTATAGCAGTGGGGAGTACATTAAACAGATAAGGGGAAGACTCCACTGTTCTAAAATGAGGAGGATCGCTAAGAAAAATAGGACAAGCAGTGTGAAATCAGTAAATACAAAAATCACAGGCCCTTTAATCAGGAGAGTAGAAGAAAAAGAAAGAAAAAGAAAAAAAAAAAAAAAAAAAAAAGAAGAGGGAAATTAATGGTTGGTCAAATAAAATTATGCATGTGTGGTACAGAAAGGTGTCGAGTAGCTTGTGAACCTGTAGTACTCAGCCAAAGAGGAAAGAGGGGAGAAATCTGGTGTCGGGTAATGGGGAATATAAGGTTATGATATAATTTCTACAGTGTGATCCTGTTTGCAGGACGCCCGCCATTGCAATTGCAAATACAATAGCTTCAGGGAAGACTCTGTCTGAAAAATTATTGAGATATTTCTCCTAGTGTCCCCTGGCTGGTGCCTGCAGGGTGCTGGGGTGTCCTGGCCCTGCTCAGGCCTGGGCTCTGTGCTGCCAATGGAGCGATGTGAGTGGGCTCTGGGAAGAGGGGGGAGCCCGGGCTGCTCCCTCTCCAACCTGGCAGTGCTCTGGGAGCTCCTGGACAGCCGCTCTCAGCACAGCTGTCACAGGAGAGGTGAGTGCAGGCCCCAGCGCCAGCCTCCTGCCACCATCTTCCTTGGCTTCTGAAGAAGGGCATTCATGACAAGGCCAACATATAAGTCTTCCTTGGAGCTAGAGACCTCCCTCTGCATGGCCTAAAGCCTTGTGACTGAATAGCCTGATGCCATTTCTGAGTATGATAAGGCCCTGGAACAGGTTGTCCAGTGAGGCTGTGGATGTCCCATCCCTGGAGGTGTTCAAGGCCAGGTTGGACAAGGCTCTGGGCAACCTGGTCTAGTGGGTCTGCTCATGGCAGGGGGGTTGGAACTGGATGGTCTATAAGGGCCCTTCCAACCCAAGCCATTCTATGATTCTATGAAAATGCTTAAGACAGCCTAGGTCCATCCCAATGGTAAACCTAATGGTGATTTAGAAAGGCCATCAGATGGTATGTTTCTTGAAATACCTTTGAGACAAATGCTGGGATCTGTATGAAAATGGTACTAGCCTGTAAGCTGTGTTTTCCATTTATGCAATAGAAATGCTGATGTGCTAAAAATACTTGAGGGCTACGAAAAGCATGTCACATTTCTGTATTTGCCGTGTTTTGATATAATTGCTAAAAAAAAAAAAAAAAAAAAAAAAAAGCAAAACAAAACAAACAAACAAACAAACAAAAAACAACATGCAGTTGGTCTATGTGAAGAATCGAAACAATATTACCAATGATGCAGGTCAGGATTTATTTATTTATTTATTTTTAGATGATTATTTGGAAATTACTTACGCTGCTTCTTGCAAGAAAAGAATAAAGTATATGATGCAGTCCCATAGCTATAATCCACCTTGTTGCCATACCCAGTTTACATCTCACTTTCTGCTGGGCTCTGAAACCTTCCCTAATCTGCCAATTTTTGCGTGTGGTTGACTCCATCAGTGTTCATCTGCTGAAGACTGACATGCTCTGCAGTCCTATATGCATGAAGAACTGCTGGCTTAATTTGGTGACAAATCAACCTCAACAGAAAGATCTATTCAGACATCATTCCTGAGGACTAACCCCTAACAATATCTTTGATCTTCAAAGCTCCCAGTGACTGGATTTCTTATTCACCCAGTTATACATTCATTGCCAGTCAGAGCAGTGTACTTCCTGAAAGCATATGTGCTGCACAGCAGGAGGTGCATGCAAGCGGAACTGTTATAACAATACTAATGATGATCAGTCTAGTGACGGGCTATGTCTGCACTCTGGTGATTTATACCATTGTTGTAAGAGAAAAAAAAATCTGGTCCACAATGGTCAGGACAAACTGCTGGAATGCCCCTAACAATCAGCTTCCTCATGAAAAATATACAATAGATTTTAGTCTATTACAGTAAATACAAATGATCTTTTCCTCTCTCTTTATTTTCTCCCTTTTCTGTCCATTTCTCTTGCTCTCTCTCTCTTTCTCTCCCATCCCTTAGCTTTTACAGTGTCATGAGAATATGCAGTTCTCATGCTAGGGATTGTATACAACAGTGAATGTGAGTTTCTTAGAGTTACAATAAACTTTCATGGTTGCTCTACTTCTGGCCTCTTTGTTCCAAGAAATCATAAAACAGTTGAAGAAGCAGTAATTTTGGCCACTGTTCTGGCTGTGAGTTAAGTAGCATCATCAGGAGTTAAAGAAGCACACTTCAAAATTACTTAAAGGCTACAGGAAAAATGTAAGATTATGCTGCAGTAAAACAGCTCTGGAAGTCCAAAACTTATGGTTGTTGTAAATTCACTACGTTATTTCTTAGCTGAGTAAGCATAAGACTGAGTGGCCAATTTCTGCTTCTTTGGAGCTAAGCTACAAAGTGTTTCTTTCTGCAGGAGTAGCAGCTTGAAACCATCTGCTGGCTTCTGTCTGAAAGAAGAGTGCCACAGGGGAAAGTTTGCAGCACAGGTGGAGTTTTCTTCTGGATCCACTGTGGGGAGCTGAGATCACCCATTGTGGACCTTGGGAAAAGGTGGAGCGTTCTGTCCTGTCCTTGACTTTGCACTGCAGGCACCAGCTCTCCGGGTGGCAAGAGGAGGAAATGTAAGGTACTGGTATTTTTTATTAAATCAAGGAAAAACTCACAGGCTGAAGAGAGATGAGGCACTACCCTGAGAAGGTCTGGCAGGAGGTTGCTGCTGTCTGCTATCACAGAAATTCAAGTAGGGAATTCAAAGTACAAGACGGATGAACAAAGAAAGCAACAGAGTGGAACTAGTAACTGGCCCTGGAAAAAAACTGGAACAGATGGGATTGTTTTACAAAATGCTCATCACATTTACATGCGAATAGTAATGCTAGCATTGTACTTAATTAACTCTTCACTTGAATGAATCCTATCTGGGTGGAGATGTGTAGCTGTAAAGTTATGTTCCTTTAAGAATCACCCTAAAGACAACATATTAACTTCCTTTAATCAAATATTAACGATGGTTGTTCTCCGCTGTCTGTCCTTGGTTGTTCTTCAAAAGCAGATTTTTTTT
Source organism: Nettapus auritus (assembly GCA_011076525.1). Lineage (NCBI taxonomy): Eukaryota > Metazoa > Chordata > Aves > Anseriformes > Anatidae > Nettapus > Nettapus auritus. The sequence goes on along the minus strand of CM021797.1, from coordinate 26,234,996 downwards.
CCTGATTTTTTTTTTTTCCCCCCCCCCTTGGTAGGATAGGATTAATTCTTATCTATATTATTAATCTCTAGGAACAGAACTGCTTTCTTCTTCACGTTTAATTTACCTCCCTGCTAGACAGATAAAGGATGTCTTCAGTGTAAGGCTTCCAATCTACTGCAGCCAGCAGTAGCCATAAATGAATGTTAATTCTGATAAGTGTCCTACCCACTGCACTGCAGACTGGAGTTCATCTGTTGTGCAGTCTCTGTTAAATAGACCAGAATACTTTGCAATGTCAAATGTGAATGAGACAAAGACTTTGTGCAGCTCTGAACTATTCTTTCTATTATTACTACATCAAACTGTGCAAGGCAATCTGCTTTGTGAGGCTCGGTTCGTGTCATCTATGATTACATGCTGCACATTTAATTTGGCAAAAAAAATAATTTCCTTAATCAGAAAAGACAACTTGTTTGCTTACACTTTGAAGTGCAGTATGTATCATTCAACTTCAAATGTAAAATACTGTAGTGCTCCCATAAAAAAATTACTTTGGCAAGTGATTTTTACAAAATCAACATGGAGTTAGATTTTGATCTCAGAATTTTCAAGTTCCTCAGGTCTTGTGGCACGCTGCAGCAAGGAAAAACAATGCTGTGTCCAGACTCTTGTACGTTGTTCAAAGGTAATTCCTAGGGTCTCTTCTCTGCCATCAGTGGCTGCAGAAATCCTTCACTCAAAATCAGCAGGCTGCTATTTCAAAATATGGCTTGTGAAATACTGCTGGTTGTTCCCCACAGTGCCCTCACAAGAGCCATAGAAAATTTCAGTTCCAAGTTAATTGCTTTAGCAGCATAATGTTACACTATAGAAAGAGCTTTTAATGCAGGAAAAGAGTTTCTCAAAGACAGTCATCTTCCCCCTTTTACCCAGTTCTGTGGGATGCTTAGTGATTATCTGACAGTTGTTTGAAATTCTACAGCAAAATGAAGAAAAACTGTATTTTACTGTCTTAGTTCACATCTCTCCATCTTATCTGAAAAAATAAATAAATAAATAAAATAAAACAAAACAAAACAGAATCACAGAATCATCTAGGTTGGAAGAGACTTCCAAGATCACCTAGTCCAACCTCTGACCCAACACTAACAAGTCCTCCACTAAACATTTTCTAGGATACATTTCCAGGTAATAGATAACCATTAGTCAATTTATTCTGTATAAACTCAGTATTCACTGAAGAAAAAATACAAAGCAGGTACTGAATACCTATGATTTAGGAAAAAAAATACCTTCCTGTAACATAAATAATAATTTAAAAATTATTTTTTTTCCTTTCTGCATACTGAAACAGCATGTTTTTATAGAGGATGTCTTAGAAATCAATCAGAAATGGCTCAGGTTACGGTATTCCAAGAAAACTGTTTGTATTTTCAAGAAACATGGAAGGTCATTTGTTTTTACACAGGCTTTTGAATCTCAGTATTTCCACCATGTAACTTTACAGTAATTGCCACTTCATATTGTTTTAAAATTACTTACAGTACATTTTTTCTAGATTTCAATTATGAAATAATTTCCCTCCATTTTCAAAGTATGTTAGATTTACAGTTTATTTCATTTGATTAAATGATACCTAGATGCATGATACAATAAAACTGGTATAAATCCTACATTAAAATGGTAGACAATAGTTAAACATAGCAAAGATTTCACCAACACCTGCAAGTTGTTAGATGTTATGGCTGCAAGTGTCTCCTTTAAGTTTCATTACACTAGGATTTCAGCTTTCAGAAAGAAATGGGTATTCTGACTGGCTCACAGTAAGTAAATAAATAATCAGAGGTTAATTTTGACCTGATTTATGTATTTTATACACCACACAATTCATTACAGAGAAAAACTTGACCACAAATCCAGGTTTAATCTATCTTTTTTTTTCTTTTTCCCTGCACATCTTCCTACTGTATATTCAGTCACTTTGAAATAAAAAAATCTACTATTTTGAATCTGTGCATCTGATGCAAAGAAGTAGGCTGGATTACCCCAGCCATCTAGTGGGACTTTGGTTGGGACTGCAGTACTAATACTGTAAACAGTATTGATTTCTGTATGGAATGATTTTTCAAATTGAAAATTAAACGCAACGGAGATACTAGCTGTATTTTTACTTTTGTTACTTACCTGGGTTGATACACATCTTCTGAGCTGCTGGTGGGGAGCAATTTGGAGATTGCACTCACTATACATGGACTAAGAAAGGAGGTGCTCAGAGGTGTGTGTATTTTTGCGTACAGATGCCAGACCTCTAGTGGAAACAATGGCTAAATACTTAGGTAAACATAAGTGAACAATACATAGGGAATGTATATGTACTGTCAGGGGGAAAAAACAAACTTCCAAAAAGTCTATTTCAAAAGCTTATCTATTATTTAAAATATAATATCCCATCTTCTTATAGCTTGAAGTGCATGAGTCCCAGGAAATCAATTAACATTGCCTGCTTTTTCAACTGTTTGCAAAAAACATAGTTGCTGCAGCTACGCTTGGACATGCAACAGACCACACTTAAGCTGAAGAAGGCTGGAATGCAGCACTTTCTGGCTCCTGTTCCCACACTGTTCAGCCGCTGCAGGGAGGATATTTAGGAGCTAGGTATTCTGCACTTGGATTTTCTTATATCTGCTAGGTTTCTATCTAGACCACTCTGGTCCAGTTGTTTCAGGAATACAACAGGAAGGCAGAAGAACGTGGAAAGAAATCTAACAGGAATCAAACTACCATCAGAGTCCTTCAATTTATTCCTAACTTCTTAAAAATCATGCAAAGACAAAAGCTGACACAGTAATACTAACTGAGGATCTTGAAAACCATCACAAGTGGGTACAACTAACAGTAAAGACATCTATATTCTATGGCGATATATCACAGTATCTAAATTATTGTCTTCTCGTGAATACACATCAATGACAAGATCAGGTAGTACTCCTGGCACAGCACCACCCAATGCACTCAGTATGAACATTTACACAGTCAAACGTGGTTTTATTTATTTTTTCATGCAAGACAAACAACCTTTTATTCCAAAGTTATATAAAATATATTCAAGAAAAAGGATGACGCCAAACATTTCTATGAAAGAGGAAGCATATTTAAAAGCTTAACTAAAAACAGCACATAGTTTTACTGAGGTAAATTTACAAAACAAACAATCCTTGTCACTCATGACAGGGCTAAAAAGAAATCCAAATCTCCAAGACGAGAACTGACAGCCACAGAAGAGCCAGCTCTTATTCCTTGATACTCTGAAGTAGCCTTAATAAATGTGACTCAATAACCTGTTGAACTAAAGCAGAGAAACAATCTGGTTAATCAAGGTTCAGTGTTTTTTCAAAGTCTTTAGGTATGTACTATTTTGTTTTAGGAGATGCTGACTTGTCCTCTACCAACATTTAATAAAAACAGACAGGAATAAATTCATTCTGAGAAGGCAGTTTGCATTCCTTCAGAAAATAAAAGCCTCATATAATTAAAAAACAATACACTCAGTAAGGCAGACAGTTTGGGAGGATGATGATCTATTCTCTGCTTTGAATAGGCAGATAGCTATGGAAAGCAAATTTTACAGCCTATACATAGAGAGTGGAAAATAATGTCTACTTATTAGGAACTACTTCTGTGGAACATTTTGAGACGGAACTCTGGTATGAGTCCTACACCTAGGACTCATAGGACTGTGAAGTTACTGGTTTGTCCACAAACACAGGACTCTGCTTGGAGAAACTACATATGCAGCATTAGGCTTATTTTTGGGTACAGTTCCAGATTCTCTAACAACAGGCATTTCACAACTTTCAAAATGAAGGCAGCATGAGTGAAAAACAACAGTTCTTTCTCTGCCTCTGTTTTCCAAAGCCAAATAAGGCAGACTAATTCAGTGATCCCCACACTATTAATGTCTGCCTCCATGATGAATAAACTAGATGAACTAGATCTAGTATGACCAGCACAGAAGGTTTTGGAAACTACATCACATCATAGCAATCACACAGAGCCCTGAGGTGAGTGGTACAGGAGGGCTGCAAGCTCTGTCGTTGTCCTGCGCAACTCTGATTCCTTGTGCAGAGTTGGGGAGCCGCTTAGTTTCCCATGTCTGGATCATGGTTGCATCAGCCCTACACACCGTTGTCTGTGCCCACAGATGCAGATCCACACCAGTGACATATCCTCAGTAGAGACCTGATTTTTTGAACCAGGAAGGAAAACTGTTCATTTTGTGTTGGTACATTTAAGTGTATTAAAACCTTTAGGACAAGGATCTTCTTACAGCTGCATAAGGAATAAAACCCTATTAGGCTATTGCAGCAGCTGCATAAACAAGGAGTAGCGAAAAAGCCCAGCAAGGAATACGTATTTCCAATACTCACCACTGCGATAGCCCAAGGCTACAGCTAAATCCATGGAATTATAACCAGCATCTGTTTCAATAGTTGGATCTGCACCACTTTCTATGTAAAATATAAAAAGAAAGTCAGATTTCTAACCCCGCTGATAGCACATTACGACTCGTAATTCAGCTTGGATAGGCTGCTTACCAAGAAGAATTTTTACACATTTCACATGATTCCCATGCACTGCATATAGCAGAGGTGTTCCTCCATTCTGCAAAAGCAGGAAAAAGCCTTAGACACTTAGCAACCAAACATTCTGCAACTGTAATTCCTTAGCACAGTAGCATACTTCCATGTATCAGAAAGTTTTGGTCCTTTACAACTTCCATCTTTTTTCATCTACTGGGCAGACTGTAAGGTCACTCTTCTACAAGGGCTCAGAATTAGCCTCATTCTCTTTTCACCCAGAAGTCCTAACCAGTAGGGCTAATTTCTCTTTTGTTATTAAAAGGTATCCCATGTAAGTTCAGGGAATGTCAGATATTTCAGAAGAGGCAGAACAATTTTCACATCCAAGCCAATGCTGTGCCCTGCTTCAAGCGTCCGACCAAAGTGCACACTGATGTAAATTCAGTCTAGAGACTTACCCAGTCATATTCATTGACATCGACTCCACAGTCAAGCAGCATTTTCACAATATCTGTGTATCCTTTACTGCAAGCCAGTGAGAGGGCACTTTCTCGCCCTTTCCCCAGAATCTGAGGATCTGCACCCTAAAATTGTAATAAAAAGAAAAGCAAATGAACCACATTTTTTGAAGTGACATTTTTACAGAGAATTTTATTTTAAAAGTTTTAAGCATATAGCAGCATTGACAAACTTAGAAAGGCAAAATAAAATACAAAGAAAGTTAAGAAATTAAAGCGTGCTCTTTTCCTTACGTTCTGGAGGAGAAATTCCACTACAGCTATCTGCCCATGAGCTGCAGCCCACATCAGAGGGGTAAATCCTTCTTCATCCTTATGATTGATTACATTTTCTGTTTAAATAAAAATATGCAATTTATGAATCCCTTTCACTAATCCACTGTAGGAGCTGATAGAATGAATGTGTTGACATATTCATTGTGAATGGACTGGTGTAGCAGTGTGCCCTGAAAATCATTCTCATCTTAAATTTAAAAACAAGTATCTATCCCAGAGGTGATGCAAATATCCTAGTTGAGAGGAAAAAAAAATGAACTGACTGAGTGAAATCTTTTTTTTTTTTTTTTTTTTTTTTTTTTTTTTTTTAAAAA
>CM021797.1:26213841-26223996 GCA_011076525.1 Nettapus auritus | reverse complement strand
CTCTGAGCAGGCGCCGGTCCTGGGCGCCCCTCTGCGGCGGGGGAGGCTGTGCGAGCCGAGCAGCGCCCCACCACCGCCCCTGCCCCCCCCCGGCGCGACGATACGGAAGCGTGTCGCGACAGCCGCTGTGTGCGGGACGGGCGGGGGAGGGCAGGGAAGTGGCGCCTCACTCGCGCGCCGCGCCGCGATTGGCCCGCCGGCGGCGCCCGCCGATGACGCGCGCGTGCGCAGAGCGCACCGCCTCTCCGCGAGGTCCGAGCGGGGCCCAAAATGGCGGCGGCCGCGCGGTGCGGCGGGAAGCGCAGCTCTTGAGGCAGCCCCGAGCGGAGCGGCCGAGCCCCACCGAGCCTCCCGCAGCGCCTCCCGCAGCGCCTCGCCCAGCGCCTCGCCCCGCCCCGCCATGGCGTCCTACAAGCCCGTGGTGGTGCCGGCGGTGCCCAAGCTCGGGGAGAAGGTGACGCAGGACACGCTGTATTGGCGGGGCTACAAGGTACGGCACGGCCGCGCTCCGGGGGGGGGCCCTGACGGCGCGCCGAAACCCGCCGAGTGCGTTCCGGGAGAGCCAGGGCAACGCGAGCCCCGGGCTGATGAAATTAACGTCCCCGAGTCATGCTTACTGCTTACCCGGGGACATTTAAACTATTTATAAACTTCCCTGACTGAATTTTCTTTTTTTTCCAAAATAAAAGTAATAATTAGCAGGTCTTTTATAGTGCTCAAAGTGGAAAAAAGTGTTAAAAGTAGCCCAGAAGAAGAGACGCTTCATGGGATAGCACTCACAGATAATTTGGTTCTAAATATCTTTCTGAGCTCTACAGTAAGAATGGATTTTTTTTTTTTTTTAATTTTTGATATTTATGTGTGTTTAATCGTCTTTGTTACAACTCTTTTAGACGCCTGTTCAGATAAAGGAATTTGGTGCAATAAATAAAATCGACTTCTCCCCAGTTCCTCCATATAACTATGCTGTTACAGCCTCCTCTAGGGTAAGTTTTTTTTTATTTTATTTTTCATATTGCTGTTCTTCAACTGCTGTCACATGAGTGAACTTACTATCTTTTTCAGGTCCATATTTATGGTCGCTATTCTCAGGAACCCATCAAAACGTTTTCTCGCTTCAAAGATGCTGCCTATGGTGCCACGTACAGGGATGATGGCAAACTGCTTGTTGCTGGCAGCGAGGAAGGTAGCATTCGTCTCTTTGATATTAGTGGAAGAGCACCCCTGAGGCAATTCGATGGTCATACCAAGTAAGGCAGTATTTTGTTCTTTGTGTGCATAAGCTTGTCTGGTGTGTTTACGTATCTCTGCCTTGTGTGTTGTTGAAAATCTGAGTAGTATTCATCTGTGCTGCTTGCAGCTTCTCTACATCTTACTGAAAAGTACATTTTAAAATTGAATTCCAAATTGGAGTAATGATACTGTTTTTAACTCTAAATGTGAATTGGGCACATGGAAGAGTAAATACATATTCTAATTAAGGCAGATATTTGCTGGTATGTTGTGTAGACACAGTCTTGTGACTGCGTGCTGTTGGTAAGCAGATCTTATTTGATGCTGGGAGGAGCGATTGTTAAAAGTGGCTAGAAAAGCTATGAAGAAATACATGAGGAAGAGCAGGAACCACTTTAAAAAAAAAATTAAAAAAAAAAAAAAAAAAAAAAGGAAAGTTTATGCCCCTGGGCATGGAAGAAGTTGGAGGAGGAATCCTGATCTTTGAGTGAGAAGACAACAATGGTAATAATTAGATTAAACAGACTGCTGTGCTCTGGAAGACCTAAAACTGCTTTATCTTTCTAGAAGAGTAACAACAACAGCCCTCGTATAGGAAAGCACCCCTGCAGAACTTGAGATTGTGTTTCTACCTATCTAAGCTCTCTGGTTGCAGATAGGGTATTTTCTCAGATCCTGATCGCTAGGTTAATTTAATAAAATCCAAAGTATCTATGTTTCATGTCAAAGTCATTCTCTGTTGGGATGTTAAAACGATAGTACTGATTTTGGTAGTGACTCCTAAAGGACAAGGAGAGTGTCCAACATGGTTTTATTTAAGGCTTACTATTTTAAATAGCGTAAAGCTTATTATTTCAAAAGGACTGGGCTGGTACACAGACCTCCAAGTAATAAATGCAGAATTTACAGCTATTGAATGAGCATCCAGTAGATCTGTAAAACTCTTTAAGTAGATCATAGCATTGCTTGGATTAGCATCTTCTGTGCAAGATCCTTTTCTGGCTGGAGCTGTGCAAGGTGAACTGTTTTTAACTTCTGAAGTGAGGCTCACTGATTTCCAATAGTTTGCACTTTCAGACTAGAGAGAATTCTTTCTTTCAGCAAGCTCTTTACTTGTGGAAATAAGAGTATATTTTAACAATGGCTATTGTGCACTTTGGTTTCTAGAGCTGTTCATGTGGTGGGCTTCCTCTCTGATAAATACCGAATATTTTCTGGTGGTGATGATTATTCATCAAATTTGTGGGATATTCCGAGTGCTACAGAAATTGTGTCATACACTGAACATACTGACTATGTGAGATGTGGCTGTGCAAGTAAATTGAATGGAGATGTCTTTATCACAGGTTTGATTTTATTTTTTATGCATGCTGTTTTCTGTTTTTTTGTTTTGTTTTGTTTTTTTTGATAGAACTGAAGAAAAAATACAGTAAATCTTCAATACAGTAGCATCTTGTGTATTTTATTTTAAACATCAATAATCTTCCTGTTCAGGGCCTACTTTGTTGTTTCCTTTTTACTTGCTTTTCACAGTTAATGCTGGTGTTTGTAGGGAAACTAAGTGTTTAACATCTCTTTGCTTTAGCCTGTTAAGTTTAATGGGGCTATTCTGACTTGCCTTTGAGAGTTGAAGATCCTGTGAGTGCATCCTTTAACTGGGATTGATGGAAGTGTTTTATCAGGGCACTGGAGGAGAGCAGTAGTTCCGCTGTAGTTTGTACAGCCTAAAACTTGCAGACTCAGAAATGAAATGTCTTAAGAGAAGTTTTTAAGACCAGTTGCTTTTGTGTGTGTGTTTTTTGTTTTGTTTTGTTTTGTTTTCTACCAGTAACTTTCTATTAATCTGTTGTGAAATTATAAGTTAAAATGCTATGAAAAATCTAGAGTCCCTTGATTTAGGGGGCAAAAGACAGTAAGTTTCATCATGTTTTCTGGTATTTGTTGTTAATATACTTGATTAATGGAAGGGAAATAAAGTTAAGAATCAAATTGCTTTTAAGACCTGACATGTGGCTAGGACTAGAATTGGAAGCCTTAAGCTGCCAGAAGGCTATAATTTCAGTAAACCAGTAGGTGTTTTAAATGCATGGTGTAAGACTGTTTCCATTTGTCAGGAGCTCCTTTAGATTGTAAGACATGGCGGTTTTACTTCCTGAAATACTTAAGTTATGCAACAGAAGCTATTTATGGTGTTGTTTGCAGGTTCCTATGATCACTCTGTGAAAGTGTTTGATGCAAGAACAAAAAGTAGTGTCATGACAATAGAACATGGCCACCCAGTGGAGAGTGTGCTTCTTTTCCCTTCAGGAGGGCTGTTAGTGTCTGCAGGTACTTAAATAAAATCAACTTTTTTTTCTGCTGGGCCCAATTTGAGAAATCCTTCAGCTGCCTCTTCCCTGTGTGATGCTTTAATTTGCCCATGAAGTGTTAAGTATGTAAAAACTAGATTTGTCAAGGATCTTCCTTGGGAAGCGGTGTTGATACGAAGGTTGAAGGTAGGGGTCTTATCTCTGATTTGCTTTTCTTGTAATTAATTAAAAAATAGTAGTACACTTTTAATGATGAAATGCACTTTACTGGCCCAGTGGTGTCCTGAAGGAACATATTTAAGAACTGTTTTGAAAGGTGTGGCTGTATGTTTCTCTAAATTATGCTTAGCAATTTTTTTTTTTAAGTCTCTTGCTATTGTGTGAGAAATCTTGTGATCCAGTAGTGTGTAAATACTTTTTGTAAGGCATATATTGAACCATTCAGCTATGCCTGCAAAACCACCTGAAGAAGAACAGGCTCGTAATGTGTCTTGTCCCAGGGGATAGCCATAATGAATGGAGAGCACAAGCAGGTGCAGAAAACTGTTACAAAGGATGCACTGTGTCACTTCTGTGAAAACTTTGGAGAAAGCATAAATGTGTGCATGTCTAACTGTTTTGTGTTCTTTCTTCTCATAGGAGGACGTTATGTCAAAGTCTGGGATGTATTGAAAGGCGGACAATTACTAGTTTCACTTAAAAATCATCATAAAACTGTAACTTGTTTATGCCTGAACAGCTCTGGACAAAGGTTGTTATCAGGATCCCTGGACAGGTAGGTATATTTTGAATCTTTGGTTTGCCTTTTTCTGTTATTAACCTGAGCATCAGTGAGAGTTGCATGTGCCATTTGGTAATGTGTGGGGGAAACTTCTGAATAAGCATTCGTTTTTTTGAACCTCTGAACTGACTGTTGGTGTCTCAATAAGAAAACTTTTCTTATTTTACTTCAACACAGTTCAATATTGTTTAGCATTTACCTTTAAAAGAGCCCATTTTTGGTGTATCTGTGCTGTTGCTTTTTGTCCCCCTTAAAGTGACTCTGTGAATGGAAGCAACATATACAGGGTGTAGAGGTAAAATAAGTCCTTTGCAAGGGTGCTTTCTTCAATTGTTTATGTTGCTGAGTTCAGTTATACATCTGTTGTCTCTGAGACATTAGAAGTATGAAGTGGTCTGAAGTGACAGTGGTCTGTTCTCTTACTCCCTGCCTTCCCTCGGTGCTGTGCTTCCTAGGTTCCCTCAAGCTATGTGGTCACAAAGCATAAGCTGTGAAGGGTAGCATTAACTATGTAGCTATGGGTCGTTCAATGCTTGTAACTCTAAAGCTCATACTTGTAAGACAGTGTTTAGTTTTCTCAATTGTTAAGGATTTTCCACCTTCAAACAAATATTTTGGCATCCAGCTGCCCTTTAATTATCCATGGATTTAATTCCAGAAACGATCAGTAAATCTTCCATTTCAAATTAAGAACAAGTTAGAAGAAACACTGTCTTAGTATTTCCTAAAAAGTGTTGCTGAAGTCAAGTTGTCTCTACGTCTGCCTTTAATTTCCTTTTCTGCCCTTTTCACTGTTTTCATCTTTTTAGTGTAAGGGAAAATAATCCTTTCTTTTTCTTCTCTGAATCTTTTGCTAGAACCTATTATTACAGGAGAGGTAATAACTAAGAAGATTGCTATTAGTCTGAAGAAAGCTTTACTTAAATATTCAATTTCTTTAAATGATCTCCTAGAAGCTGAGAACGATTAAGTTTCTGACAATGTTTTAATCGTCACTGTTCCTATACAGGCATGTGAAGATTTACAGTACGACTTCCTACAAAGTAGTCCACAGCTTTAACTACGCGACATCTATCCTCAGTCTTGCATTGTCAGTAAGTACTTTACAAGTCCTTATAGGCAGGGTAATTGTTGATAAACTTTAAATCACTGAAGTAATTGATTTTTGCTTTCATTGCTATTAGATATTTTACAAGAATGCTGAACATGTGAACTAGAATCAATAACTATATTTCTCCTGGGTAAAAATTGCATTAAGAGTTTTAAAACATAATAGATTAAAATAGGTAACCAGACGTTACCAGAATAGATCTATACAAAATTGTGTGTTTACCAGGCACCATATATAGCATTGGGGAAGTATGCAGCTTAGAAGGGAAGTCCTTTAAGATGAGTATATACATCTTTTGCTTTTCAGGAACCTTCCAAGTCTTCTTGTATGGCAGTAATAAAAGGAAAAAGTGTTTTATTTCTTTCTTTGGGAGATCTAGAATAGGATGAACTTGTCTTAGAAGTTGTTGATGTTAGAATGGTCTGAGGAAAAGAAGAGGAGGGCCTGGGGTGTGAGCATAAATGAAGGTCTTCCAAACCAGCTGTCTTACTGTCTTGGGAACAGAAAACAAAGATCCTAATTTCGCCAAAGTGTTCCAATGGATAACTGGCTGGGCAAAAATTGGAAGGCCAGCACCTCTTTTTTAAAGCAGAACTGTCATGATGCAGTCATTCTGCTATATAACCAGTAAAGGATATGTAAAAAGGACTGTGATGGTCTTTGCTACTTTACTATTGTCATGATCTTCTGGAACCAAGGAGGAAGGGTGAGGGTTAAGGGTGACAGAAAATCTTCCGGCACGTCCTACCTTCTTCCCCAGAGAACTAGAGCTATAGGTCTTGAATGAATTTGGATTAGGTGAAGAATATACTGGGGCATATCTTTCAAAGAACCACAGAAAACATACGCTTCAAGCCTATGCTTCAACTGTAAAACACATGCCATACGTGCATATCTGATGTTCTTACAAACTTGTTTGGTGATGAGACCAATTTCTGTGTAACTCAAAAGAATTTCTCTAGCATAAACCTGTTCAGTCTCTCCATTAGCTTGTACAAAATTTTAACCTTCACTAAATTCCTTGACGGAAGAGTTCCAAGTCTCTTCACACAACAGTTAGCAAGGGTGCCTCCTTTTGTTCCATTTGAACCTCTGCTAGCGTCACTTGATACCATTAAACACTGAGCAACTGATCTCCATCCATACCTGTCATGATTCTGTAGGCTTCTATAATATGCCTTCTCAGCTGTCTTTTTCCCATGCTAAGGAGTTCTGTCTCACATCAAGCCAACTTTTTATTCTCCTTATTTTTTTCGATTTTTTTCTACTGCTTTTTCTGCTTCTGATTTTTGAGAATATGACTTGCATAGGATGTAAGATGTGGGCAAATCATTGATTTTTTTAAATGGCAAATAAACCTTCTATTTTTTATTTATTTATCTTTTCATATTTATTTGTATATTAATTTCTCTAATTTGCTTTGTCTTAACAGCTGTTGAGCATTCAGCTAATGTTTAAAGTTTTCATGTAGTTACCTATTAGTACTAACGGGTGAGAACGCACTGTTTTATATGTAAAGTCAGTATTTTTTTTCTCTAATGCATTATTTAAAATTATAACATTTATCATCAAATAAATTAACCTTTTTACGTAGATAGAACATATCGCACTGGCTGATGTTTTGAAAAACTTTCACTTGTTTCTGAAAATGCTGCTGATCCATGTTAGCTTTCTCATAGGTGGTGTTTATGACTGCTGTATAGCACGTAGTATCCAAAGGCAGCTGTACACCATTTGAAAAAAAAAAAAAAAAAAACAAAAAAAAACCACCAACCTATCCCAGATTGTACTTGCTTGTGGTTTTGTGAGAAGGATGTTAATGTGTATTTGAATCTTGCTGAACTAGTCACACTGTATACTTCTAGGTATTTATTAAAGGCTTATTAAATAGATAATGTTGCTTAGGATCATAGCTTTGAAGATGGTCCTTCAAGTACCAGGGAGTTTGAGAACAGAACCCCGTGGACATGGCTTCTAGCTTAAATTTTTCTATGATACTGTGATTTGAATTTTATTATTATTCATAAAAGTTGAAAAATATGCACAGTAATAATGCATGTGTTGTCAAAAAAACCACGGGGTTCCTTACTCTGTGATTTTTGCATTTTAGCCTGAAGATGAAACCATAGTTGTAGGCATGACCAATGGGGTGCTAAATGTTAAACACAGAAAACCCGAAGAAAGCAAAGATAAGTCTCAAAAGAAGAGACAGCCAGCATATAGAACCTATGTGAAAGGAAGAAATTACATGCCGAAACAGGTAAGGTGAAGTGAGAAAATGTATCTTAAAGTACTCAAGATTTGTTTTTTTGTGTGTGCGCTAAGTTGAAGGGAGGAAAGACATACAAACTTGTCCGTAGTAGTATGTTTACGTTATATATCTACACAAATTCATTGTGTCTATCTTATTCTGAACTTACATTTCAATTCTAGGAGGATTTCTTTGTTAGTAAGCCTGGAAAATGTGTTCTGAGGAAATACGACAAGCTACTGAAGGGCTTTCAGTCATCCAAGGCCCTTGATGCAGTATTGGAGGTAAGGCTTTGTTTTTATCTCATCAAAGTTGTGTGCTGTCATTCAAAGTGGATTTTTCTGTATCTTGAACTAGTTTTCTTTCAGTGTGTAACTGTGTGGGTTCCTTGTTTGTCCTTTGTTTATTTTTTGCAAACTGATACCATTCCTGTTTTCTGCATGAAGATGTTGCTTTGATACTAAACTCTTGTACTCTGTGTCCAGCCACACATCAGGCTTTATACTCCTGAAGTTACGGTTGCAGTTATGCAGGAACTAAACCGCAGAGGAACGCTAAGGAGCGCGCTTGCAGGCAGAGACGAGAAGCAAATTAGTCTCCTCCTTACCTTTGTGACCAGGTATTGCTTTACCGTACTTACTCTGACAACTTGAGACCCATATTTCTTACTAGCTTTTGCCACAGGAGTTCAGGAAATCGTGTTTGTAGCACTGATTGAAATTTCATGTGCTTTTTGTTTTCTGATGCCAGGGTCTGGGATTTTGGCTATAGTACTGAAGTAGTTTACATAATAGCACAAAATGATTTTGCTGATACCATGAGAGCCACCAAAAGAGACTATTTTGCCTCTTTTGCCAGACGTTTTACCTTTAGTCTGATACTTGTCTTTTCAATGCAACCCATGTCTTAACATACCTGAGGCTTTTGCCAGTCCTCCAGTTGCTGCTGTCTTTGTGAAAAGAGGAGGATAAATACCACATGTAGCTTTTTTGACTCATATCTGTGATTGTTGTTCTGTGAGGTCTCTTCTCTAGAAAAATGTTGTCAGCATGCCAGTATGACAGAACTGCTTGTAACTGTTTCATTTGGCAACACAGTACAGTGATGATGTGTTCTAATTTTGCAGGCGTGTAATCGAACCTAGATTTACTCCAATACTTGTAACTGTCGCAGATATGATCACTGGTAAGTACCACACAAGGAGGACTCAAGGCCCAGCAGCTAGTTTGAAAATAAGGTGAAAAATGCTACACTTTTAAGAAACTGCACCTACATAGTTTAGTTTATAATCTCAATGGTGTTGAAATGATCCAAAAAGAAATTTTGCTAGACAGCATTGATCCTGCAGACAGTATAAATGAGATACAGTCTGTGAGGTTCCTCATGCTTTCTTAAGTTTTTTTGATTGTTCACGTTTCTGTACTTCCGTAGTACAAATGACTTGTTTTCTCCAATGAGGTAACAATAGTATTCGATACAGTAAAAACTTCTTGTTCTGTTAGTTTGACTTACATCCTACTGTGGGGATGTACCAATAATTTACACTGTTTTTCAGAACACTAGCAAAGTTTTCTCATTTGTCTACAGTGTTGGACTAGTGCTAGGTTCTTTAAGTGCCTATCTAATCAGCCAACGTAATTTTTACATCTTTAATAGATATGTCTTAAATGACTCTCTTCTTTACAGATATTTATCAGCCTGTGCTTGGACAGTCAGCAGTTGTAGATAAACAATTCTTGAGGCTTCAGGAAGCCATAGGAAGAGAGATTGACTATCAAGAGGAGCTACTAGAAGTTTTAGGAATGATGGATGCGCTATTTGCTACTTTGACTAAGAAAAAAGCTACGTATCTAGAAGAGAACAGAAGTAATGGTCTTACAAAGACTATGGATCAAGATATGTGTAACTAACTGATGTCCACCACAGCAAGTTGTTACAAAAGATATATGGACTTGAAATAGATGACCTGTTCTCCTGACAACTTTTTATAATGGTGACTCTGCACAAGTTCTGTCTTGCAGGATGTGTTTTTGAAGAGGACAAATTATAGAAGACAGTAATTAGGACTTTTCAAGATTCTCCATGTAATATTTTTTTGAACAGCTGGATTTTAAACTTTTATTCCAAAGCTATTTAACTTTTAATGAGTGTATTGTGGATTCAGTACTAAGTCATGATTTGATTTTGGAAAAACAATAATTTTTACTTTTTGTTTACCAGAAAATAATTACAAGTTTGTCTAATTTTAACACGTCATCATTCTTATTTAAAGTTAGTGTCCCATCTCAGGTACTTTGACACAGTAATAAAACCATGTATGTATTTGATATAACTTGATAGTGTTGTGTTCTCTTTCATTGCTTTGTCTGAACTTCAATCTTCCACAAATTCATAGAAAACAACAAAATAAAAAGAAATAGTACATTGTAGTGGGTTTACGTGGCAAGGTTTTGGTAGCAGGGGGGGCATA